>FR990094.1:966258-1398507 GCA_905404285.2 Erannis defoliaria | reverse complement strand
CGCTATTTCGGCTGATGCCTAGAAGAATCAGACCAAAGGCGGGGGGTGTCACTCCGCAGTTTAGGTATGTTCGGTCGGCGCTGCGTCCGGGAGGACATTGCAAGACTAAAGACAGTGGCCGCCCGCACGCTAGCCTCGTCGCACGTAACTAAGCATACGTGATAGAAAGAGAGCGGTATATCTAAGTGAACATAGCAAGCGGTATCCAGCGCTGTGCGAGTTGAATTGCTACTTTATTGCCTAGTAGACAGAGTCCTAATTTATTTCAATTCCTTTGCGGAGTGAACTTTCTGTACGTAGTACTATTTATTATTTATTCTGTGCCAAGGGCTTCATTTTTGAATAGTATGCAAAGTTGCACGTGCGATCGCTAACTTTCGAACGATATAGTTTGAAGTAAGGATCGAAATCGTTCGAAAGTCGGCTCCGCTCGCATGCTCAACTTTACGTACGATTCAAAAATAAAGCCCCTGACTTCACTCGTAATTTGAAGACACTTAAGCTAGTTACACGACTGCCCAAAGAAAGGAGTGTAATGTTTTCAGGGTTCATGAGGGCTTATGTTATTAATTGACGTCCATATGGCGTTAAAATTGATGTTTCCTGGCTCATAACTTTCATGTTTAGCAAGTTTTTACTTTCTTATCTATAAACAATCCTAGACAATGAAGAGACAAATCGACATAATACTTAAGTCTTGGACCTACTACATTATATAGTGTAGAAATCTCACTTCCCCGTTTCTATGGAGAAGACCGGCTAGTTTACTCTTAAACAAAAAGATAATCTCCCACCTCTCACAAATAGGCTTGTGGCCTAATGTGAAATTTATGACAAATAACAGGCTTAGTGATGAATTTATCTAAATACATTACACATACTGAAAAAAAACTTGTTTTGGCTGATAAATCTCTGAGATATGAGCATTTAAAGTTTTAGGTGGGGATAGAGAGGGGATGCTCTATCCCTTTCTCGCAAAGCATGTGTTAGTATAGCATTTGTATGCCGCGCCTGAGGCTTGACGTCATAGCTCAGTATAGTGCGCTCTCTGTCTAGCTTGAAATTAAAATACTTAGAACTTATTTATTTTTGGATTATTTTAAATTTTGTTTTCGTTGATATGCTTTATTAAAGATCAGCTTTTTTATGAGGTAATAAAAAAATTGTAGTCATCATGCCTATACTCTGGGTTTCTCTTCACTATCTTTTGAGTCTGTTTCACACCCATACAATATATCAAATAACTCCCACTTCCAAAACTGGCGAGCTCTCAACGAGTAGTCCTAATAAAGTTCAGCGCTCGGACGCGATGAAAGCCGGCAGCGTTATGAGGAACAAGGGTTCTTGTGTTGTTTTATGCGAGCGACCTGTCAAAACAAGCCGTCTCGCGCAGTGGAATGCGGATCCCTAAAATACTCCGTTGTCAGCTGGAGATTAGAGAAATGGAGAAATTAAGTATACAGGTTGTTATTGAATTCATGAGCAATATCTTAGGGAGTCATTAAACTCATCATAATGAACAGCTTTTATTATGAAATCAAAGCGGAAATAATGAAAAAAAAAACAGCCGCTCACATTTCGTCGTCCGTTACTGTATTTTTGTGTCGACTGTTTTTTTTTCTCTTTTTCAGTTTTAGTTTCATAGTAAAAGTTGTCCATAATGATGAGTTTAATCAACCCCCTAAGATACTGCTCATGAATTCAATAACACTAGAGAATGAAAAACCGGGTTTTCCAGTTTAAAAAAAATTACAATCACATTGGTCGCGCATTTGAAGTAAAACAATCGAAATGCCATTTTGCAACAGATTAAAATTGATCTAATTACGATCCAATGTGGATTGGTTTCCAACGCGTTTATTGAAATTGTCTTTTTGGTGATTCTCAGTTTAAAAACAGGTATATTGGTAGAATAAAAAAATAATTACAAAATAAATAAATCAGAGAAATTACTGGGTATGAAGAGATTTAACATCTAATATCTCAGGGTGACGAGCGCAGTGCAGTGCGGCGCAGGATTGTGTTCGCAAGTTCACAATTCTGGCACTGCTACTGTTAGTGGCAGGCGTGACGCTTACCATCAGGAGAAAGTCTTGCTCGTCTCGTCCCTAGACAGTATAAAAAAACAAAAAAAAAACGTCAAGCTCATTTACAGTTAATGCCGGCTAGCGCGGCCTTAACTGTAAATGACCCGTAACATTTCCGTAATTCTCTTTTCAGTGGAATTATACCACTCGATAATCTCACTACGAGTGTTTCTTGCTTCATTTCACACATAACAGTAAAACGTCATTCATGAATTTGCAGTTTTCCATTAGCGTTCAACACAAAAAGCAAATATTTCTCACAAAATGTGAAATCAACAGAACTAAATATAACAATGTGAGATCATTCTATTATTGTCACTTACTGAATTACGTAATTCAAGTTATGTTCATCCAAAAAGGGATCTCCATTATTATTTTTAAAACAAACAGCATCATTATTCAGGAGCGCGGCTAAACACGACCGAAATAGACAACGGTCGACGGTGGAATGTGCTTCCGCTCGTTCCAAATTTAAAATTTTCACCAATTTTATTTCTTTTTTATTTCGTTTGTAAACGGGCACGAGCGCCCGCGCCATGCCACACAGTAATGGAGGACAGACATAGATTTATGTAATACTAGCAGCGCCCCGCGGTTTCAACTGATGTTCTACTGAAACCTGGATAACGCCTTCGCTTCACTAAGAGCGTTGTCCACAGCCGCCGTCACCAAGATGTCAACGAGAACGAGATGACGTCGCCGAAGTAGCGGAACACAGATTACTTAGGATTACAATTGCCGAGTGTCCACCGCACGTCCGGCACGGCGCTCGGATGACGGAAGTGCGGTGGGCACGCGGCTATAGTAATCTGTGTCCGTTACTTCGGCGACGGCGGCTGTGGACAAACGCTCTTAGGCTCGCTGGGCAATGGCCGTATTTTATCGAAGGTAGGGACAGGCTTAAAGTATTAACGTTTCCTATAATCCCGTCTCTGTCCTCGCCAAATTCAATGATTCAATCTCAGTAGTTCACCGAATCAAAAAAAAAACTTTAGATTTTCTCTTCGAGCATATACCATCGGAGATGAGTAAAGGTGTGCACCGCCCACGTTCCTTATGAAAGAAAGAAAGTAATATATAATGAATTAATATAACATTAATTAATTTAATTAAATTAATTAATTACTTTAAAAATATGCCTGTGTTTTGAGTTTGTTATAATGTGCTTTGAATCAAACGGGAATTTGTTATATTAGCGTGAAAGTTTACTTGCAAGTGTGTTTCATCATCATCTCATCCCCGCAAAAAGTGGAAGAAAAGTATACAATTAGACAAATTATTGCCACTGCCATCTCCATTGGTATACGTTTGAAGGTTTAACTACATTTTATATTTCTTACTAAGTTTGTTATTTTTAATAAATCAGTCAGCTATTCTATTTTTAAGTCCATCAACGTCATTTAGTAAATGTATATTCATCACACTTGCTCGTAAAGTGGATCTTATTACATGGGTTTTAGGCTCATAATCCAAGCTATTACGTACGCGTGCTTTTTACTTTACATTACGCCACTTGTGCTATAATAGGTATAACCCGGTAAAGTTAAGTTTGTACGTGACTGCAATTAGACGTATGTATACGAAGCACTCTTAATATAGCCGGGTAATACTTACAGTTTTTTTGTAATACCAACAAAGAGTTCTTATGCCGCTGAAGTAAATGTCAACCTGCGCGCGCATTGCTGGTTTGGGCGCCATTTTCCGCAAATGTTTGTTGACGTTTTCGCTGTGTGGTTGATTATTATCAATAAAGTTTGTTTTTTCCTCGCAAGTGTGATGAAAACAGTCGTATGGAACTCTTGTGCTATTAGTCATTACGCTCTCGGCTTCCTTATCGCGCTCGCCTGCGGCTCGCGCGCTTAATACCGCCTCTAGTGTAATGACCAACATAGCACACTCGTATCATAATGTACTATTAGTATCCAATTTTATTATGCAATAGGCAAACAGATAAAACTAAATATTATCGTAAAGATGATAAAAATATTGACGCATAGCGTGTCTGGTCAAACATCAAGTATTGATTTTTAAACTATTGAACGTCCAATCTTGAAGGTCGATTTAGGACAAACATAATGACTATTTAAACTTTTTGTAAACAAGTTATAGAGAGAAATGCAGACATGTCAAAATTTTAAGGCAAAACTAACCACATAACATTCCGGAACCAAGGCACCCCTGGTGGATACCCCTGGGGGTGCCAGGGGAACTAGGATTTCAATTTCAATTAATTTATTACCAAAAAAACTTAACTAACACTTTTTTTTTCCATAACACAATATATCTCAAATAATATAGTAAACACAATAAAATTACATAGGCATGTTAGGAATTACGTTGGCAGCTGTACTAGGTAATCCTGTATTACAGCTACCACAAGACACACACAAGGATAGGGATATGTTTTCTTTTTTAAGGCAAAACCAACTACTACACAGAGAAAAACATTCCGGAACCAAGGCACCCCTGGAGGACACCCCAGGGGTGCCAGGGGAACATGGATAGGGAAATGTACATTTTTTAAGGCAAAACGAACTACTATATAGATAGAAAAACATTCCAGACCCAAGGCACCCCTGGAGGATACCCCTGGGGGTTGCCAGAGGAACTTGGATAGGGAAATGTCCAAATTTTAAAGCAAAACAAACTACTACATAGAGAGAAACATTCCGGACCCAAGGCACCCCTGGAGGATACCCCTGGGGGTGTCACGGGAACTGGGATAAGGATATGTCAAACTTTTAAGGCAAAACGATCTACTTACTACATAGAGAGAATTGGGAGTACGTCAAAATATTTTAGACAAGAAACATACGACAAACAAACCTCAAAGAAACAGAACTCAAATTTATGTAATAAGGTAAACAATGTTCCAAAACGTCGATACTTTTGCTATCCTTGCTATTTGTTAGTATCAACCTTTTCGCAAAGTTTCATCAAAATTTTACCCCAAACCGGAACACTGCGAGACTATCTTGCTAGCTACAAGACGAGACGGCACAAGCGAAGGGCATCGATGAGTCAGCGAGCGTTGACCCTGCGTGGGCGCAGGTTGCCGTCTAGCCTGGCCGAGTAACGCTGAGATTGGCCGTTATCCGTTAGGACATGGGGTCTTAAGGACTAAATAGTAATACTTGTAGTCGCGACTGAATCGGTTTCTTCTGGGCAACCGTGCTCTTTAGAGTAAACAAGCCGGTCACTTCTCCATAGAAACGGGGAAGTAATATTACTATACTATGTAATGTTGTAGGTCTAAGATTAAGTATTATATCGATTTGTCTCTTCATTATCTAGGATTGTATATTGATAAGAAAGTAAAAAGTTAATAAACATAAAAGTTATGAGCCAGGAAACATCTTGTATTTTAACTAAATTTTCACGCCACTTTGGACGTAAATAAGTAACATAAGGAGAACGAAAACTTTAAAATAATGTATCAAGAGCGGCATATTTTAATCCATCGAAATTTCAAATAACTTTACTTGGGATAAATTAGTTCAGTAGTTTATTCATCACAATCCTGCAGCCAAACGTCGACATGAAAAAATTTGCGCGCTCATTTCTCTTTCTTTCTCCCTTTCCCACACTTTGTTTGATGAAGAGAGCATGCGTTTTAACCACGCCCACCGATGAGTTCGAGCCATCAGGCGGTCCTTAAAGCCAGGCGTGTTAATTAAGTAGCTCATTGGAGTTTACTACACGGTGGTTAGACTAGCTGGTATTTTTGAATTAGCCAATCACCGTTGTCGGTAGCGCACCGGTGCATGTGAAAAACCATTTCAGAGAGACGAGAGATAAGCCGAGGAAGCCTAGTTGAGAAACAGCTCGAATTGAAATCTCTTTTTGGTGAAAGAAAACATCGTGAGGAATGCCTCCACCGTACCTCCATACGTCCCGAGAAGAAATTCAATGGCGTATGTGAATTGTGCATCAACTAACTAGCAACAGGACCAGCGTGTTGGATATGGTCCAATTGCCTTTCGTGGGTCATGGTATGCCTAAGACAGCAGTGGCCTATAAAAAACGCTAATTATGATAGAGATATGAAATCTACCAATCGCCCATCGACACACCTAACTCCTAAGCCAGCTCTGACTCAGTCCCCAGTCACATCACGCGTCCCATGGCAGTTGGCCAAGCCCCGCCTGATTATGACAATTAACGCCATGTGAGAGCTCCATTGTCCGCCGGGGCCAAGGGTCGGGGAACTGAGGAATGCGATGACCTGTGGAGCTACTTATGGGGTTTATTTCATAACTTATCTAGGATTCCATCCTTGACTGCCTTATAGCTGAGTTGGTAGCATGTCTGCCTTCAAAGCTGTAGGGAGCGGGTTCGATCTCTACCCAGGGCAAGCATTTATGTGACGAACATAGATGTTTGTTCTGTCTGGGTGTAGTATGTATTTATAAAAGAAATAGTATATAAGTATTCTATCAGCTATCTGGTTTCCATATTACGAGCTGTGCTTAGCTTGGGGCTAGATGGCGCTGTGTGAAAAATGTACACCGATATTTATTTATTATTTGTCATTGCTCCAACTTATGACACTGCCCTGATAGATGTAACAAGTAGTTTTACTAACAAAAGACCTCACGAGCATTAACTTTTTTGCAACAATTGTGTTCAGTCTGTGCATAATTGGCCGCTAAATCGTGTTATTTATTATACTATTATTAAAACTGAGGCCTCAGAAATAATATGTTTTACAAGGTTTCCGAACTTGGTATTAGGCAGAAATCGGTACATTGTACTGCTTTCGACTTTAATACTATAGCTCCGCGTAACCCTAAGGAGTATTCTTTCAGTGAGACCACCCCACGTCAAAGCACATTTAGTACCCACGTGTACCTACATCAAGCTCACGTCACGATCGCCCGACACGTCTTTATGAGGGAGCGACGACCCCGTATCGACCCATATTCCGGGAAACTACACAAGGCTTGCCTTTCGTCAACACTGGAAAAGTTACTGATACATTCATAACAATTAAAAGTAACATAATTTTACTGTGGAGAATCGCAGTTTGATCGCGATCCGTTCGTTCTTCAAATCCGGCTCGAAGGACCAGACGGTCCTAACCTGGTCCTTCGAGCCGGATTCCTAATAATATCATGTCCTACTATATTTATACCAAAAAAACGTGCCACTTGTTTCGAGCAAGATATTGAAGTTAGTCGTTTGAACCAGTTTGTATTTGTACTAAACTTTTAATAATATTGAGTGGGTAATCTTAACATTTGGAGAAAAATAATGAACATGAATCAGTGAATAAAATATAAAGAAACAAGGTTTAAAAAGTCATCATTTGTAGAAGTTTTGGGGAGCAGCCTTTATTGCTTTTTGGGTATTTTGGGGATCTTACTACCGGGTATAGGCCTCTTTATTACTATGCCATTTGCATCGGTCCTCTACTCACCTGGTCAAGATTCGACCCGCTAGCGTAGTTCGCGGTAGTTTTATTTTCTTATTTTAATCAATAGTTTATTTATAAAGCATTTATCTAGTAACCTTCACCGTTCAACGCCTCACGGTTCCCCTCAAACTTCCGAGGGAGGTCCGTCGACCCTCCATCGACCTGGTTTCCGTAAAACTACGTAGTGTCACCATGACATCATCGATAAAGGCATTTATGGAACGGTAAAAGGTATATAAATGTATAACAACTTTCACTGAGTAAGCTTTGTATGTATAATGTATATTGGCTTGTGAATGAGACAACCTATATTTTACTCCAGTATTACAATACCTACCACGTGTAGGTGTTAGAGGCTCAAGACTTGGGACTCTTAAGGGCCAGAATACTGCAAGCCTCTATCTCGCTTGCGCATTCCTATATTCCTTAAATATGTATATGAAATCATTGAAAATCATTACAAAAAACAGCAATCAATGAAATTACGGACGTTCAGAGGTTCAATAACATTACGAAGGTTCAGCAAAGAACAAAATTTTGATTCAAGCTAGTTTTCCTTCATAAACCTGGGAAAAACCTATAATCCCACTTGAGACAACCATATATGTGAGGTGATTGTGACCTTGACATAACCTAGTTAAGACGTAATGCTAGATCAAACGGATTTATTTGTATGGGATATACCTAATTTACTAGACGCTTTACAATGTTATGTCGTCACCTTTCATAAGCTGTCAAAAGCGATTAAACATAATGAACAAAGTATAGTTGAAAAATACGACCTGTACTCGAGTACCAACATTCAAGAAACCAATTTTTTTTTTTTAAATCAACTACCACAACACATCGAAAAAACGTTTAAACTTTTAACTAACATACCTAACTGAAAACTTGATGTTTGCAGTGAGTAGAAAGTGGAAATATCGCAAAACAGCCTCGTCATTCATCATTGGCTTACAACTGATGATCAAACTTAAATATTGATCATTAGCATCGTACCGCGGTTTCACTTGCGTAGCCATTATCTACCCACTGCTGAGTATCCAATTTTGGATTTTCTGCTCTTCAGTTTCCCGTCCTATGCCAGTATCGTCCACAGCCTTGACAATCCTTAACCAGTCTGTTCCTCTATCCTCAGCATTTTGTGGACTATACCTAAATCATTTCATCATCATCTTGAGCCATTATCTACCCACTACTGAGTATAGGCCTCCTCTTCAGCGCGCCAACGTTTCCGGTCCTGTGCCAGTATTGTACCGTCCACAGACTTAACAAGTCTGTTCCGCAATCCTCAGTTTTTTTTATACTATCAAGTGTCGAGAATAGAGAGACGTTCGCCTGGTGGTAAGCCAATAACAGTAGCAGTGCTAGAATTATGAACTTGCGAATACAATCCTGCGCCACACTGCACTGCACTCGTCACACTGAGATATTAGATGTTAAATCTCTTCATACCCAGTAATTTATTTGGTAACATTGCCCTTCAAACCGGAACTCAGTAATGCTTGCACACTACTGCTTAGTTTGAATAACTGGCAAAGTTGTGATACTTCTCCAGGCGGACTCTGCAGTAGAGTCCACTTAGAGAAAGAGAGTACAAACAACAAGACACAAGAGAGAGAGTACAAGAGAGAGAGTACACTTTAACTTACATATATAAAATGACAAATGTCGTCGAGACCAGATGAGTAGCTTCGTTTTGTCGCGAAAAAAGACAAACAGTCAAACGCACTGTCACAATCACTACACCGATAACGTGACAAGTCACTTTGCGAGAAGGCAAAACAGGTAACCGTTAAACAACTTTTCAAGCGTGAAATTAAGTTTTCTAAAGTTCCAAAACGATCTTTTAATGATGCGTTTTGTTAACTCAAGGTTAAGATGAGTTTTTCCTCAAATAGCTTAGAAAAGGCTAGAGACAGTAAGCAGCCCTCGTGTTAGTTCGAATCTGTTTGAAGGATTTCTGTAAAATCAAGCAACACAAACCAAATTATACTCTATCATAGTCTGTTAAGTTATATTATACGACAGACACTATGTTTGTGATTTAACATCGTCAAGTAGAGTTACTAGAACTCTATTAGATACATTATAAAGTTTAAATTACAACCAGTCCTTTTGCCGCATAGCAACGGAATTCAGATAATAATTTTACAAACTGCGCCGTAAAATGTCCATTTTAAAATCGAAATTAGTTTGAAATAGATTTTGTTTTTGTTAGCAATCTAAAATGTTTTTTTAGTACTACAAACGTACAGTAGAAAATAGTCACCGTTAGCTTATAACAAACCGAACGAAAGTTTAACTCTAATAACTCCCATTTACGTCTAAATAAGTTTGACTGACTGCCATGTCTATAATGATAAAAATAAAAATTCGACTTCACCTTTATTGACTTATAGTTTAAATCATCTTGAAAACTGTCACGTCGAAGGACTTTTGACGAAATATTATCATTATCGAAATCAGCTCAAGCGCTGTCGTATTTTATTACAAATCAAACAGAACCAACCTATATTACATTCACAGTTGAAACGAGCTCGAAAGACCAACTTCTATACCGCATAGTTGCCATACCCATGTTGGGCGCCATCGCAAAACAAGACTTACCGTTGTTGAATTACAGCTAAAATTAGCTCAGGCTGTCCTGACCTTGAGCAATGCAGCAAAACTAGACCTTAATTCTATAGAAGCACAGTCGAAACGAGCACGAAGGACCAACTTCCATATCGCATAGTAACCCCACGTTGGGCGCCACAAGTCCTGGCAGACGGATCGATACTGGTTACTGAACGCACGCACGTCACTATTTGTAAGTAGATGTTTTTTTTTTGCCGCACCTTGTTCGCTTTAATTGGATGGAATGCCTGTTTACAAATTTTCTTGGAAGCTTTTACCAAACGATAATGAGCTCTACAACGGTATACGTAAGAAAATAAAAGTTTTGATCAAAGAAAATAGTTATTGAGAAGAACATTACATTCAGAACGAGTAGCTAGCGAGCGAGCGAGTAGTAGTGAGGGAGGAATTTACTGCTACCACCTTTTAGTAAATATATGTCTTCAAGTCGCGAGTGAATCGGCAGCAATTAGCAACAGCATTATAATTTTTTTATGGATGTGACTAAAAAGACTTGCATAAAAACTTTGATTTGATGATTTTATTTGAACAATTTCTTGTATTTTTGTAATTGTTTTCTGATGAGTATTTTAACTTAAACTTTGATTTGATGATTTTATTTGAACAATTTCTTGTATTTTTGTAATTGTTTTCTGATGAGTATTTTAACTTTTTAATTATGTGCATAATTTGAATTTAGGAAGAGTTTTACTTTTCGCTCTTAGATTTTAGATCATCATGATAATCAGTATACAGGGTTACTGGTAACTCGACGTATTCCCGGCAGGACCAGATAGAGGGAGATGTTATACATCAAATTTAAGCCCACCTATGTATGGGTTAAGGTTCATTTATAATATTATTAGTATGCAAATGTCTGTAGTACTAATAAAAAGATCTTTGAGACAAATGTCTTCTCTTTAAAATGCTCTTGAACCTTCCAAATTAGGGCAGCCGCTCATATACCAGACATTTACGCACCGTACCGTAGCCATTAAGCCCTTCAAGGTCTGCGCACAATATTGACCCAGTTTCCTTCCCCTCGACCGAACGGGAGCAGATCAGCAGACAAAGCCTTTGTTTACCCTGTCAGAGAGAAAGGGATGATTTTAGAGGAAAGCTTTTGTTTACTCTGTCAGAGAGAAAGGAATGATTTAAGAGGAAACTATTATTTTATTGACAGATCACATCATCATAATCATCATCAGCCCGGACGTCCACTGCTGAACGAAGGCCTCCCCCTTAGACCGCCACACTGTACGACAACCTGCCAGTTGTAGGTCCACCTAGTGGGCGGCCTTTCTACGCAGCGTCTTCTGGTTCGCGGTCGCCACTCAAGAATCTATCTTCCCCATCGGTTGTCAGTTCTTCGAGCGATGTGGCCTGCACTTCATCTTGCAAACCCTGCGAGCTATGTCGGCGACTTTGGTTCTTTGGCGAATATCCTCGTTCCGGATTTTATCGCGCAAAGTAACTCCGAGCATAGCTCTCTACATTGCCCGTACGTCCGTTGCGTGACTCTGAATTCCAAAAGGCCAGCAGTGCAACTGTGTATGTAATAGGATGTAATACCACCCTCCTGTGCCAATAAGCTTCTTCCGTGATGAGCATACTAAGATGTGGGGTTAAGTAATTCGGCAACTGATGTCATTATCGTTAATGTATCTTTAGGAGACTTGTATTATATGCCTTAATGGGAATCTGCCCGGAGAAAAACATGAAGGAACATTGCATCGACGTGATTTTTTCAGAGATATGGCATAATTCGTAGGAATGCAATCCGTATAATCCACACTATTTGCGCCAGTAGTTAGTATTAGTTGTCCAGTAGGAGATCGCTCGATTCGAAATCCTGAGGTCGTCGGTTCAATGCCGTACCAATAAGTTCAAGTTTAATATGTTTGTTTAGGTCAGGGGACTCCAAACTTATTAGCGTAAGGGCCAGACTGACTGCTCCACAGAGCTCCAAGGGCCAAGATCTAACTAGCTCATCAGATTAACATAACCAATCTACACGGCTGTATTTCCCGAAGAGGTGGGCAGAGATGTATAAACATTTTTGGCATTTACCTCTATAACTGTCCTACCCGGGAATCGACCCAGATTCAGGATTACACAAAAAGACGCTTTCGCCACTCGACCACGATCAGTTTATCATAGTTATCATTACATTATATCTGATTATTAATTTGTATGATGCGTTCGTTTAATATGATTTTTAAATAATTTAAAAAAAAAAGTGTGGGCCGGATCGGTGGTGCTCGCGGGCTATAGTTTGGAGATCCCTGGTTTAGGTCAAAATTTGCAACTGAATTGTAGTAGTAGCCGTAGCCCTGGCTGGGTATAGGCTGAAATTCGGCATTCTTAAATAAACCTGAGGGCAACGCAATATGGCGAGTTGGACCTGATGCTGCTGCCAGGGCCACTTGCCAATAAAAGATTGTTTAAATAATTTAGGATTACTCACCTAGGGAGCAAAAGTTAAGAATGTCTCAGATCCCATGTATATTGTCTCCCGGCAGAAGCCGTGGGTGACAAACATGAGATCTGAGGCTTCTTTACCTGCTCCCGTGGTGTGTATAGGATTTGAAGTGCCACTGCGGGGAGGGAGTGGTTCGATTTGCTCCGCGTAGCGGGTCTAAAGTAGCCACTTTAGCCCCGCTGGCAAGTAAAAATGTTTTACTGTAGGTTTTTTATTTATTTTGTAAACGAATCGCTCCTTAATACAATTACTAGATAATGAAAAGCTTCAACAAAACGTATCTTCTAATTAGGCAGTAAGATAACAATGGCGCCAGTGACTAAACATGCATTAGCTCTATCAGCGACCAATACCATATGGCATTAGTCATTATTATCCAACCATTGTATTGTTGGGATCTGAGATCGATGAGCCACTAATCATGGAGTAAGATCGTATAGACTGAGTGGCCAGCCCTAGTGTCAGAGTTAATGTGCCACCCGAAGGCCCCTACTTATTCACTACTTTCTACAAAATTATTCACTACAAAACCGATTACAAAGGACGTAATTTTAGGTAAGAACCAAAACAGTGCAGAAATGTTATATGAAATCTCATGGTTGCTCAGTTTTTCATTAATGCACTGTTTTTTATTTTATATTAATGATATAAATTTACCACATAGGTTTAATTTCTCCCATTAAGTTTAATATAAAATGTATGTATTAGATCAAAAAGATACGGGCTGAAAATAAAAATCGGCGGAATAAAACCGACTTGGTGAAAATAATTGTAAGTTTTATATGTTTGAGGAAAAGATGAATTAAACATTGTTTTCATTAACTTGAGTTTTAATTTTGAGTAGGTGTATTTTATCACGGTAGGTAGACTGGTAGTTGAAAGAAAATTAGAATACGCACCTTGCTAAAGTGAGTTATTAATGCACGAGTGTTAACACTTTGCGCTCGGTGCAAAAATCTACAATTTTTTCCATAAATAAAATCTAATTTTGTCTTGTCTTGATGGACTACGATGGAGCACGCTTACCTGAAGAAATCCCGACTTGAAGACAACCAGACTTCAATATTAATAACCCCCCAACCCCGATAATTATAATCCGGGTATCTTCAAGTCGCGAGTGAATCGGTTTCTTCTAGGCAAGCGTGCGCCATCGTAGGCTGCATTTTCGTTTAACATCAGACGAGACGGCAGTCAAACGCAAGCCTCATCATTATCATCAGCCCGGAGACGTCCACTGCTGAACGAAGGCCTCCTTAGACCGCCACACTGTACGACAACCTGCCATTTGCATCCACCGTAACGCAAGCCTATAAATGGTAAATAAAATAAAACTATATTACCATTTCGTGTAACTCGGAGGTTGAAATTGTAATGAAAACTGGTAGAAAATACAATGGATGGGGCTGACATAGACGGATAGTCTTTTGGCTAAGTCACTAAAAATAAAAGAATTAGAAAAAACTAGTAGAAGTCAATGGTGAGTTGGGATACTGTTCTACGTCGTCTCATCAGCGATGCACTCTCATTAGTTATGTCTAGGAGTCGCACATCTGCGGCCTAATTAAACGTGCCGATATGTCATTACTGATACACGGATTACGTCACGCAGCACCGCCACACATACATAATAGTACTCCGTACGGAAGACTCAACTCTCATAGAAAACGCGTCTAAGTGCTGCCGCACATTGAGCCACTCGACGCGACCATTAAAGGCGGCCAGAAACAGCGGACCAGGGCCGTAAATAGCGGTGCCAACGGTGCCCAGGCACCGGGCGCTGGTCCTGGAGGGGCGCAAAAATTACCAGACCAGGACCAAGTTATGAATATTTTTATTTTCAAGGGCGCAATCATAGAAGCTGGCACCGGGCGCTTTCTTTTCAAGGGCGCAATTATAGGAGCTGGCACCGGGCGCTTTCTTTTCAAGGGCGCAATTATAGAAGCTGGTTTCGGGCGCTTTATTTTTAAGGGCGCAATTATAGAAGCTCGCACCGGGCGCTTTCTTTTCAAGAGCGCAATTATAGGAGCTGGCTCCGGGCGCTTTCTTTTCAAGAGCGCAATTATAGGTGCTGGCACCGGGCGCTTTCTTTTCAAGAGCGCAATTATAGAAGCTCGCACCGGGCGCTTTCTTTTCAAGAGCGCAATTATAGAAGCTGGTACCAGGCGCTTTCTTTTCAAGAGCGCAATTATAGAAGCTGGCACCAGGAGCTTTCTTTTTAAGGACGCAATTATAGAAGCTCACACCGGGCGCATAAAAAGCTATTTACGGCACTGCTGCGGGCCTCAATTTTCATACAATTAGTAGTGGCTCGGACGCGGCCACTCGAACGCTGGGGCCATACAAAATGTGTGAAAATTTCCCACAGAGTAATAGAAGCAGAGACGCGATCAAAGGATTTTTCTATAGAAGGACGCGTGATCGTGCGGAGAGGTGTAGGGCTCGCGGGAGGGGCGCTAGAGTCCGCACATGGAGCTACCATCTAGCGGAATTCAGAATAAGTTTTTGAGAAGTGCTTTATCGAAAAAAGCGGAGAACTCTTATAAACACCAGGTTTCTTACTCTCTCGTCAGATGTCGCTTTCGTAAATTCTAAAGACAAAGGTTTTAACTAGAACCACTAGTTTAAAAGCCGGAATAAACCAAAAACACATTATATAAAAATAATAAATTTAAGCAAGAATAGTTCATGTAATTTAAAAAGTGCTCTGAAATGTATTTTTTTATGGTTAACGTTAAATAAAGTGGCGCCATCTCTAGAACTAGTTAAAAACACCAAGAAGCATTACATATTTTCTAAAACGAACCTAGAAAATACAAATAAAACATAGAGCAGAGTAATATACTGAAATAAAATTACTTACGAATGAAATGAGACGCCATTCATGTCATCAGAATGTTTGCCGCGATAGTTTTTACATGAAGAAACACAGCAACTCATTTTATATTCACTTTTACTAAGTAAAAACACTAAAAGTCGTACGTGTGTTTTGTAAGCCCGAATGACTGTTACGCGAGGCGAACGCTAGCAGACTGACCAAATAAGTGTGACGTCACACAATCCGTCTACAACATCCACAGGTACGGCCGCAAGTTCCTCATCACAACTCCCTATCCTCCATGAAATTTCCAATGCAATGATTGATGCATGTTTGACTAGGTATGCAAGGTACGCTAGTGGCTCAATGTGCTGACATTGAGCTGGGATACCCCTGTGGAGAGGGAAAGGAGTTTTTTTTAATACAATTGAGTGACAGGACGAGCGAGACGTCCGCCTGGTGGGAAGCATCACGCCTGCCGATAACAGTAACAGTGCCAGAATTGGGAACTTACGAGCGAAATCCTGTGCCGCACTGCACTGCTCTCGTCACCCTGAGATATAAGATTTTAAATCTTTTCAGTAGCAAAAAGTAACATTGCTCTTCAAACCGAAACACAGCAATGCTTGTACACTGCACACTACTGCTTGGCGGTTGAATAACTAGCAAACGTTTTACTTCCCCAGGTGGACTCTGCAATAGAGTCCTACTACTACACCTAACTATCAACAAAACAGAGTACTTGCCAAACAAAAAAATCATCGATAAAAATACCGAATGTCGCATCGTATAGTGGCGCGTATCTGCAAGACGCGACTCGAATGGCGAATTGTGAATCATTGCTGCAAATGAAACTCAAGGTTTATTTAGATTCGGCGCGAGCGCATACGACGGACTACTACTACAGAAGATTTTCTCCCATGATAACGCGTCTAAACCACACATACCTACGAGTATAACTATGTAGTATGTGTGTGCTATGTGTGTAACTATGTAGTTATCAATAAAGTATTGTATTGTAACTATAATCTGTGCATTGTGTTAATCACTTTTTGAGAGCACACACAACATTTTGTTGATTAGCATATTATAGCATGCGACCGTCAGCCATGTCTGAGGCCTTCGGGCGGCACATTAACTCTGACACTAGGGCTGGCCACTCAGCCTATACGAACATACCTTTTTTTTGCATATTATATGCAGTTGGACCTGGATGTGTCCTAAAACTGCATCCGGAACCGCCGTCCTCTTAGTTAACGGTGGTGAGCATTCTGCGATCCCCAAGCCGCCTGCCAAGCGTGGGGATTATGGCAACCCCACCCTTTTGAGGGGGAGGCCTTCGTCCAGCAGTGGACGTCTTCCGGCTGTTGATGTGATGTGGTACAGTGTGAGAACAATGACGGATAAGGCAGAGACTTAATTTGTAGCTTAATTGGCAAAGTAGTCGGGACGGAAACGCAGAGATTGCTCGTATGCAGGTTCAAGTCCCGCGAGAGGTCATATTTTTTCATACTGTCTATCGTACAAAGTTGACAACATAACTTTGTAAAGCGTATAGCAGACAGTGTGATCAACGTACGCGATTTGTCGCCTTTTAGACTACTTTAGGGACACATGCCATTTATTCGTAATTTTTTGTAAGGATACAAATAAATAAGCTGATATGAACAACTTTTTTAAAATTTGTAGCGATGTTTTGGCGTTTAGGCAGGCTACTTTAGGCTACTTGTGCAGTGAAAAATAGCGACATCTGGCCCTACGCTGTTGGCAAAACTGCTAGCAACGCAATATAACCGAGTTTTGGCGGGAACGCGAGAAAATCATGTCGCTGCATTATATTATTTTCCAAAACTAGTGTTTTTTCGAGTGTTAATGCATAAAAATGGTGGCGTTTTATTCATTAAGTGCTGATTTACGAGCAAGAGTGTGGGCAAGTGATATAATGTAGTGAAACGTGTCTTTTCGTGTTGTTTCCAAAACTCCGAAGAAGCTTGTAGTAAGGTTGCCACGACTTTACTAGGGCATGATTGGACTTGACTGTGACTTACTGTGTGTGACTTGGACTGTGACTACGACTCATTTAACTGCAGAAAGAAGGATCGATGAAGACTTATGTATTCGGCTGAAGGACTAGCATCCATGGCCAGGAACTATTAAAAACAACAACAACGCAATATAACCCATAGCTATCAATTACATCCCATAGAAATAAATCCGTTAAATCTAGCATCACCTCTTTACAAAATTACGTCAACTGTTGACGTAACCAGTGTCATCAGTGATGAACAAACAATCCATCAAAAAAATATGAACCTCATACATTCACCACTACGAGGGCTGCACTAAAAGTATCGGGAATGGAATATTTCCACTGTTTCTGTCATATTAAAATCTTTTTAATTGAAAACTCCTTGGTTTTAAAAATCGAATACCATTTATTTATTTAAAAAAATATTCTCGGTCTTGTCACAAGGTTTTGTCAAACTTGTTTAGTCGTTGAGAAAATGGAATTGACTCGAGAAAATTCAAGAGCGATGATTTATTATGACTTTCGAAGTGGTTTAACACAAAAACAGTGTGTTGACCGGATGATTTCTGCATTTGGTGATAAAGCCCCATCCAAAACCACAATTTATCGCTGGTTTGCTGAATTTCAACGTGGACGTGTCAAGCTCAGTGATGATCCCCGTCAAGGTCGTCCAAAAACTGCAGTCACCCAAGAAAACGTTGATGCTGTGCGTAAGCTGATTGAGGAAGATCGACATGTGACATACCGCGAAATTCAGGCAACTTTAGACATTGGCATGAGTCAAATACAAATAATCTTGCATGAAAAATTAGGTGTAAAAAAGTTGTTTTCCCGATGGATACCGCATTCGCTCTGTGAAGAGCAAAAAGCGGCTCGCGTTACTTGGTGCGTCAGAACTCTCGAAAGATTCCACGCAGGATCCTCAAATGCTGTATACAACATCGTATCAGGTGACGAATCCTGGATATACGCGTACGAACCCGAAACAAAAAACCAGTCACGAGTTTGGGTGTTCGAAAATGAGTTAAAGCCAACAAAAATTGTTCGTTCACGGAGTGTTGCAAAAAAAATGGTGGCCACGTTTGTCTCCAAAACCGGCCATGTTACGACTATTCCTCTTGGGGGACAAAGAACGGTTAATGCAGAATGGTATGCTAGCATTTGTTTGCCACAGGTCGTTTCTGAACTCCGTAAAGAGAACTGCAACCGCCGCATCATCCTCCATCACGACAATGCGAGTTCTCACACCGCGCACAGAACAAAAGAGTTTTTAGAGCAAGAAAACATAGAATTATTGGACCATCCGCCGTACAGCCCCGACCTAAGCCCTAATGATTTCTATACTTTCCCTAAAATAAAGAATAAATTGCGTGGACAGAGATTTTCATCACCTGAAGAAGCTGTGGACGCCTACAAAACGGCCATTTTGGAGACCCCAACTTCCGAATGGAATGGTTGCTTCAATGATTGGTTCCATCGTATGGAAAAATGTGTCAAATTTCGCGGAGAATACTTCGAAAAGCAATAAATATATTTTTAAATAGTAATGTTGTGTCACTTCCTTAATTCCCGAAATTTTCAGTGCCGCCCTCGTACTTAATACCTATTAGAGCCTTATCACACTAGCGGTTTGCGAGCGTCTTCAAAGCGGAGCGGGCACGCAGCGAATACGTCGCGAACACGTCGCGGACACGTGGCCATTACGCAACGTTTCCGTCGCCTGTTCGCGGCGAGTTCGCGACGTACAATACACTCGGTAACATAATGGATTCCGACGAGGAAACACTTCTGTTGGCTTTGTTACTTCGAAGACGCAGAAAACAAAAGCATTGAAGCACGATAAGGTTCTGTACGAGAATGTACAAAATGCCGTTCGCGGCGAGCTCGTTGCGCATGCGCAACGTATTCGCGGCGCGCCCGCTCCGCTTTGAATACGCTCGCAAACCGCTAGTGTGATAGCAGCTTTATAGTTCGAAAGTTTGTCGGGTATGTTTGTTGCCTCTTCACACCAAAACGGTTGAACGGATTCGGATGAAACTCGGAATGGAGATAGCTTATTATGAATGAACATTAATTAGGCTACTTTTTGTCATCATCATCATCATTATTCACCGTTATTCACCATAGCGAAAGAAGCTAGTTACTCAACAGCAGCTAGTTTTTCAACCTTTTTCAAGAAGTGAAAACAGCCTGACGCGTATGCGGCCGTGGCCTGCTTCGCATTGTTTCATAATAAAATATTACTAGGATTGATCGAGGCGGGGTCAAGTCAAGAGTCAAGAGTCAAGAGTGACGAAGATCATGAGATTACAAAGATTGCGGGACGTGAGGTCACAGTTCGGAGCGACCAAATTGCAAGTTTATTGTGATTTGTTTGATGACATTTTAAGCGTATTTTAAAATAAGAGATTATTAACGTATTTTTTTGTGTAATTATTTCAATTTTTTTTGTGACATACTTAATAAAATGTGACGTGTAACTTTGGTGTTATCTATAAACTATTGTATTGCGTGATATGATTACACATGGTAGGTAGCAGAATCGATTCCCGCGGCTTCCGCTCGTCCGCCTGTCGCCCCCAATTGGCGCGTCCTGCGGAACGACCGCGCCGGAAGGTAGCGTCGCAATCGCTCACCTGTGATGTGGGTTTATCATTTGACTTTTTTAACCGACTACACAAAAAGAGTCACACACACAACACAACAGCTATAGAATTTTGTCAGTAGCACCACCGAATAAATTAAATACCGCCGTACTACCAGTAGCACTTGACGGTAGGTCCACGGGCAATCAATGAACGTAATTTATGGATGGCCCCCAATGAGTATAATGCCTCCTCCCCGCTTAGTACCGCCAATCTGAGTAACCCTCTATAAGAGCTCTTAACAGGTAAATAACCTTACACGAATGTCAAGTTCAAAAATGTATAAATCTGCTATTAACGTTTAAATAATTCATAAACTTTAGATAGTTTGACAGCCTGATAGCTCAGTTGGTAGCATGTCTGCCTTCAGAGCTGTAGAGCGTGGGTTCGATCCCCTCCCAGGACAAAAATGTTTGTACATCGATCTTTGTTCTGTGTCTGGGTGTAGTATGAATTTACGAAAAAAAAATGTATATAAGTATTCTATCAGCTATCTGGTTTCCATAATACAAGCTTTGCTTAGTATGGCGCTGTGTGTAATAAATGTCCCCCCAATATTTATTATTATTATTTATTTATTATAGTTAGGCCAGCTGTTAACTGAATAATAATTCGTTTTACGATTACACACAGACAATGACACCACTATGAATCATTAATATGACAGAATCAGTAATACTTAATAAGCCTCTCGTTATAAATGGGAGACACAGATATCAGAATCAGAACAACCTCTTGTTCTGATATCTGTGGGAATAGAATGATTGGTTTGTCATCTTCTCTGAAGCCCTCTCCACACTCACGCGCAAATCACGGCGTGAAATAGGCTAGATGACTGGTATTTTTTTATTGTCCTATTAAAATGTGGCCCATAAATATAGCTGATTAATGAAAAGAAAATGAAAATCTAATCAAAAATAAGCAACTTATAAGCATTTTAATATCATGCTAGACAGAGAGGCGAAACAGCAAATCGTGACGTGACTTCTCTGTACGCCATATAAATACTATTCTGACAAGTAAGGCGTGACGTCATTTTTTGTTTTGTGGAAAAGGACCAGAGTTGTCTCTAACAAAAACTTTAATCGCTCATATATCAGACCATTATTAACCGAGTCAAATGATTTTTTCGGTAAATATACTATAATTTACTTAAATTCTTCATCAAAGCTATTGGTTTCAACTATACAAACATCAGTTATCTACCCTATTGCGCCGCGGATCACGGTGCGAACCACGGCGAAACTGCCACCAGTTCCACATTCGCAGAGGTTCGCGCCTAGTTCGCATGTCGCAAAGGCAGAGTATGACTGAAGCGAGTGGAGAGCCGGCGCCCAACATATAGTCTTCAATATCCGTGCGCCTATTTCCCGTCCATTCATCTTATCATTGTCGCTGTATATCCAAACGTGTACTTATCCCTCAACAGTCAACACTCGCACTAAATTCTAATCAATCTGCAAACATTACAAAGGTTTAGAAATAAAGTTCGCGTTTTTAAGTACAACAATATAATCTATTTAGTTTATTGGTACACAAAACAGAATACAGTCAATAATAAATTTACACATTATACAATTTCGATCCAAACTATATTCCTAAAAATGTATACACAGCTTATTACTTGACAACATGCAGCAGATAGTCAGTTTCAAGTGGAAAAAGAGGAAGGGGTAATTAAGTTAAATTTTATCTTTGAATAATATACAGGCTGTTAGTTTGAACACCGTAATCCTTCTAGGATATCATTGTACTCATCATTATGAACAACTTTTACTATGGGGCCAACACAGAAATCACGAAAAAAAAAACAGCTGTTCCATACAAAAAGGTTCATCGATCTTGGGCAAATGTATAGAATAGCAGATATTTTTTTCGCGATTTCAAGGTTTCGATAGATAAAACATTCATATCTGCAATGCAGGGTTGTACTAAAAACTACAACATCTCTTCTCCGAGGGTTGCCAGGGAGACCCTTAACGCATTACTTATAATCGTATTCATACCAATAAAAAAACAAATAGGTTTTAGTTATTCAAGGGGGTCGTTAGGGGTGGCGCGGCGTCTCAAGAGCAGAGAGAGCGTTATAGAATAAACATCAGCTTTAATAGGGTTGGCACTCGTTTGCTTTGCGAAGTAAAAGGACCTAAAACGAGTGGTGCCGCTGATTTATGACCAACAAACACAAGTTTTTTCGAAAAAACTACAAACTCAGCCACAACAAAAAACAAAAGAATTGTATTCAGACTGATGAAAGTCTAGAGAAAATACAAATGCTCAAACCCACTACCAGTCGGCAGCGTACCCAGCATGCTGGCGGCATTGCCACGCTGGATGGCAATGCTAATGCGTTGGGCCAAATAAACGCCAGCATTTTGATCACACATCGCGTCGACCAGGCTCGGATATGTTATTGTTTTTTTTTTTGTTTTTTTCGTATGAAACAGAGCGGCTTACAAGCATAGTATGATTGCAAGCAAATTTCCGCCTAACTAAGGACACCTTTTCATAAATTGTAGACTTGCGTTCGACTGCCATCCACAAGCTTGCCCATTAGAAGAACCCTATTCACTCGCGACTTGAAGACAGATTGTAACTATCGGGAAACATCCACTCGGGCCGCGCGCACTGTTGAGCAGTTCGAACAATGAAAGTGGTATCAAACCCAAGGCCGTAGGCAGGGGGGGGGGGGTCCGAGTTTTTTATATTTTCCTGTTTTTATTCCAGTAATTTTGATTTAAAAACCAAATTAAGTACTTAACCGATTTCTATAAAATTTATATGGGGCCACCTCTGACGTATCACCTACCAAACAAAAAAAGATTTTTTTAAACAGATCCACATTTGACGGAGAGGGTGGGTGTCTATAATGTACAACATGATATTTGCCGACACGATAATGTACGGCATGATAATTGGTGTACATGTACATCGAATATCATGCTGTGCAATCCATGTCGTACAATACTGGCTGTCCATTATCAGCTCGTGTCTATAAAGTACGGCCCTATATTGTACAGCCAATAATCCGAGTACATTTCTCAAATTGACATTAAAAAAAATAACCTGAACCTAACTGCTATACAAATAAGGAATTCGTGTACTTGTACATCAAATATTAGTCTGTACAAAATCGGGGTGTGCATTATTGAGCCGAGCCGATAATGTACGGCATGATATTCGATGTACATGTACACCAATTACCATGCTGTGCATTATTATGCCGTACAATATCATGCCGTACATTATTGCCTCCCGACGAAGAAATCAGTGAACATACATTAAAAAAAAACACACTCCTTCTTTTTTTAAGTGGGTAAAAAAAACTTCATCTTCACTTAACCACGAGTTTGCGCTTCAATCGTCAGCAGTGGGCTGTTAAAAGTTGGTGCATCATATTTCGGACTGTTTTATTTTGGCAATAAGACTCCAAAAGGCAATAATCCACGTTGAAATATCGCGTCTATGGCAATAAAATTGTATTATTCTTTGCGAGGCCGACGCCGCGAGGGCGCGATCGATGGTGGTCTTAATTATGTTTTATTGTTTTCGTCTAGGGGACGTCTTTCTCAAACCATTGCTGCGTATTTATGTTTTCATGAACCCTTGCTCGCGCATGAAAACTCCTTGAAAACGTTTTTTACAACCTTTGCTTACAAAGGAACCCTTGAATCACTAGATACGCTCGTGGCGTAGCTTGTCTAGGTGATTCTAAACGATCACCGATGTTAAGCAACGGACGGTCCGGTCAGTCATCGGATGGGTGACTGTGAGTGGCATTTATTTCTGAGCGCTACCGTGGATCGGATGACACGTTAAATTGTTGGTCCTGGTTGTTTGTTCTAGTTTCTATAACAAGAACCGTCAGCCATGTCAGAGGCCTTCGGGCGGCACATTAACTCTGACACTAGGGCTGGCCACTCAGCCTATACGAACTTACTTTTTTTTTTACTTTACAGGTGAACAGATTAGTAGAGACTTCGCCTAGGTACGTCTACCTCCCTCCAGAATCAACCCCAGAACCTCTATACCTACTGACGGTGGATAGAGACAGGAACCGCTTCCGTCTCCATGGCAGAGATCGTAGATCGCAGTGCTGAAGGCCTCTGAGCTTTCCACTGGAGATCTCGGATCTCAAACTCAAAGGTTACCACTTTTAATGGTTCCAATTCCAAGGCAATGCTTTAGTGAGTACCACAGAATCTGACGACACCCTAACGCCAGGCATCTTTCAGAAATGTCTTCCTCGAAGAGCCTAAGGGCCTCCTAAAAGAGCGTCAGCAAAGTTGAATACTCACTCAGTAAGTCGTGACGGGCAGCTTCACTAGAAACTTCCTCTAGGATTCATGCAAGACCCTGAAACAATACATTTTCAAAATAAGTATAACGAGCCATAATTACCGTTCTATATTAGAAATGGGCGTAGGAGAACTATATCACGCAGATCTGATGCACACTCCAAAATGTATCCGATAATAAACCGACAGACCGGTTGAATAACCGGTACTATGCTGCTGGCAAACGCGTGGTACTTTCCCAGGTGGACTCTGCAATAGAGCCCCACTATATAAAAGCCTCTAGGTGGTAGTTAGCAGATCCATCCCAGAGTTACTAGCAAAAGTCAATACATGACCAAACTATTGCTATTTCCTAATCTGTGGTACTAGTACATGAAAAGTACAACGCTAAACTCCGATCAAGTGGTCCATTAGTGATGACCTAACGCCATAGAGGCACACCTCGGCCTTGTGGCTATTTTCAGTGACCGCTATTGATGTTGCCATAATGTATATAACTGCTAGGTAGGTATTAGGTAAGGACTAGGGCTGTCAGACATGCTTTTATTTAAAGAACATCATTATTTTACACCTCTAAAAATAGATATAGTGAACTATTTTTAATAGAGTTCAAAAAAGGAGGTTTTATGTTCGACGGTATATATGTTCACCGATTTTGAAAATTATTTTTTATTTGAAAGGGTATACTCCCGAGGTGGTCCCATATGAAGACTTTTTTTTTTAAAGTTACTAGTAAATCAGGAAAGGTCCAATATTCGTTAAAGTATACTATAAAAATATTAAATAACGTAATATTATTAAATAACGTAATATTTTTTGTAGCTTACAAATTAACGACTACGACAGTTTTTATCATATGCCTAAAACACTAAAACGTAACCTATTTTAGTTAAAAAAAGTTTTGTCTTCTTTTTGCAAACTCAATTCGTATTTCGTATGAAATTGACAAAACACTTTTTAACTAAAATAGGTTGCAGTGTTTTATACATAAGATGTTTTGGTTATTAAGAAGTTATTTTATTTTAGTAAATGTACGTAGTTAGGTAAATAATTTGTCAAATATTCATCTATATTGTTATTTTTTATTACCGACGCAAACAACTTATAAGTTTAAAACATGTGGATCTGTTATCTGTCTGTCACAAACGGCTAAACCGACATCGATGTACTATTTTCTTTTCAACCGACTTCAAACAAGGATTTACGCGATTACTCCGCCAATTATGAACTGATTTTGATGATTATTTTTATGTTTGGTAGTTAATAATTCAGAGGTGGTCCCATATAAATTTTATCGAAATCGGTTCAGTAGTTAGGTTTTTTAAATCAAAATTACTGGAAAATATGAAGATATCATCCAGATATTCGAAGTTGAAGTCGGTTGTTTTTTTTTAAAAGCCTATTGTGGTCGATTCTGGCGGTTTTAGTTGACAGTTCTGAACTAACTAAAGTATTGCTGTCCTTAGCTAGCATGCCTAGTAAAAAAGTGACAGCAATACTTTAGTTAGTTAAAAAAAGTTAGTAAAAACACACTAAAACACGATCCGTGAGCAGACAAAGTGGCAACCCTATTAAGGACTAACAATGGTCAATAGCTTTTCAATGCGAGCGAGCCGATACGTGATTCGCAGTTTACTTTTCCATTATGTGAGTGATCTAAATACATAATATGTGATAAGCATTATGTCTATCTGTAAGTAGAACCAGTTATAGTACATTAATTAGATAGACTACTACAAGTATTATTAAAAAAAACCTTCGGTAGCTACGGTCTTAGATATTAGCGAACTGTTTTAACAGATATTGAAGACTGACGTGGTTTTGACACGTTTTTGTTTTATGAATACGGGAATACTCACGTTTAATTAAATCGGATACTCCGACTATAGTTTCGATCACATCCGGTGCTAAGCAGGACGCAGCTGCACGCGCGTCGGGCTCTGTTTTCACTCTTTGAAAAAGGTCACCGGATGTGATCGAAACTATAGTCGGAGTATCCGATTTAATTAAACGTGAGTATTCCCGTATAAATAAAACAAAGATATTGAAGATAAGGTGCTAATGACACCCATTTAAAATTCAAGAACAGAGTGTAGAAGATATTTAATGAAATTATTTACAACAAAATATAACATAGAGATAAATACATGAGATGCGGTGCGTGCAAAAAATATCCAGAGAAGTCATTTTGAAAAGAAATAAAAGAACATCAAAAATATATAAAAACTAAAAACATCTCTAAGAAGTATTTATGTGGCGAATAAGGTCGCCACAAAGACAATACATACTTTTGAATATTTTGTATGAAATGTTTCCACACTTTGGATTCATTTCATAAAAAATATTTAATAATATAGCCAGTGCAACTTCTCTCGTGAGACCTCGGAACCTGTAATAGTTCAGGTTTGGGTAAATATTTGTGTTACAAAAACAGTATCAGAATTATGACGAGTAAGGCAGACTTCTGTAGCTTACCTAAGTGCCAATAGGCTAGATGACTTTTTTTATTGTCCATTAAAATGTGGCCCATAAATATAGCTGATTAATGAAAAGAAAACGAAAATCTGATCAAAAATAAGCAACTTATAAGCATTTTAATATCTTGCTAGACAGAGAGGCGAAACCGCAAATCGTGACGTCACTTCTCTGTACGCCATATAAATTCTATTCTGACAAGTAAGGCGTGACGTCATTTTTTGTTTTGTGGAAAAGGGACAGAGTTGGCTCTACCAAAAACTTTAAACGCTTATATATCCAGAACATTAATAACCGATCTAAATTATTTTTTCAATAAACATACTATATTTACTTAAATTATTCATTATTGGTTTCAACGATTTTAACATCAGTCATCTACCCTATTACTAATTGGCAAAGCAGTTGGGACGGAAACCCAGAGATTGCTCGTATGCAGGTTTGAGTCCTGCCGGAGGACATAATATTTCTTAGTGTTTAAGCTTTAAAAACATAATAAATACTTTAACTCAATAGATGATAACCGTGTAGGCTTAGACCTATCCTGTACTAGCGTGGCATGTAGCATCGGCTAGTCAGTTGTTGAAGCTTAGTTCAAAAAACTCAAACCGGTACCCAATAACCCGTAAAGGCTCAGGACATTTCCCACAAATATTTTGTTTGTGGTAGGACTCTACTGCAGAGAAGCCGAGTCCGCCAGGGGAAGTACCACACCCTTGCCAGTTATTCAACCGCCAAGCAGTAGTGTGCAAGCATTGCTGTGTTCCGGTTTGATGGGCAATGTTACCACAGAAATTACTGGGTATGAAGAGATTTAACATCTAATATCTCAGGGTGACGAGCGCAGTGCAGTGCGGCGTAGGATTGTGTTCGCAAGTTCACAATTCTCGCACTGCTACTGTTAGTGGCAGGCGTGGCGCTTACCATCAGGTGAAAGTATTGCTCGTCTCATCACTTGACTTCACTTGACTGTATTAAAAAAAAAAAAAAAAACAATTACCTCCTTGTATCAACTAGACCATAATGTCATATACCTCTATCGCACAAAAAAACATTATCACACAAAGCACTTTGATTCCACATTTTTTTATCGCACAGCAAGGTTGTGGAACTCTCTGCCAAAGTGAACAGTTCCTTCTAGGTAAGCGTGCTCCA
The DNA here is from genome assembly GCA_905404285.2 of Erannis defoliaria. Classification (NCBI taxonomy): domain Eukaryota; kingdom Metazoa; phylum Arthropoda; class Insecta; order Lepidoptera; family Geometridae; genus Erannis; species Erannis defoliaria. The sequence goes on along the minus strand of FR990094.1, from coordinate 1,370,486 downwards.
TCCTAGACCACATCGTTGCTTAAAATCAGGCCAAAAAAAAAACCCAGTTACATCACGAAATCGCACTAATGCCGAAGCCAGGGTCGCCCGCTCATCCCGTCAACTGGAGCGGAAACCAGCACAAAAACCGCATTGTGACCACACGGCTGAGTCATTTGCTTCCATCGGTGTAGCCATGCGTGGACGTCGATTTGTAGCAAATTAGCGTACGCTCATTCCGATTCTGCGTACGAGGAGGAATTGATTTTAAGGCCATACCTGTTCTCAGAATGACAGCCTAATAGCTCAGTTGGTAGTATGTCTGCCTTCAGAGCTGTAGGGCTTGGGGTCGATCCCCACCCAGGGCAAAAATGTATGTGTCGAACTGTTTGTTCTGTGCCTGGGTGTAGTATGGATTTACGAAAAAAATTGTATATAAGTATTCCATCAGCTATCTGGTTTCCATAATACAAGCTTTGCTTTTTTTTTAATATGATATAGGCTTGCGTTTGACTGCCATCTCGTCTGATGATAAACGAAAATGCAGTCTACGATGGAGCACTCTTGCCTAGAAGAAACCGATTCACTCGCAACTTGAAGACACCCATATTATAATTATCGGGAAACTCCCACTCGGGCAGCGCTACCCACTGTTTAGCAGTTCGAATAAAGAAAGTGGAATCAAACCGTTTCGTACGAGTTTTTGGTATATCAACCATGAAACAGTGTCGCTTTTTCGAGGTCCTGCAGGGCTAACATGCGCACCGCGAGAAAATTTTGTCGTGTCTTTATGTCGTGCGAAAACGAGACAAACTTATACAGATTCGTAGCCTTGTCCTGTTTTGTAGAATCGAGAAAATTTTCTCGCGGTGCGCATGTTAGGCGCTCTGGCCGTCCGATAGAAGAATGGGCTGGGGGGAATAAGATCATGCAAAACCGAGGCACACTCTCCGAGATGTATCCGATAAAATACCGATAGGCTAGCCACTTAGCTACTTGCTTAGTATGGGGCTAGAAGGCGCTTTGTGTAAAATGTCCCCCAATATTTATTTATTGATTGTAATGCCTATATTGGATCTGCTCTATTTTGGATCGTGGGATCGTTCTGTATTTTTCAACATTTTACTGTATTATGCAATTTATATGATCTGTTGTAAGTGCCTAATAAATAAATAAATAAATATAACGAGCTCTGGGGATTTGTTGGTACTTTATTAACAGAATTCTTACCATATATTTTTTGGTAACTAGAATTCTTATGGTTACCAAATGGACAAAAAACATCCTACTCACCTAGTAGTATATTCAAACATTTTATTTACCTAGTACTTTCATTTATTCAATACAAGATTTGATTTATATTAATATATTTCACTCTATAGAAAAAAAACAAAAAAAAACACTTTTTGTACTTTATCCAGTGATTTTTCTTCTCTTAATCATCCTTTCATGATTTTTATTTTTCAAACATTTATCTTATTAGTTAGGTATCGATTTAGTAAAGTTTCAAAAAGCATAAATTATTCTTTCATATCACTTTCATTTTGCAAACCCTAAGACAGTGGAACTATGTGTGACTATCACATACCTACTACTTGACTATAAAAAAAAAATGCATTGGAGTGACGTGACGAGCGAGACTATCGCCTGGTGGTTAGCGTCACGCCAGCCCATAACAGTAGCAGCGCCAGAATTATGAACTTCCGAAACTTCCTATACTACATTCGTCATCCAGAGATATTAAAAGTCAAATCTCTTCATACCCAGTAATTTCTCTGATAACATTGCCCTTCAAACCGAAACACAGTAATGCTTGCAATACTGCTTGGCGGTTCAATAAATGGCAAAGGTGGTACTTCCCCAGGCAGGCTCTGCAATAGAGTCCTACCACTGCTAACAAACAGTTTAAACCAAAGATTACGAAAGATGCGCCATCGCGTAATAAAACAACGTTTGAAAATAACCCCCAAGCCGTCATGTTTACGAGTTGCGCCGGAGTGCGAAAGGAGATAGCACTTTTATGAGAGCAAAAGGGATAGCGCGCGTCTCGCTTAGTGAGCGCAGACTGGCGAAACAGTCCTTGGGGCCGTTTTCAGGGGGCCATTTGAGGGCGCGATATGACATATCTCCCTCCTTATATATACTATATAATATCATTGGATTAAACCTCATTATGATATAATAGGCGTGTGGCCTAATGTTTAATTTATGACAATTAATAGGCTTAGTGATGAATATAACTAAATACATTATACATACTGAAAAAATAAATTGTATTGGCTGATAAATCTCTGAGATATGAGCGTTTAAAGTTTTAGGTGGGGATAGAGGGGATGCTCTATCCCTTTCTCGCAAAGCACGTGTTAGTATAGCATTTGTATGCCGCGCCTGAGGCTTGACGTCATAGCTCAGTATAGCGCGCTCTCTGTCTAGCTTGAAATTAAAATACTTAGATCTTATTTATTTTTGAATTATTTAAAATTTTGTTTTCGTTGATAGGCTCTATTGATGATCAGCTTTTTTATGAGGTATTAAAAAATTAGTAGTCATCATGCCTATTCATTGAGTTGGGACATGACGAATCTGAAGATGACTTAAATTGTTTATTCTACTTAATGTACCTGAATTCCTTTTGTCATTTTTTATTTATAAGTAATATTTTTTTGTTTGACATTGAATAATTGTTTAATTTAATTGAATTTTTTGGACCTGTGTTCATTCATTATTAAGATTTAAAAAAAGTGTTTTGGGTTTTAATTTATTTCATCTGGGAAAATCTGTTCTGAGTATTCCTCATGATGTATTTGACGTGTAAATAAATAATTTACTAATAAATTAATATGAATATAAACAAACAGGATACCTACACAAAAAACACTAAAAGTGATTGTATTGTCTAAATTATGTTAAAACCCTCTCCCTTCCTCAGTCAGAACACAATATACTAAAACATTGTCAGTTCACCAACCTCTCAGACCAAAGGAAAAGTCGACTCGTCGGTTATCGGTCTCAAACATGATTTCAGATTGTGAATTGACAAACAAATCTAAGGCTGTCCGTGGAAACAAGAGTCAGTAGTTGACGTTATTAGTTATATATAATGAAAGACGCATTAACGATTTCATAACATACTCGTCAGGAGAGGTGGAGTGCTCTCTACTGTACCGGGTCGCAGGGACACCATAGGGCAACTACTAGCTTTATAAGCTTACGAAACCAAGACCTTAAGAACAAAGGTCTCTTGTTAATAATTGTAAATAAAACAATGAAAGAGAAAGCAGAGACAGCTTCATACGTATGTCAAAGTGAGACAGATTGATTTTTGCTATATATCCAACAGACGTAACCACAGAAAGCCACAGAGACGCATTATTGCAAACAAGATTTGCAATCGCCAAGCAGTAGTGTGCAAGCATTTGTGTTTCGGTTTGAAAGGCTATGTTACCAGAGAAATTACTGGGTATGAAGAGATTTAATCTAATCTAATATCTCAGGGTGACGAGCGCAGTACAGTGCGGCGCAGGATTGTGTTCGCAAGTTCACAATTCTGGCACTGCTACTGTTATGGGCAGGGGTGACGCTTACTACCAGGCAAACTTCTCGTCACTCCAAATCATCATCATCATCATCGTTAGCCCGGAGACGAAAAATGAAAAATATCGATACTTTAAAGAAAATATCGATATGTATTATGTATCATAAAATAAGGGTATCGCTATAGAGACTCGATAAAATTATCGATACCCTTATACCGATACGGCGTGGCGGCGACATTGCCAGATTTATCGGCTCTGCGGTGCGGAGTGGAGTGGCAACAGCACCCGCAGCGCGGGGATTCTCTTTATTCGAGCGCGGCTTGCGCCTCAAGCCTCTACGTTTTGATTGTCCGTCTAAATAAAAAAAAAAATTAAAAAAAAACTAGCGCGCAAAACACAAACCCATGTTTTTAGACATTTTGATTTGAAATTAATAAAAACAAATGGAAATCAATGTATTAAAATAAACTATCAGTATCAATACCGATACCACAGAAATATCGATATTACAGTCCCTGATGGGACTGTAATGATGATCCCATCAGCCTGTCGTAAGGACACGGCCCGCGCACCGAGTAAGATTTCAAAATCAGAAAATCAGAAGTAGTCCTACTGCCTATGTCTCTACATACACAGTACTGAATATTTCGGAGAAGTTGACCCCAACGTCACCCAAGGCGATAACAATCCAAGCCATCGTCCAATTCCAGCGACCAATTGAGATTGAGCCCCATTGACGCGATGACTGATCGAGCTGCAATCAATTCCAAGTGCCATAATCGATTGAGAAGTTAAGAGGACAAATAAAGTGTTATTCATTGTTCGAATTAAGATATTTAAGCATCATACACAAAAGGAAGGAAAACACCGTGAGGTAACCTGGCTCCGTCGCAGACGAAATAGGGTAGATGACTGATGTTTATATCGTCGAAACCAATAGCTTTGATGAAGAATTCTAAATATAGAATGTTTTAAATTTTAAATAGGTTAATAATGTTCCGATATATGAGCGTTTAAAGTTTTTGTTAGAGACAAATCTGTCCCTTTCCCACAAAACAAAAAATGACGTCACGCCTTACTTGTCAGAATAGAATTTATATGGCGTACAGAGAAGTGACGTCACGATTTGCTGTTTCGCCTCTCTGTCTAGCATGATATTAAAATGCTTATAAGTTGCTTATTTTTGATCAGATTTTCATTTTCTTTACATTAATCAGCTATATTTATGGGCCACATTTTAATAGGACAATAAAAAAAATACCAGTCATCTAGCCTATTGTTATTACAGTGAATAGAGAATACTGACAAGACGATATTATAATTTTAATAATCGACGACATATCTACAGTTTAGTAGGAGATAGGGTTACCATCTGAAAGGCAGTTGCCGCATTTGACAGGCATTTTAAAGTTTAGACAGGCGTGCGGCCGGCGCTAAGTAGAGACAGACATTTTTGATTTCCGCGGTATAATTTTTTTTATACTATCAAGTGACGAGACGAGCAAGACTTTCACCTGATGGTAAGCGTCACGCCTGCCACTAACAGTAGCAATGCAAGAATTGTGAACTTGCGAACACAAACCTGCGCCGCACTGCACTGCGCTCGACACCCTAGAGATATTAGATGATTAAATCTCTTCATACCCAGTAATTTCTCTGGTAACATTGCCCTGCAAATCGGAACACAGTAATGCTTGCACACTACTGCTTGGCGGTTGAATAACTGGCAAAGGTGTGGTACTTCCCCAGGCGGACTCTGCAGTAGAGTCCTACCACTACATTGAATAACTGGCAAAGGTGTGGTACTTCCCCAGGCGGACTCTGCAGTAGAGTCCTACCACTACATTGAATAACTGGCAAAGGTGTGGTACTTCCCCAGGCGGACTCTGCAGTAGAGTCCTACCACTACATTGAATAACTGGCAAAGGTGTGGTACTTCCCCAGGCGGACTCTGCAGTAGAGCCCTACCACTACAAAATGTACGGGAATAATATTAATACTGATAGGAGGGACGCTATCTCCTACTAGGGTTACCATCTGTGTAAGGGAGGATACCTGCCCAGCAGGCCTAACATGCGCACCGCGAGAAAATTTTCTCGATTCTACAAAACAGGACAAGGCTACGAATCTGTATAAGTTTGTCTCGTTTTCGCACGACATAAAGACACGACTAAATTTTCTCGCGGTGCGCATGTTAGGCCTGCTGGACGTATAAAATGCCTGATTTTTCCGATAAACGCCTGTCTATTGTAATAAAAAACTGTAAGATTTAAAATAAATAATACGCAACAGATAGTTTTAAAGGCTGAAATAATTTATTCAGTCAGTGGCAGGCGTGACGCTTACCACCAGGCGAACGTCTTGCTCGTCTCGTCACTTGATAGTATTAAAAAAAAACCTCATTTTGCAATCGACTAAACACGCATTATTATGCTGAAGCCATTTGACTCATACCTCATCAAGACGCCTTAATATTCATTCCAGGGACCTATTTAGACACCCTAAACAGATCTACGTGTGTAGAGTACAATGGGGTTCGATGACCAGACCACATACAACTATATACCGTCGCATAGTATGGGTAGCGAGTAGAAAACACGCAGAGGAAAGGAAAAAAGTCAAGCCTGTTTTTCTTACAAATACAAATAGTTTATTGATAACACCAAAAATACACGTCACGTTTTTTTTTACTTGTTCCCGTTGTGTAAAATCGTACATATATTACGTGCCGCTGCGGGGAGGTAGTGGTTCCTTTCGCTCCGCGTAGCGGGGCTAAAGTAGCCAATTTAGCCCCGCAGGCACGTAAAAGCCATTAGGTAATGAATGAATGAGTCGAACCAACAGCTCGTAAACATACGAGCTGTTGGTTCGACTTCGCTATTGTATTTTACAAAATTGGATACCTCAATAAAAACGGGCTTTACATAATCTATTTGTTTTATAAAAAGTGGCAACTCTACCAACGTCGCTATCATTTTGCCCCGTGTTGTTTCTTATTCGTCGTTACAGAGACACAGACAAACGACGTACCCTATGTCATTTGTCTGTAAAAAAAAGTAAGTTCGTATAGGCTGAGTGGCCAGCCCTATTGTCAGAGTTAATGTGCCGCCCGAAGGCCTCTGACATGGCTGACGGTTCTTGTTATAGAAACTAGAACAAACAACCGGGCTCAACAATTTAACGTGTCATCCGACCCACGGTAGCGCTCAGAAATAAATGCCACTCACGGTCACCCATCCGAAGACTGACCGGACCGTCCGTTGCTTAACATCGGTGATCGTTTAGAATCACCTAGACAAGCTACGCCACGAGCGTTTGTCTGTACAGTCCGTTACATCCACACTCTAAGGGTTTTCCCTATTACTAGGTAATCTAGGTATGATTACCCTTAGAGTATGGAAGCCATAAAGAAAATGTATATGTCCTTATTATTGTGTATTAGCTACCGAGTTATTGTGTAGTGTGTTTTGTGTTTTGGCGTGTTATTATTATTTATTTATCTCTGCTAGAATAGTATCGACACAATTTAGGACCTAAACCTTTGTAGGATTCTCTACTCACTGATTTGGCGGTCGAAAGTGGCGCCATTGTTTCGGTCGCCATATTTAATTCACGGTTGAAATGAAACTCGATACCAACAGATTCGGGACTGAGATAGTATCGTGAAAGCATTTATTTCCAAGTCATTATTTTTATCGATAATAATTTAAAACATGCTGCAATCCTTAAGAATACTCAATACACGAAAGATAAACGAGTATCAAAGACCAATTCTACAAATGCCTAATTTTCGGAACGGATAATTCTAGATTCTTCTTTCTATGACTCAATTAATTGCTCAAAATTCTCCACAAATCTAGAAAAGCTCAATTCTTAGAATGGTCAAGGAGTCTACAAAGATCCAAGTTTTAAAACGCCAAATTCCTTCGCTAAATCCCAAACAGGATCAATACAAAGAATCAATATTCAAAATGATTCATTCCAACAACTTTTTTGTAGTTGTAGGACTCTACTGCAGAGTCCACCTGGGGAAGTACCACACCTTTGCCAGTTATTCAACCGCCATTCAGTAGTGTGAAAGCATTACTGTGTTCCGGTTTGAATGGCAATGTTACCAGAGAACTAAACGTAACTGTTTAATTAAACGTGAGTATTCCCGTATAAATAAAACAAAAATGTTACCAGAGAAATTACTGGGTATGAAGAGATTTAACATCTAATATCTCAGGGTGACGAGCGCAGTGCAGCGCGGCGCAGGATTGTGTTCGGAAGTTCACAAATCTGGCACTGCTACTGTTAGTGGCAGACGTGACGCTTACGAGCAGGCGAACGTCTTGCACGTCTCGTCACTTGTTGTATAAAAAAAAAACTCGAAATGACAAAAAAAACTAACAAAAATTAAATCAAATGAACGAATTGGGAATCTCCTTTTTTGAAGTCGGTTGAAAAATATCATAACTCACAAACGTAAAAATGCCAGTGAGTCAAAATCGGTGCCCCTGAAGTCTCCGGATAAGTGTTCGTACAATAGAGGCTATAATCGAGCGAGGTCACAGTTTAAATTACAGTTATAACGTAAGGTTAAGTGCAAATGGGATCGCTAATGTAGCTTTAATAAGGCGGGGAGCGGGCGATGTGTTTCATATCTATTCCGACTGCATTTTTATGGTTCCGTAGCAACTTAAAAGGTGTACTAAAGCTACCGAAATAACAGTTTTAAGGGGGCTATTTCAAAGAAGCGTTGCCAATAGATGGCGCTAGTAATTTTTATCTCCCAATATTATAAAAGCTAATAATGTTTGTCAGTATGTGAATTTTGACATGTTTATTTTTAATTTTAATTACTTACTTTTATTATTATTATTTCACTTTTTTGTTTATAATTGTTTTTGTGAGATTCTAATGTAATTGGCCTGACCGTGTTTAATTTCAATAAAATATAATTTAATTGTATCTTTATCCCCTATTGGACTGACATCCCGCTTGGGGTGTATTGTGCGGGGATGTCAGCGTCTAACCCCACCAACCCAGCTTCTTCAACTAACGGAGCAAGGCTCTGGACCGGTGGCATAGACGCTTCAGTGGGTTAGATGGAATTTAAAGTAGATCTAAACTGGCACATGTATACATCGATTGTTTATTGTAAAACTAACATATCAGCTTTATCCCTTTTTTTTTAAAATAAAATGATGATGCCGAGACCATTCCTGATTAAATGCCATTAAAAAAAATATAACCTCGCCTTAAGTAATCCATATTTTATCGCAAGTATCCTTTCTCGTCTAGACTCCAACGTAATTGTGACGACCTTCCGACTAGAGATATGACATCAGTGTGAGCAATGTTAACAAGAGACTAAGGTCACATCTCTCAATTGGACCTCTAGAATTTAACGTTGGATACTCTGAATTAACCACTAGAAACCTTCTAGAAAATCTTATGGTTTTTATGCCAATGGCTTGACGAGACATTGTAAAAGTCCCGGGCAACCAGTGGATGCAAATGGCAGGTTGTCGTAAAGTGTGGCGGTCTAAGGTGGAGGCCTTCGTTCGGCAGTGGACGTCTCCGGGCTGATGATGATGATGATGGATTGACGAGACGAGCGCGACGTTCGCCTGGTAGTAGGGATCCAAAACCGGTGCGAAATGAAAACCGGTTTTGAAAAAAAAAGCTGGAGAGCGAAAAGTTTGCGAATTTTGCTATAAAATTAGACATTTCAGAATATCAAGTTTATTATGTATTTGCTTCAAATTAATTAAGCATTACTGTGTTCCGGTTTGAAGGGCAATATTACCATATATATTACTGGGCATGAAGAGATTCAACATCTGATATCTCGGGGTGACGAGCGCAGTGCAGTGCGGCGCAGGATTGTGTTCGCAAGTTCACAATTCTGGCATTACTATTGTTAGTGGCAGGCGTAACGCTTACCACCAGGCGAACGTCTTGCTCGTCTTGACTCTTTATTGTATTTAAAAAAATATGACTAACTCCAAACGGTACTTTACAAATAATCAATTCTTCGGGTCGTCGGACAAATATTTCTCAAGTGGGCCGATAACCTGATAACGAATCAGCAAGATAAACGCTGCGCTCACTGATACCATATTGGGACTCCATTTCTGAGTCGGGCAATCTTATCGGACCGTTATCAAGTTGAATGGTTATATTTCGCTGAATACGATGCATGGCTAATGCATTTCTACCCGACACTGCAAATAGCATAACGATTGTATGCTTTGCAGTGACGAGACTAGCGAGACCTTCCCCTGGTGGTAAGCATCCATGGGTGTCTATAATGTACAACATGATATTTACCGACATGATAATGTACGGCATTATAATGCACAGCATGATAATTGGTGTACATGTACATCGAATATCATGCTGTACAATCCATGTCGTACAATACTGACCGTCCATTATCGGCTCGTGTCTATAAAGTACGGCCCTATATTGTACAGCCAATAATCCGAATACATTTCTCAAATTGACATTAAAAAAAATAACCTGAACCTAACTGCTTATACAAATAAGGAATTCGTGTACTTGTACATCAAATATCAGTTTGTACAAAATCGGGGTGTGCATTATTGAGCCTAGCCGATAATGTACGGCATGATATTGCACGGCACGATATTGCACAGCATGATATTCGATGTACTTGTTTACCAATTATCATGCTGTGCATTATTATGCCGTACAATATCATGCCGTACATTATCTGTGTCGTACACTATTGCCTCCCGTAAGCATCACGCCTGCCCATAACATAAAACCACCATAAAATGGTCACGTTTAGCAATGCTGCATATTGTCCTATGATGATTCATTTCGCAAATCGTAAAACGGTCACTTAAGCGCCAATTCATACTATGATTCTGCAAATAAATGATTCTATTATGGAATTCATTAGTTTGACAGTTTTCTATAGAAAGTCGTAAAATGGTCGATGAAAGATGAATTGCATAAAGTCAACTTGCAGATTCGTTAGAAGTTACTCGAGAGCAACTTTTTACAATTCGTTTTACTAAGAATTCATTAGATGAACTGCTTTCAGGGGAATTGCTTAATGCGGCCATTTCAGTCCCCCAGTAGCAGTGCCAGAATAGTGAACTTGCAAACAAAATCCTTCGCGCACTGCACTGCGCTCGTCACCCTGATATATTAGATGACAAATCTCTTAACGCCCAGTAATTGCTCTGGTAACAATGCCCTAAACCGAAACACAGTAACGCTTGCGCACTACTGCTTGGCAGTTGAATAATCTCTATTATCCTTCCACTACAACTTGGGATACGCATACTTGGGAATGTCGCCACAGGTGAATGCGCGGGGCACAGCCAGTAGTTCGTATACTTAAGGATGCGCCGCCCGACGGCTCGAACTCATCGGTGGGCGTGGCTAAAACGCATGCTCTCTTCATCAAAAAAAGTGTAGGAAAGAGAGAAAGAAAGAGAAATGAACGCGCAATTTTTTTCATGTTGACGTTTGGCTGCAGGATTGTGATGTTTAAACTACTGAACTAATTTATTCCAACTAACGTTATTTGAAATTTTGATGGACTAAACTATGCCGCTAAATACATTATTTTAGAGTTTTCGTTTCCTTATGTTATTTATTTACGTCCAAAGTGAAGTTAAAATTGAGCTAAAATACAAGATTTTTCCTGGCTCATAACTTTTATGTTTATGAACTTTTTACTTTCTTATCAACTTACAATCCTAGATAATGAAGAGATAAATCGATATAATACTTAGTCTTGGACCTACAACATTACATAGTGGAGTGATATTACTGCCCCGTTTCTATGGAGATGTGACCGACTTGTTTACTCTTAAACGTCTTAAGATATTACTCAACGCCTGTTGTTAGGCGTTTTTGCGCAACTCTTAGTGGAGGGTCGATGACACTTGACATTGACATTAAATAAGAAACCATAATTCAATGTCAAAGCCGGATAGGTGTTAATTATTCAATGTCTTCAATGGCGTGATATAAACGGTTGTTTTCAGTGCCGCGACCCATTAAACATTTAAAAAACTTGTCTCCAAACGAATCGGGAAAGGGGGTGGAGGGGGAATTGTGTCCTATACAAATGGAACTACAGTTTTAACCGACTTCAAAAAAGGACTTCTATGGAGGGTTCTTCTTCTATGTCCGACAATTTTATTTTATTGTTTTATGTTTGTTCAGCGATTTCGCCGTCAATTGTGGACAGATTTTGATTATTTAGTTGTTTTTTATATTTTAAAGGTTATACTCCCGAGGTGGTCCCATAATAATTTGAAGTTCGGATGTTATTTTTTTTAAAGCTTGTTTACTCTCGTATTTAGAAAAAATATTGTTCACAAGAAAAAAAAAAAACTTCAAAGCAAAATTCGCAATTTCGTTTACTTGGATGTTGGATGACGTATTATTTCTAGTTATTTTGATCTAAAAATCAAACTACTTAACCAATTATGGTAAAATGAGGTAGATACCTGACATAAAAAATACATACAACCGAATTGAGAACCTCCTCATTTTTTGGAGTCGGTTAAAAGTGGTTCAGAGTTCGGCAGATGTTCAACTCTCGTGCCGTCAGGCGAGTTCTTTGGGGCTCGCTATGTCGACGCGTGTCGTTCTATGTCGTCAGCCATAAGACGTCCACTGCTGGACTAAGGCCTCTCCCTTAATAGAGGAGGGTTTTGCCGTAATCCCCACGCTTGGCAGGCGGCTTGGGGATCGCAGAATTCTTATCACCGTTAACCAAGAGGACGCTGCTGCCGGGTGAGGCCCGCTACGTGAATCATGTATTATCGTGTTGTTTTCAAGGGTGTCTGTCTATAATGTACAAATTATTATTATTTAATTATTTCTGTGTAATTCTTGGTGTGAACAATAAAGAGTTAATCAATCAATCAATCATGATATTTGACAAATAAGGAATTCGTGTACTTGTACATCAAATATCAGTCTGTACAAAATCGGGGTGTGCATTATTGAGCCGAGCCGATAATGTACGGCATGATATTGCACGGCACGATATTGCACAGCATGATATTCGATGTACATGTACACCAATTATCATGCTGTGCATTATTATGCCGTATAATATCATGCCGTACATTATCTGTGTCGTACATTATTGCCTCCCGTTTTCAAAACTCGATACCTAAATGCTTCTAGTAAAGTCGCCACACCACAACTTTACTAGGGCGTGACTTGAAATTGACCGGGACTGATTTTGTGTGACTGACAGCGATTTTATGACCTATTTTACCGGATACTATGAAAACACTTGACACTAGCAGAATAGTAGCGCTCGTGGCGTAGCTTGTCTAGGTGATTCTAAACGATCACCGGTGTTAAGCAACGGACGGTCCGGTCAGTCTTCGGATGGGTGACAGTGAGTGGCATTTATTACTGAGCGCTACCGTGGATCGGATGACACGTTAAATTGTTGGTGCCGGTTGTTTGTTCTAGTTTCTATAACAACAACCGTTACCCATGCCAGAGGCCTTGGGGCGGCACATTAACTCTGACACTAGGGCTGGCCACTCAGTCACCACGAACTTCTTACTTAGGTACTTACTTTACTAGCAGAATGTACAACGTGCGATACCAAAAATGAAAAAAAGAGCAGGCATCGTCGTGATTAGTCCTTTACATACATAGCCTTATTCCTCACACTCAGGATTTTTGGTGGACCGGTCCATCCATCCCTCTTCCTCTCGCGTTATCCCGATCACTACTATTACGTATTCTGTGGGTCGGTTTTCGGCAACCGGTCAGACTGGTCCGGAATCGTGACGGCGAACGAGTTACGGCGGTTGTGTTACATAGATGCGCAAGCGCTTGCGACGCCCAGATGACTGTTGATTGATTCGAAAGATAAACGTGTTTTGGTAACAAGAAACGAGACAGACAACAGCGAGTAAAATTGGAGCCCAAGAGCGACAGAGTTAAATATGCCGTGGATCTCTGACTTGATTTGACATTTACACTGGATATATATTTTAAATTAAATGTAACGACGAAACGAGCTAGACGTTCACTTGGTGGTAAGCGTCACCCCTGCCCATAACAATAGCAGTGCCAGAATTGTGAACTAGCGAATACAATCCTGCGCCGCACTGAACTGCGCTCGTCACCCTGAGATATTAGATGTCAAATCTCTTCATACCCAGTAATTTCTCTGGTAACATTGCCCTTTAAACCGAAAAACAGTAATGCTTGCACACTACTGCTTGGCAGTTGAATAATAGAGTCCCTGACTCTGCAGTAGAGTCCTACCACTAAAGAAATCTGTCTAAATCCCAGATGAACGATTTCCCCAAAAATGTGTTCCAGTTTCGATCGTGTTTTACTTACCTATATATCGATGTTCCGGCATCTTAAAATAGAGTAATGTGGAACAGATAGTTTCCCTATGGAAGATAACATGTGGGCTCGACTGGCTCCAGCCACTGGAACGAATTGGGCTTTATTTAGTAAAGGGGTTCCATTCTGTTTCCGTCAGCCATGTCAGAGGCCTTCGGGCGGCACATTAACTCTGACACTAGGGCTGGCCACTCAGCCTATACGAACTTACTTACTTACTTTTTATTCTGTTTCAGACAGCCTTATTACAAGCTTTGCTTAGTTTGGGGCTAGATGGCGCTGTGTGAAAAATTCCATCGATATTTATTTATTTAATGTATTTATTTATTTTATAGCCCAGTTGTTAGAATATCTGCCTTCAGAGCTGTAGGGCGTGGGTTCGATCCCCACCCAGGGCAAACATTTATGTGACGAACATAACATAGATGTACATAACAGAACATAGATGTTTGTACTGTGCCTGGGTGTAGTATGTATTATAAGTATGATTGATTGATGATTTACGAAAAAAATATGTATATAAGTATTCTATCAGCTATCTGGTTTCCATAATACAAGCTTTGCTTAGTATGGCGCTAGATGGCGCTGTGTGTAAAATATGCCCCAATATTTATTTATTTATTCTGGAGCTATCACGTCTTCTTATCCTTGAATCGTAATCAGAGTTGAGTAAATATTTTTTGTCAATTTTCAGGGTTGCATCACACTTTCAATCAATGAAGAGAGAAGTGAATAGAACGGAAATATGACGGGCCGCGCTAGCAGGCATTAGGTGTAAATGCGCTTAATGACAATTCTACCAATATACATGTTTTTAAACTGAGAATACTCAAACAGACAATTTAAATAGACGCGTAGGAAACGAAACCACATTGAAGTATCACCTACCAAACAAAAAAAGAATCATCAAAATCAATTCATAATTGGCGGAGTAATCGCGTAACATAATTACAAAAAAAACAGTCTAATAGGCTAGATGACTGGTTTTTTTATTGTCCTATTAAAATGTGGCCCATAAATATAGCTGATTAAAGAAAATAAAATGAAAATCTCATCAAAAATAACCAACTTATAAGCATTTTAACATCATGCTAGACAGAGAGGCGAAATAGGAAATCGTGACGTCACTTCTCAGTACGCCATATAAATTATATTCTGTAAAGTAAGGCGTAACGTCATTTTTTGTTTTGTGGGAAAGGGACAGAGTTATCTCTATTAAAAACTTTAAACGCTCATACAGAACATTATAAACCGATTTAAATATATTTTTATCAATAAACATACTATATTTACTTAAATTCTTCATCAAAGCTATTGGATTCAACGATATAAACATCAGTCATCCACCCTCACCCAAATGAGAACCTCCGTTTTAAAAGTCGGTTGAAAATACCAGCATATCAAGATACTTCACCAGACTACCACAGCTTTGTATTTCAAAGCCGTGGTATTTTATTAAAATAACAAATTTATCCGGTAGTTGTGAGTAAAAAATGTATCTCAAAGTACATTACATACCTACAAAGGTGACCTAAACCAGGACCCAGGCTTTAATGGCTTAACGTATATCATAATGCCATCGCACAGTTACGTAAGCAGAACTTAAAGCTTGATTACGGCAAGCGACCGGTTGTATAAACCTCGAGTAGTAGTCAAAGATATGCGAGCAGAGTTAAAAGTAAACAAGCCGGTCACTTCTCCATAGAAACGGGGAAGCAATATTACTCCACTATGTAATGTTGTTGGTCCAAGACTAAGTATTATATCGATTTGTCTCTTCATTATCCAGGATTGTCAATTGATAAGAAAGTAAAAAGTTAATAAACATGAAAGTTATGAGCCAGGAAACATCTCGTATATTAGCTCAATTTTAACGCCACTTTGGACGGAAATAAATAACCTAAGGAGTACGAAAACTCTAAATTAATGTATCATAGCGGCATAGTTTAGTCCATCAAAATTTCTAATAACTTTAGCTGGAATAAATTAGTAGAGTAGTTTATTCATCACAATCCTGCAGCCAAAGGTCGACATGAAAAAATTTACGCTCATTTCTCTTTCTTTCTCCCTTTCCCACACTTTGTTTGATGAAGAGAGCATGCTTTTTAGCCACGCCAACCGATGAATACGAGCCGTCGGTCGGTGCATCCTTAAGGTTCTACAGATCCACGACATGCATATCTACCTACATCAGGGCATATTCGGGTAGACCAGGAAAAACGTCTATAAACCTATAGCCCTGTCAAACGCCACTTTGCCATTCCGACATGACACCTCTAAGAGGTGTCTTTCAAACGATATTGAACCTTATTCCAAACAGTATCGTTCGACAGCTCCTTTCGCATGCGCTACGCTTGCGTACGATTCAAAAATAAGACCCCTGGGGGTCTAGACAAGACCCACTTTCTGTTAGCGTTAACGCCTGCGGAAAGGTAAAATTGTATGAAAATGACATTAGCAGTCACGTGACATTTCTCAAGCTAATGTCATTTTCATACGATTTTATCTTTCCGCAGGCGTTAACGCTAACAGAAAGTGGTTCTTGTCTAGACCCCCTGGTCTTCTGTACGTAGTACCTACTATAGGTACATGTTTTCTGTGCCTGTATCGAGCTCTGGAATATTAATATATTTCTGTATGTGTTTGTCTGTAAGTCCAAAACTACTGACTAAAGAGATCATGTATAAGGTACTCTTATTGTCGAAACATCCGTTATTCAAACAAATACTCCAAATTAACTCTAATGATTCCAGCGTGAATTCGGAACAAACAATAGGTCTGAATACGTTATAATTAACATGATAGCTAGGTACCTTGCTTTGTAGCGCTCGTGGCGTAGCTTGTCTCAGTGATTCTAAACGATCACCGATGTTAAGCAACGGACGGTCCGGTCAGTCTTCGGATGGGTGACCGTGAATGGCATTTATTTCTGAGCGCTACCGTGGATCGGATGACACGTTAAATTGTTGGTCCCGGTCGTTTGTTCTAGTTTCTATAACAAAAACCGTCAGCCATGTCAGAGGCCTTCGGGCGGCACATTAACTCTGACACTAAGGCTGGCCACTCATCATACAATTGAATTGTCATTTTTATAATTTGATTATTTTAAGTTCATAATTTTAATTTCAAATTCAATTTTCATTTCAAACTCAATTTTAATTCCAAATTCAATTTTTAATTTCAAATTTAATTTCAATTTCTATTGTGTGTATGGTACTTATTAATGTGACTGCTAAATTGATGATTTATAATATGAGTCTATGATACTTGAAATAAATGATTATTTAATTTAATTTTTAATTTATACGAACTTACTTACTTACTTACCTTGTTTTTATGATCATCTATGCTAACAATGAGGAGTTAAGTAAATTTTTGTATGCATAGGTGCAAAAATGTAGCAACTCGGTACTTAGGTAGATCCTTCATCCTCACAGGTCGTATAGCCTGTTGATGGCTCGTGAACATAATTTGTCCTACAAACACGACTCACCGTTGCGGGCAGGGGGCGAGGTAACTTTCTATGCTTGCGATTGGCCATTCACTGGGATGACGCAATCTGATATAAGAAATATAATGAGATTCTGACGTACTCGCTGTGGCTAGTAGTGGTTTTTAAACTACTAATTTTCGTATGAGGGGAAGTCGGACAGCCAGTCAACATGATTTATAGTCTGTTCATCCTGGTGGTATGGTAGTTTTTAACAGATTTCAAAAAAGGAGATTTTTAATTCGGTTCAATGTCGTGCAGTAATTAGATTCGCTATCTCTATTTTCCAGCAAATTTAATGTGCATACTTTTAGCTAGGTATTTTTTATGTCGACTTGTTAATTTTGAACGATTTGCAAGCGCTGGGCCCGTCCATTCCTTTATCACCGTCACTGGATAAGGTAACGTCTATCCATGACCAACGCAGCGGAGCCATAAATAATAGGTCTTTACCTATGAAATTGCCGTTCTTCAGTACTGGTCATTTCAAAAAAATCATTAAATCAAAAAAAAAAAAAAAAAAAAAAATAAGCAGGACGCAGCTGCACGCGCGTCGGGCTCTGTTTTCACTCTTTGAAAAAGGTCACCGGATGTGATCGAAACTTTAGTCGGAGTATCCGATTTAATTAAACGTGAGTATTCCCGTATAAATAAAACAAAAATAAATAATCATTAATCATTATCATTGATTATTAATAATCATTATTTAATCATATTAATATTTAATATTAATTTTAATCATTTTTCTTTCTTTCTTTCTTTCTTTTAAATAGAAAAAAGTTTGGAATGGCTTTGTATTCTGATATCAAATTAATTTTGTCTTAAAAACATGACATTATTTTTACAAACTCAGTCTTTTGTTTATTGATTAGCGTTGTATTTTCATTACATTTGAACATTTTTCGTCATAATGGATACTTTAAAAATTCGTGTAATTATGGAATATGAGTTCCGTCGTGGCACCAACACGACATAAACGGCACGTAACATCAAAAACGTTTACAGAGAGAACTGTACAAACGAACGCACAACCCGTTATTGGTTTTCCCGGTTCCGTTCTGGAAATGTTGACTTGAAAAATGAAGCTCGTGGTCGTCCGGAGACTTTGGTCAACAATGATGAATTAAAGGCGATTGTGGAAGCTGACGAAACTCAATCTACAGCTGAGCTAGCAGCAGCTTTTGATGTTACCATCAATACAATTTTGATCCATTTGCGACAAATAAGCAAGGTAAAAAAACTTGATAAATGGGACGCCCCACGAACTTAACGATCGCCAGCGCAACGTACGCGTCGAGACCTGCCTCGCGCTGCAGCTACAGACAGTCTCCAAGCTGCAAGAGCTGGGGTTGGAAGCTCTCCCTCATCCGCCATACTCACCAGACCTTGCACCTACCGACTATTACTTTTTCCAAAATGTAGACAACTTTTTAGTGGGTAAAAAATTCAATTCCCGAGAGGCAGTACAAATGCCTTTGAAGAGTTTGTTGCCTCCCCGTCCAGCTGATTTTTACAAGAAGGGCATCAATAAACTGCCAATTCGTTGGCAAAGATGCGTCGATTGCATGGATGATTACTTTGAATAACAGAAATAAAAAAGTTTAAAAAAATAAGTACTTTCACTTATTCCATACAAAACGGCAATTTCATAGGTAAAGACCTAATATGAGTAACGGAAAAAGTCGAGAGCTTAGCTGCATTGGCGACAATTACTTCGAGACATTCGGTGATGAGTCATTTTTTGAGCTCAGAATAGATCAATTATGGTTTAACAAAAACTAGACAATTGCCCACTAAGATAAAATTCTATTTACTTTTGTACTAGCCCAAATTTTACTTAAGGTAGATGATTTCGTATCAACATTTACATAAGTCATTGATAAGACTTGGAGCAAAACAATAACACAGCGATAAGGGCGCTCATTTAGGACATACTTTGATTTATTGTAAAAATTTTTTTTGCATCAATTTTTTTTATAAGCTTTATCTCGTTACCTCGGCTGATGTTAAACGAAGATGCAGTCTAGGATGGAGCACGCATGCCTAGAAGAAACCGATTCACTCGCGACTTGAAGACACCCAGATTATAACTATCGGGAAACAACACAAAACACAAGGTCATTCCACAGCGGCTCGCACAATGAAAATGGAATCAAGCGTTACGTTACCGATGCGATAAAACCTGCATTATGTACGAAAAAAAACACTGTCGTATGTGAATCTGCCAACCCGCAACGGACCAGTGGGATATTAAAGGTGATCATTATGTGTTCATCATCATCATCATCCGCCAGAAGACGTCCACTGCTGAACGAAGGCTTCCTCTTATACCGCCACACACTTTGACAATGTCGTCGGTCCACCTAGTGAGAGGCCTACCTAGTGTCTTCCGGTTCGCGGTCAAAAGATCGGTAAAAAGATAACCCTTATTTTTGTGTAGTCGGATAAAACAAAGGTATAATGTACTACGCACTGTACAAGAGAGTAGTTGTCAAAAATACAGTATATCATGACTAATAGGCATCTTGCGATGGAGCGCAAACTTAAAACCAGATTCGCAGGTTATCCCGCCGTCTGCGAAACCGGCAAAAGTCCAACCTTTGTAGGACCAACGGACTTTAGTAAACTTTATTGCAAAAAACTATAACGTAACAGACGTGAGCCATAAATAAGTGATATATAATTATGTATATTATATTTTAGGACTGTGAAAACTTAAAAAGACAATTTATTTGAATAGAATATATGAATGAGTTTTGTTTTTTTTAAATAAAATGATAAGTGGAGAGTTTAACTGAATCAGATGCTTACATCGAAAAACAAATTGAAATCGACTGGTTAAGTCCGAAATATAAGCGTTCAAAGTATTTGGGAGGGAGTCATCCGTCCCTTTCTAGCAAAACACGCGCTAGTATAGAATTTGTTTGGAATCGTGGACTTTGACGTCATTTGCTTGTATAGGCCCTCCCTGTCTAACATGAAACTAAAATGCTTATAACTTCGTTATTTGTGCACATATTAAAATTGTATTTTCGATGTGTTGTTGCGAGTCAGCTCTTTAAAAAGTAAAAAAAAACTATGCATATTCGCTATTGCCTTTTTGGAGCGTACGAAACTAAACCACATTGCATCATAATTAGATGTATTTCAAAATGTTACAAAATGGCATTTCGAGCGTTTTACTTCAAATGCGCAACCGATGATTGGCATTACGTCTTATGTAGTGAAAATACGATTGTGTGAAACTGGCGACAGCGGTTTTCCGTACAATAGGCTAGATGACTGGTTTTTTTATTGCCCTATTAAAATGTGGCCCATAAATATAGCTGATTAATGAAAATAAAATGGAAATCTGATCAAAAATAAGCAACTTATAAGCATTTTAATATCATGCTAGACAGAGAGGCGAAACAGCAAATCGTGACGTCACTTCTCTGTACGCCATATAAATTCTATTCTGACAAGTAAGATTTGTCTCTAACAAAAACTTTAAACGCTCATATATCGGAACATTATTAACCTATTTAAATTATTTTTTCAATAAACATATTATATTTACTTAAATTCTTCATCAAAGCTATTGGTTTCAACGATTTAAACATCAGTCATCTACCCTATTGCTTCACGTGTCTGGCTAAAGTGGCCACTTTCGCCCCGCTACGCGGAGCGAAAGGAACCACTTCCTCCCCGCAGCGGCACGTAAAATCGTATACACAACACGGGAGCAAGTAATGAAGTCTCAAATATCTCATGTTTATCACCGGGAGACGATGTTATACATACATGAGATCTGAGACATTCTTAAGTTTTGCTTCATAGGTAATCAATCTACTATTGACAGCCGTTCTAACCTAAGAAGGGCTTTCGCTTTTCTGTGGAATATATGGTGGACGACCTATTCCTAGAGAACAATGAATGAATCAAGCCACTTTTCCTTTCAATCAGTGGTCGTCTAGAACCCAAATAGCCCGCTGCGTGCGATGACGTTACAGTTGGCGACTCGCCAGCCCTTATACGCAAGTGAGCCACGACGTATAGTTTGATAGTCTAACCAGGCGTGGATCCAGGATTCCATCAAGGGTCATTGTGGTCATCAGCAGAAGACGACCACTGCTGAAGGAAGACCGCTGCCTTAGACCGCCACGCTGCAAACTGCTGTTCGACATCCTGCACAGATCTCGGATCTGGGACTCGGGGACCATTTATATTTTTTAGAAGTTATTTCATGTCCATCAACCCACTAACACAGGGTATCCTAGCACGGCTGCTAACGTGACCAATAGATGATTAGTACAATGTTAATAAAAGTTAATTTCTATTTACTAAGTTAATTTAATTTTAGTACCAATATATTGTACATTTTGTTTGTGATTGAATAAATTATTATAAAAAAAAAAAAAATTATTACTAACATTAGATGTGTAAAAACCTACTACAACATTTTTTGAGATTGAGATTTGATAAATAAATTTAATAATAACTACTTGCTTACAAAATTTCAGAAAGTTCGGATCAACGGTTCGCAAGTTATCATTGAACAAATAAACATACAAACGCTGACTTGTCCCCTTAGCTAGGAGACCTTCGCTTCGCTTGGTCAATAAAGCCCCCTGGCAATAGCACCTACTCCTTCCTTCTATCTAACTGTTTGTATATTTACGGAAGAATTAAAGGCATGTTCTAGCTAAGCGTGCTCCATCCTAGACCACACTATTGCTTAGTGTCGGGCTAATTTATTTCAAACTAGAATAGCTTCCCGGTTTTACCTGCTATTCTACACGAACCGAACTTTACTCCAACATACTTATCACTACTTACTTATTACTTTTTTTTTTTTTTTTTTTTTTTTTTCTCTTCCGGTGATCACCATTTTACTATTATAGTGCCAACCATAGAAAAGCGAAAGCCTACTTCTTAGGTAGAACGGCTGCCAAAACAATGTTGTAAAGCAATAGGGTAGATGACTGATGTTTATATCGTTGAAATCAATAGCTTTGATGAAGAATTTAAGTGAATATAGTATGTTTATTGAAAAAATTATTTTAATCGGTTAATAATGTTCTGATATAATGAGCGTTTAAAGTTTTTGTTAGAGACAACTCTGTCCCTTTCCCACAAAACAAAAGATGACGTCACGCCTTACTTGTCAGAATAGAATTTATATGGCGTACAGCTACTAAACCGATTTAGATCAAAATTTCTATGGGAATATGGGAAGGGGAACAAATCTAAAAGAACCTTTTCAATAAAAAAGAATTTACTAAATTAGTTTTATAAAAAAATATGGGAGTTATGAGGTATAAAATATTATTCAGAACCTCCACCTGTTTTTGAAGTCGGTTAAAATTTCGTTGACCTTGAACAGAATGCAAATAAGTGAAAAACAAGCTAAGGCGCACTTATTTAGCCGACATCAAAAAAGGAGGAGGTTCTATGTTCGACTGTAGGCGTTTTTTTTTGGTATCTCCGTCAATTGAAAATCGTATTTTTTTTTTAAGTTTTTTTTTTTTAATTTTCTTGTATCTTCAAAAATGTTGAAAAGCGCGAGCGAAATAGCGGCGCGCAGCATTCTGTCCCTTAATACCCCACTGCTGACATAGAACATACAATAGAAACCAATCACCCATTGTTAAGGCATTTGGACAGACAAGCTATCTTGGCTATGTGCCCAGACAGGCTGGAAGTTCACTGCCTTGTTTGAGCATGGCATGCTGAATCTCAGACTATTTACCTTTTTTTTTTATGGATAACAGACTTGCAATGGCGTTCCACAGGCAAAACTTTTCTCAGATATCACCAGCAAACGTCCGGACGTGGCAAAATCAAGTTTTCTTGTTAATCGTTTCTTATATCTATCTGCTCTTGATGAGGGTGTTGTTGATAATCTAGTCGAAGGAAGAATACTGGGTACTTTGCCTTGTTTTGTGCCTACGCAGCTGTTGACGGATAGATAGAATAAACATAGATTTGTAGGTGCGTTGTTGTTGTATAGTCGTTTACATTTTCGTCCTTACTTAAAAAACTTCTAAACTTAGTCACTGCTTAAGATGCTCTGCCATCTTTTCTCTGACGTGAAGTTGCACGTGCTAGAAAAGGACAGAGAAGTTTAAGCAGTGACTAAGATAGAAAAGTTTTTTTAAGTAAGACTGTTTATGTTTGACAGGGCCTCTTGGTCTTGTTTTCGGCTCAACTAATCCACCAACATTTATTTATTATCTTAAAAAAACTATACTTAAGGCGTCTATGGTTGGCATTTTTCAGTCTTTAACTGCAGTATTACCCTTTTTTTTTATACAACCGTCTTAAACTTCGTATACCTGGTTGATATCTTCATATTTTCTAGTAATATAGATTTAAAAACCAAGTTACTGAACCAATTTCGACAAAATTTACATGGGACTACCTCTGAAGTATACCTACCAAACAAAAAAAATAATCATCAATATCAGTTCATAATTGCCAGAGTTATCGCGTAACATACATACAAAAAAATTAAACAAAAAACACCGTCGTATTGAGAACCTCCTTTTCTGAAGTCGGTTGGAAAGTTCAACATGTTTTAGAGCTAGAAAGGCATTTCAAATTACCATCCCGAACAGCATAGCGAATCAATGTAACATCATGTCGCTTTTTGTATGTTATGTTACTGTGATGTAAATAAACATGGCATTCTTTAATTTGGCTAGGTTCATGCCATAAGAAGGAAGAATTTGTAAACGCCAATAGGAATTTACAACAGCATAATTATTATCCTTATTACACACAGAAGCTGGGGGCAAACAACAGTAGAAATAACATTTTCACATAGACAACAGGAGTGTTAACCCCCTAAACAACCTCCTTAGGTATATACATGTTATTACAGACATTTCATCATCTAACCCAACATTATAGAGAATCATTAATCTGCCAAATATCACACAGCAATATGAAATGATCGTAAAGAGTGAAGCCAGAGAAATTACTGGGTATGAAAAGATTTAATATGTAATATCTCAGGGTGACGAGCGCAGTGCAGTGCGGCGCAGGACAATAGGCTAGATGACTGGTATTTTTTTATTGTCATATTCAAATGTGGCCCATAAATATAGCTGATTAATGAAAAGAAAATTAAAATCTGATCAAAAATAAGCAACTTATAAGCATTTTAATATCATGCTAGACAGAGAGGCGAAACAGCAAATCGTGACGTCACTTCTCAGGACGCCATATAAATTCTATTCTGACAAGTAAGGCGTGACGTAATTTTTTGTTTTGTGGGAAAGGGACAGAGTTGTCTCTAACAAAAACTTTAAACGCTCATATATCAGAACATTATTAACGGATTTAAATAATGTTTTCAATTACCATACTATATTCACTTAAATTCTTCATCAAAGCTATTGGTTTCAACGATTTAAACATCAGTCATCTAGCCTATTCTGGCACTGCTACTGTTAGTGGCATACATGACGCTTACCACCAAGAAAACGTCTTGCTCGTCTCGTCACTTGAATGTAATAAAAAAGAAGCAACATTGATTTGAAATTCGCAAAAAAAACTGATCATCTACATCAATTTCCTATATATTTTACATTGAAGGCAACATGAACAAAAAATCTACATAAAAACACCATTGTGTTGAATTCATGTGATGGATGAATAATGCTTAACAGTTACTGTGATGTCTGCAATTTTTTGCCATTACCTTAATGTGATAAGTATTTTTTTATAAACGTCGCCCTGTGGTTTTGCCTATGGTTTGCCATTTTTCAGTTAGAAAATGTATTCCGTGTATTTTTATTTATACAACCAAGTGACGAGACAAGCAAGACGTTCGCCTGGTGGTAAGCGTCACGCCTGCCACTAACAGTAGCAGTTCCAGAATTGTGAACTAGCAAACACAATCCTGCACCGCACTGCACTGCGCTCGTCACCCTGAGGTATTAGATGTTAAATCTCTTCATACCCAGTAATTTCTCTGGTAACATTGACCTTTCAACCGGAACACAGTAATGCTTGCACTCTACTGCTTGGCAATTGAATAACTGGCAAGTGGTAGGACTCTACTGCAGAGTCTGCCTGGGGAAGTACCACACCTTTGCCAGTTATACAACCGCCAAGCAGTAGTGTGCAAGCATGACTGTGTTTCGGTTTAAAGGGCAATGTTACCAGAGAAATTACTGGGTATGAAGAGATTTAGCATCTTCTCTTGCACGTATCGTCACTGATTGTATTAAAAAAATATGTATGTAATACTAATATGTTTAAACGAATTATCTTTTCTATGAAGGATGCCTTATAGCTCAGTTGGTAGCATGTCTGCCTTCAGAGCTGTAGGGAGTAGGTTCGATCCCCACCCAGGACAAACATTTATGTGACTAATATAGAGAGTTAAAGTCAAAGTTATTTATTGATAAATAAATGATTTACACATCAAAAACAAAACCCCGCTATATACGATAGTATATATATTAAAATTCTATTATAATAATTAATTATGTCATATTGTAACACTAATGCCAACCAAAGTAATAATTATTTTATTCTCAGCTTACTCATTGAAGTCATAAAACGTTTACTGGATAAGCCAGTGCTTCAGTCTGTGTTTGAAGCAACTTAAGCTCGGATCGCTTGTGACTGTGTCAGGTAACATGTCTGTCCTGTGATGATGTGTAGATGTTTGTTCTGTCTGGGTGTAGTATGTATTTACGAAAAAAAAAATGTATTGTATTCTATCAGCTATCTGGTTTCCATATTACACGCTTTGCTTAGTATGGGGCTAGATGGCGCTGTGTGTAAAGTGTACCCCAATATTTCTGAATCATAAAAGTAACAATAAAATACTTGTTTACATAACTAAACATAAAAAGAATAGACTGATAACATAATATATACTATCAATGTTCTACTTGATGTTTGTTTAACAATGTACATGTAGGTTAATTGCTTACTAGTAAGATAATACAATTATTGCCAGATTTACCTAATAAGTCGTTTTACCATATTTTTGTACTGAAGTCTAGCAGGGCCTCATGGTTTCACTTGCAATTCCTGGGATAAAAAGTAGCTAATCTTTTATTCCAAGGTACAAGCTACCTCTATACTGAATGTCATCCAATAGGGTAGATGACTGATGTTTAAATCGTTGAGACCAATAGCTTCGATGAAGAATTTAAGTAAACATAGTATGTTTATTGAAAAAATCATTTACATCTGTTAATAATGTTCTGATATATGAGCGTTTAAAGTTTTTGTT
The DNA here is from genome assembly GCA_905404285.2 of Erannis defoliaria. Lineage (NCBI taxonomy): Eukaryota > Metazoa > Arthropoda > Insecta > Lepidoptera > Geometridae > Erannis > Erannis defoliaria. Next base: position 1,343,878 of record FR990094.1, on the reverse strand, counting down.
AGAGACAACTCTGCCCCTTTCCCACAAAACAAAAAATGACGTCACCCCTCACATGTCAGAATAGAATTTATATGGCGTACAGAGAAGTGACGTCACGATTTGCTGTTTCGCCTCTCAGTCTAGCATGATATTAAAATGCTTATAAGTTGCTTATTTTTGATCAGATTTTCATTTTCTTTACATTAATCAACTATATTTATGGGCCAAATTTTAATAGGACAATAAAAAAAAACCCAGTCATCTAGCCTATTCTGTTAAGCCGTTTGAGCATGAAGGAGTAACAAACATACACCAACAAACTTTCGCACTACAGTTTAATATTAGTAACAGTGAGATGAGATGGCATACAAGCACTGATCTCTATAATACAAGTACCAGCGTACTTCGTACTTCATATTGTCGATAGCAAATTGAAGCCATTTGATTTTCGCCATTTTTACGCAGATATCCAACGGACAGAAGCGTAAGCATCCATGGAACTAATATTTCATAATACTATTACATCAATTTTAGTACCGGAGATGCTCGAAAGGGCGCTTCAAATCGGCACAAAATAACTTAATTTGCTAGACAATAATTAGTCCAGCATACTTGTTTTATAGAGGTCAGTGCATATTTCTGTGGCGTTCCGTAACGCGGTAAAAGTGATAATATCGCGAATCCGACCAAATCGAATAGTCACAAAATATAAGGGCTTTGGTTTGATCGAGTAATAATTGTGACTTTGGTCAGGTTCACAATATTATCACTTATATCGCATGGAACGCAGCATTCATTTAAATAAATAATACAATACAATAGTTTATTGATAACACCAAAGTTACACGTTAAACTGCACCCTTATCATGGACGTTCACGATTCTGATTGCGAGCGTACGCGAGCAGGGTTGGTAGGAGCAGGATGGCATGCTATCGCAATCGCGAACGTCCATGATAAGGGTGCTGAACACACAATCAAATGCTATCAAGAGAAATTATTTATTTATTTAATGATAGGCGAGCAGCATTTTGCTGATGTGCCTGTATCAAACAGTGTTGAATTTCAGTATTTGTCTGTTAAGTCTATCTTCTCCTAATTACTCAATTACTAATTATTAAGGAACTCAATCTAAATCTGTTGGTGTATTTTTCACAGTTTTATATGTATAAGTAATTTTCTTAATGAATACCGATTTCTAATTTCCAAACAAAGGTTATCACATAAAAACACCGTATAAAATCTGTAGGTGTTAACCAAAGATGAACTCAAATCAATGCAATACAATCACCATCAAATTGCTCCATCGAAATCTTTACAAAAACCATCAAACCCAATGAATTTGATCCAATCTCATTATCTACCTACGTCTATAGCACTCTGATACCACGGTCACAGTTTAAGCTGTAGTCACTAATAGCATCTAACTATAACCCTGCCAAATTGAAAATAATAACAAACAACTGCATTTGTAAGAGATTGATAGTTTTGGATTTGGTAGGGTTATACGCTTCCGCGCCCGAGGAATCGGTGATGTCATAGCAGTAGGTACAAGCGAGTAGATAGGTAATTGATTAGAGGCACACCCAGAAATGTGCTGGACCACTTGAAATAGCTTCAAAATCTGCGTTTCGGGCACGATTAGAAAATATTTAGATGCTAAAGCTTATGACATTTCTGGCGGGATGTGTTACGGTTTTTGTAGACGTTGAGGGTATCAGGCAAAGGCAATATTCGGCACGGCCAATAATAATAAAAGCCGTGATCTCATTTACGAGTCGGGAAGTAGTAAAAGAAAAAAGCTACCTCATTATCCCGACCAGCCTAACATGACACACCCTAATCTAATCCCGCAAAAAAATCACATTTCACGCAAAAATTAACCCGTTCCCATTGGAAATGTAAACAAATACAATGAAAAGAAAGCTGAATGCACGCAATTCTTACCGGCTGTTGGCTCCGAGACGCCGCAAAGTCGATTATTTTAATCACTTCTCACAATCACTGCACTTGTATGGTGTAGCTATTGTAACACTCACTAAGCACTAAAACGAAGTAACATGATATAAAATAACATGCACAGAATGTTCCTTGATAATATTCAAAGCACTAGCACCACACACATTACGCGTAAACGCGGTTATTACTTTATTTCGTTCGTAAAAAAGAAAATCCTCAACACGCCACCGGGCTAGATCGATGTCGGCGTGAGTTTCAGTTTTTCTCCGCAGCAGGCGGTGGCGCTGCTGTTGATAACATTACAATATTGCGCTGACTAGATGGCGCTAGTATCAAAAAATACCATTACCACCAAACAATTTACCCTAAAAAAATTAATACCTCTCCCGGCATTAGCTTTTTGCACGTATACTAGTATACAAAGTATACAAAGTAAATATGAGTGTCTGCTGCCGAGCTAGGTGTAAAACCTGTATTTCGGCAGACAGCTTGCTCCCCAATTATTATGATCACATCCAAAGATTTATTGACTTATGACGTCATATAATGACAGTATAGGTTTATAGTTAATTTTTATCTATTTAAATCCTATTTATATGCTTTTATTACAGTGATTGTTATGATTTTGATATTGAAGCTAAATACAATATAGCATGTAGAATAATAAAAATCAGGAGAAAATAGATTAACTAGTATCTAAAGAAAAATAAATGTAGTTAACACTAAATTATATGCGTGTGTGGAAGTGGGAGTGAGAGTGTGTGTGTTGGTGTGTAGGAGTATGTTTGAGTATGGAGGGGTGTGTGTGCGTGTGAGTGTGAGAGTGTGTGCGTGTGTGTACGAGAGGACGTGTGATTTAATATATAAATAGCAATTCATTCGATAACTTTTAAAAGGTTTTCCGTTTCTTCGTAGTTTAGTGCTTTTAGCCAATTTGTAGTTTTAATTTTAACCTCGCCTTTGGATAAATTGTAAATATTTAGACTTTTGTTAATTATATTGTACAGGTAGGGTCCTAAGAAAGATAAATATTTTTTAATAAAGGATGTTCTGACTCGTTGTGGTAGTCTACATAAAGCAAGTTTAGAGCGTTTGAGCTTGTTTTGAACATTATATTCAACCAGAGAGTGTTGCTTTAGAATTATACTCTGTATATAAAGCTGGCGTACTGTGAGTACGTCACATGACTTGTATAAAATTGAAGTGGGGAATAAAAAAGGGCGACCAGTAGCAACTTTTAATACAGCTCGTTGTGATCTCTCTAGTAATATCAGATTTGTAGCAGGCGCACCTCCCCAGGAAGATAAGCAATAAGTTAATAATGACTGGCACAGGCACAAATATATTTGCATAATTAATTTTTGGTCTGCTATATGCCTTAATTTTTTAAAAATATCCATCGTTTTTCTAATTCGACCACAAAGACTTTCTATATGGCTCATGAAATTTAAATTTTTATCAATTATAACCCCTAAATATATAATCTTTATAGTTCTTTCAATACTGTTACACAAACAGTTGCCTAAATTTGATATGTGACAATTAACATATATTAACGTACAACATTATTAACGTATACGTATATAGAATGAACATAACACCAGATACAGGCGTGAATATTGTCGTCTCATTGTCCCTTTGGTATAAAAGACGCAGGCTGACTAATATCTTTGTGATCTGAGACCAATATGACTGTAGAGATATTTTAAGCTATGTTAAATTAGTTCTAACCAGCTATCATAAGCGATCTACTATAGCGTTTTTTTCTATAAAAGCACTTCCGTATCGTATCGAATTAAAAAAATAGATTCCGACTAGTAGTTTATTACATAATAGCGCACATAAACAAGCTACCTATTGTTTTGCATCTTTGCGATAATTACAGAGGTAGATATATTCATCATTATGAACAACTTTTACTATGGCATCTAACATAAACAGCTATTCCATACATTTTGTCGAAAGTCAATGAACTTATTGTATGGTACTTAGAGTCCCATAACTTGTGGAGCTTTTCGAAGCGGGCAACTCAGGCGCCTATTAGATTCAGTGTACGCAGAACTTAAGTTATTTACCATACATTTTATTATGACCGACGTTAGACTTATTACTGTAGAAAAAGGAACGGTACGTGCGTTTTATTTCTACCATTTAACAAAGTCCTATAACTAAACAACTGATTGAGGAAAGTCAACAGCTTAGCTGTTACACCCCGGAACATAAACCGAAAGATAGAGCTGTGAATTGTGAAACGCACTATTCGCAGAGATATAATAGAACGTCAAGAAAATAGAACCCGCGTTATTTAATAACACTTCGCTTAAAATTGCCAAACAGGGAATACAGCAAGGCAAATCCTCTATTGTATGCCTCAAAGATAATACGGGAGTGAGACAAGGAGATAGAACCAAAATTTTGCAAATTTGCACAGAATTTTACAGGAATCTTTACTCCGATAACACATCTTCCGTTAATATCGCTAATGAATACTCACTTGTGTGCTGAAGAGGTAGCCCCAATCCGGGTCATTCCAACATAATTCTCATACACAAAAAGGCGGCAAATCCAATATTGAAAATTAACGACCTATTAGCTTTGTTTCACATACAAAAAAACCCTTATTAAGGTCATAGAAAACAGAATTTCTGTTCTTTCGCGGAGGTGGGGGCACTCGCTGGATGCAAAACGGACTTCATTCATTCAATTTGCTGTACGTCAAGACTATTCACTGTCGTTTTGCATCGTGTCGTTGTGCATGACCTTGGCTTGACCTTGGCGGCTGTACAGCAAGCACGATGGTGCGTAGAGTTCTTAAGGCGTTTGATAACATTACCCATTAGTCTTTGACTAAAAATCAGAAGTCCAACCTTGCAGTCTGCCAGCGGGCTATGGAACGCAGTATCCTCGGCGTCAAATTAATTGACCGCATTAGGAACACCGAATGTTCCAAGACTAAAATAGCCGATGTGACCCAAAAGGCTGCCAATTTGAAGTGGAACTGGGCTGGACATGTCTGCCGCATGTCGGATGATCTTTGGGCCAAGATTCCAACCCAGTGGAATCGCAAACGACCTCGCGGCAGACCCTAAAAGCGATGGCGGGACGACCTAAACAAACACCAGAACGACTGGTCCGTTGTAGCCTGGACAGAGACAAATGGAAAGAGGGTAGGAAGGCCTTTGCCCAACATTGGGACAACTCGGGCTCGTAATAATAATATTTTCTTACAAAATATGTAAAGAAGTTGATTCAATGTTGTATTATCTGAGTAAAACAGAAAGTAGCCTAATTATAAATATTTCAGTCACCAAAAATAATCATCTTTGCCTGACCTAGCTCCAAAATATTGTTTTTTTATAATTCACGCATCGAAAGCTTGTTTGGTTCTTGAAAAACGAAACGCATTTACCGTTACAAAATGACAATGACACAATAGTTTGACAAGTAGGCAATTCGGAAAATAAAATCACACTTTCAAAAATGGCGTTCGTATAGGTTGTCTGTTATTATTTTAATTTTTGTTTTTAAATTAAATTATCTTTTGACTTCAAATTGAGGTAAGTTTAACATATTTCTTCTTATTAAAGCATTTCGAATTCAATGTTTGGGGATTTATTTTACTACGCACATTCAAATTGTTACTATTGAAGGTAATTTTCGTTAGAATTTTGCTATAGAGTTATTTACTTTTCACAGCTAAAACATGGTAAGGTCACCAAGCCCGCGGCGGCGCGACGACAGAAGGCACGACCGCAGAGACAGGGAGCGAGACAGGGACCGCGACAGGCGAAGACCCCGCACCCGGTCCAGATCCCGCTCCCTCGAACGCCGAAGGCGGTCACCGGACCGAAGACGCTCTCCGTCACCACGCCGGCGCCGTTCGCGATCCATCTCCCCCGGACCTTCAACCTCCTTCGTGAAACAGAAAAAATCCTTCAGCGAGCGCCCCATAGTCACTCCCGCAGATTTGGAGGGAAAATCTCCCGAAGAACAAGAAATGCTCAAAGTAATGGGTTTCTGCGGCTTCGACACAACTAAAGGTAAGAAAGTCGATGACAATGTCGAGGGGGAGGTCCACGTAGTACTAAAACGTAAATATAGGCAGTATATGAACAGGAAAGGAGGCTTCAACAGGCCGCTGGATTTTGTTGCATGATCATTTTGGGGAACATATTGTCACATGTCCGGAGCCTGCAGGGCTGCGAGTGGTGGAGAATCAACATGTGATATACGCATGTTGGAATATTGACATGTGATTAGCTAAAATTAGCCTGGTTTCTTATGAATACATCAGTATAACAGATGAAATTGCCCTAATAATTGGTAAGTTCTTTAACTCTTACATATTTGCGGCCTTACTACAAAACGCTGCTCAAACCTTAGTCACTGTTTAACATGCTTTAACATCTTCTCGTTGAAGTGTAATATCACGTGCGACAACAAGACGGAGAAGTTTAAGCAGTGACTAAGTTTAAACGGGGTTTTATAGTAAGGCCGTTGATGTTTATTAATTGAAATTGTTAAATTTTGGTTATACCTGTAACAATTCATATCAAGGCCAATATATATAAAATAATAACTTATCTATTCCAATAACACACAAACGTACAGCATTGACACCTTTAGAAATTTTGGCTATTTCACATACTTCAAATCAAATAATTATAATATGTCTTATTACCCAGACATAACCAAAAATACGTTTCTAATTGCAAAAGCTTAAAAGTAAGGATTACCCTGGAATAAATTCTCTATAAGATAGTCCGAGACCATGAATAGATATGACTTGGGGTTATTTAGGACCCTTGCTATACTTACGTGCAAGATGACAGGAACTTTTGTAAATAACCTGATAGTTAAAGAAAGTGCATATAGTAATTTTGAGCGGACTTTTTCCACCTTAGAAGTCTCTGATGGGCCCTTGCTGTTTAGTCGATGTATTCATATGAAAACCGCACCAAATCACTTTTTACCTAGCTGTAAGTGTTACATATTCTTGTTTTCCAGTGTTTCACACTAACTTATGATAGCATGGCTGTAATAAGATTAAAAAAAAATCTTGCTGATTTTTTTTTTTCATATGGATTTTAAAAAAATCTTACTGAATTTTTTTTTTTGTTTCATATATTACATTTCATTTTTCATATTTTTCATATAGGTATGACAAGCTGGTGTGCTTAAAAATCAATCTCATTTCGTTTTTGACTGTTTAGAAAATACAAATTCATATTTCATTTATTTCGACCATCATAAGTCATTACAAATTATTTTAAATAAATTGAAATACATATCAAAATCATAGTCAAAATGTATAGTTATAAATTTATAAATGAAAATATATAAATAAAATAACTAAGGTTAACAAATACGAAAGGTTAGTTAAACTTTTCAAAATAACTATATTGATTTTGGTGAAAACATACTATTTAATACACAAAATGACCTTTCTTATTTCTTTTCGAAAGAATATTTATTGATATATATATCATATTGATTTTGGTGAAAACATGCTCCCTGATTATTTTTAAGCATTCAAAAATGTATAATGTATTTTTTATTTTTTTTATGGTATTTATTTTTTGAAATTGGCACTTGTTTATTACAATGATATTACAGCCATGTAATCATAATCCGACAGTCTTGCCACAAATCCATAATTTGAAGCATTTCTAGCTATTTGATATATATATAGCGTGAATCCATTGGTTTATTATTCTATTGGTTCATTTGAAGAAAATAACAAAATTGAAGATGCTGATTGTTTGCCAAATACCTGTCAGATTTAGAATGGCGATTGTTTCACCAAACTAAAATCTGAATACAAACAAAGGGTGAATATAGTCCGTAAAGGTAGGCAACGTGCTGACAATGCTCCGAGTTTTGTACGCCCATAAGCAGCGGTGACCACTTAGCATCAGGTAGCCCGTCGCTTGCCACTTAGATAAAAAAATTACCTTCATCTCTCTCGTCGTATCGTCTTTAAATTTATTTTCCCCGAAATAGAAATATGGAATAATGGAAACGGAGCCAGTATGCAAACAAGAGGCCACTACCACACTACTGGACACTGTGTAATGTTTTAGTTAATTGTCTCTTTATACAACCCGGTCACAATATCTGTGCACCTGACCTCGTGACGTCATATCGGCGGTCTGGGTACGGTGTGAAAAAAAGTATTTTCGAGAAATGTGGAGGTAAAAAAATATTACTAACCTTTTCAAATCAATTTATTATTGATGAAGGGTTTGTTATTAAAAAACAATAATAACAAAAATAACAATAAAGCGAGGTGCACAGATATTCTTACCGGGTTGTATGTGGCGATACCATATACTAGATGACTTTATATCATACCAGAAAAATTACTTTATTATAGCACAACCAGTACATGGCATATGGCATAATTGTTTTAGATTTTTGTGTGAGAATAGGCTTTTCCGCCATCATTACAATAAAAAAAAAAACCACTGTTCATTTCAATATGGAAAAATCATAAAATTTATCGATTTGCCACATGTTTTTTTGTATATATTTTTTAATACCTTTGTTACTAACCACTGGATCCTAGTAATCTGAATAAATTCAATTTGATATTATACATTTTGGAAATCAATAAAAATGTAAAAGGCAAAGCTTACTAAATGCTTACTAAGAATACTTTACTAGCAATTTTTTTGGTTTCGATAAAAATGTCATCACTTTCTCTCGCTTCCAATTTGTGGCAAGATATTTACGGATAAGATATCCAATTTGTGGCAAGATATTTACGTATAAGATATCCAATTTGTGGCAAGATATTTACGTATAAGATATCCAATTTGTGGCAAGACATTTACGTATAAGATTAGTTTGTAAGCCCGTTGAACCGTCCCCGCGCGCAGCCTACGCCCGCGCGGGCCCAGTAATGCGCTGAGCGCACCAAGAAACTCCTAGTCGTTGTGGGTCATACAAATGTGGTCTTTGTGTCTTGGAAGTACTAAGAGTTCAAAATCAGTCGGTGAGCATAATGGTTTGTTCTGGCTGCCCCTTTTTAGAGCTAATTACCATTCCAAGCTTGTTTTTACACCATGACTTAACGTCGAGTAAGCTGCGACTACATCATTATTTCATAGGTATGGATAATATAGATAAATAAGAATAAAAAAATATATTTATACAACATTATTCTGTCATAATAGTGACAAACAAGCTTTTAAAAAAAACATGATTATCGCCCAGGATTTCTACCACACATACCAACATCCTGATGAGTCATGTAAAAATTACAAATATCTGAATTAATCAGCATTGACTAATTATTCGGCGTGACGCTTACCACCAGGTGAAAGTCTTGCTAGTATCGTGCACTTGACCGAATACAAAAAATAATAATTGCGAATAATTAAAAAAAACTATTTTTCTAATTTTCTCTGATAAAACTAAGTGGTATCATAAACATTTTGATGGTGTTTTTGGGTACTAAAAATTAATTTGTGTTCATATCACTAAAATAAAATATATTTATCTTGTCGTGTCACAATTAACTAAGTCTGTTCTAAACGTCAATTTCTACTTACACTTCAGCACCCCTATTTAGAATGGCGTCGGAAACTTCCGATTAAAATTTCACTTCCTCCCGTCTATGTCATCCTGTATCTAGATGAGTGGGACAGATAGTGTGGATCCGAACGGAAACCTTTCCGATGGGTTATTTTTGTTTTATTTATACGGGAATACTCCGTTTAATTAAATCGGATACTCCGACTATAGTTTCGATCACATCCGGTGACCTTTTTTTTTTTTTTTTTTTGGTGGGCTCTGTTTTCTCTCTTTGAAAAAGGTCACCGGATGTGATTGAAACTATAGTCGGAGTGTCCGATTTAATTAAACGTGAGTATTCCCGTATAAATAAAACAAAAAAATCTTTCCGATGGGGTTGTGAATAGGGTTGCTGAATCAGGACAAATTAAAATTAAAAAGAATCTTAGTAAAAGTCCAACACTTTCTTATCAATTGGGATAGATCTTCCCATCGATTCACCAACTATCAACCCTTGATGAATCTGTGGGAATTTTCAATATCCATTTACAACAGTATTGTGGTGAAAAAAAGTAAAAACAACCCTTTACTCTTAATCCGGTTTTTGACCCTCTTTAGTGAGATATTGAACTTAAATTTGACCCCAACAAATAAATTTAAAAGGACATCTGGTATTTATCGCTCAACAGATACGTTTTTAAAATTAATTTTCAAACTACTTGGTGGGGTAGCAGCTGAGATTAAGGTCTATTCACGGGTTCACATCCTGGGACTTTAAATTGGACAAAGCCTAAAAGAAAACTTATTATGTATGTATAGGGCTATACTAGCCCTTGTTGCTACTGTTGAATACGAGTCCATTATTATTATTTTTGTTGAATTACTAGTGTTTTTAACATAGCTATGTTGCTTAGTGATGTTATGGTGAAGGACTTATATTTTACACGAACTTGCGTTTATATTTCCAAAACTATTACTTTTACTTTCAAAAGTAAGCACATAGCATATGCATCCCATTATAAAATATATGCTCATCTGAGCATAATTATGCATCCCATTATTACAAAATATTATGTTCACTTGAGCATATGCATCCCATTATAAAATATAACGTTCATCTGACCATATACGTCCCATTATAAAATATAATATGTTCATCTGAGCATAATTATGCATCCCATTATTATAAATTATAATGTTCACTTGAGCATATGCATCCCATTATAAAATATAACGTTCATCTGACCATATACATCCCATTATAAAATATAATATGTTTATCTGAGCATAATTATACATCCCATTATTATAAATTATAATGATCACTTGAGCATATGCATCCCATTATAAAATTAAAAATAAACACCATCTACCGAAATCTCTACAAACTACATTGCATCATTTTGTAATTAAATAATAAGAATAGTGTCAAATATCCTTTTTGATATCACTGAGTCGGTACAGTACTCTATAGTCTTTTCTATACCATAAAATAGCTGACTTTGGACTTGTTTGTCCTTATAAAGTAACACATACGTAAGTCAAAGACAATTATATGTTTTGTACACCTTTTGTGAGTAATCATTTTGCTTCTTAATTTCTGTTTTTTTTTACTTTAAATATAATTAATATGAAAACTTAAAAATACCCGCCGTTTAGCCATAATATACAGCCAGGCAACCCTAATCTACCGTGCCCTTTTTTACTATGGTACTATCAAGACACAAACTAGACCTGTAATAAAAGACTGATGTATCTGATATATTTTCTCGCGATGCGTGCCACACACATACCTAGAAATAGTGTAAATAAATATATTTTTATTATACACATATACACTACCCCCTCTACCCCTATCCTCCACAATGTACAATAGTAAAAGTCTTGCAGATCAGAATGTACTGTTTTTATTTAAATTTTTAACACTGGCAATTTATGCCATATATTTTTTATGGAATAAAAACAGCGCATTCTGCTCTGTTAGACTCCATAGTCCATATACAATTTATACACACGTTGCAATGTGATATTGTTTTAAGTTAATATAATGCACACACGCGTCGCGAGATTGTTAAAATCAGAATTTAATGAACCTAGAACGACTTGGAAGTTTGTCACGCCATCTGCACTTTTGAATGAATCCAAAAACGGAACTTTTATCAGAAAAAATCCTGTTGTAACAAACTTTTTTCAGAAAAATAATAATCCTGTTGTAACAAACTTTTTTCAGAAAAAGAATAATCCTGTTGTAACAAACTTTTTTCAGAAAAAGAATAATCCTGTTGTTACAAACGTTTTCAGAAAAAATATCTGAATCCTTTTGTAACAAATTTTTTTCAGCATAAAAAATTGTGGTTTATTTTTTATTAAAACAAATATGAGCTCGTTAAAATTACTGAAAGTGTTACCAGTATGTAGTAAAATAAATGTTTAAAGCTTTTTTAATACTGTATAGTAATTTTGACAACACCAATTACTTTTATTTTTTGAGCTCGTATGTATTTTGATGTTTAAACCTGTCTATTTAAAAGTTATGTATTTTTTATGTATTTGTCAGCACGACAAGTATTGTAGTCATATTTCGACAAAATTGTCGTTTTAATCTATAAAAAATGTGTTGGTAATGAAAATGTAAAACTATCAAAACCGAGATTTCGACCCTATTCTCAAATTTCGACATAACGGTTTTACAATGTTGCCATTATTTTATCAGTAAAGAAAAGAAACTGATCATGGCATCTCAGTTTATTTTGTTTACAGATTATTATAAAACAATGTTGACTATTTTGTATTTCTTTATTTTACTGAAGAACACTCTAATATTGTTGTTTCTTCATTGTAAAACTAAAAAACATGCCTTATTTTGCACTATTCAATTCAACTACCAAGAATTGTATACAAATACAAACAAATATTAATTTAATAATCTCAGATAACACCTAAATAATATCTGAGTAGATTCATTCCCATTTGTATATACCACGAATTAATTGTAACTATGTTTTTTTAAGTTTATGTAAAATTCAGCAAAATCCTTTTATATTTTAGAGATAAATTGTACAAAAATGTATAAGTATCCTTGGAATTTGGTACCAAAACTGATGTATTTTTATTTTGTTTACATCATAGAAATATAAAACAAATTGGTATTAAAATTAATTTTATATTAAAACATTATAATATAAAGATTGGCAAAAAAGTCTCGAAACAAAACCATTTTTTTTTCTGGCAACACTTACTATGGATAGTCGCGTCTGTGGCTAAATTCATCATCATCCCTGCCAGTATTGAGAACTATTCACAAAACTGGCACCCCTATTAAAATACTCGTTTTTGCCAAGCTATATAATTATGTACCTAACCATGGTTTAGTCTACATTGGACCTATTCCCAAAATGGCTTAACCTTAAAATGGAGATCTATTCGCCGAATGACTTATATCTAAGGAGACCTGTTCTCCTAATGACTTATTCCTAAAAAGGCCTGTTCGCCTAATGACTTATTCCTAAAAAGGCCTGTTCGCCTAATGACTTATTGCCCAAAAAGGCCTGGACGCCTAAGAATATGCCTTTTTAAGATTGAGTCTGTACGAATAGGGTATTTCCCGAATAAGGCATATTGCGAACTGGTCCTTATAAGACTATAGGTCATTTTGCGAATAGGTCCAATGTCGACTAAACCCTATAATTTTTTCTTTTTAGCATATCAAAGTCTGGAATGTTGTTTAGTTATATTTTGTAAATTTTTGAGACTAGCGGCCTTACTTAAATAAACTTCTCAACCGTTAGTCACTGCTTAAGATGCTCTGCCATCTTCTCTCTGACGTGAAGTTGCACGTGCTAGAAAAGGACAGAGAAGTTTAAGCAGTGACTAAGAGAATCGAGATTATTTTAGGTAAGACCATAAATGTGTAAAGATGACTAGTTTTGACTAGCCAAGGATAATTTGATATGTGGGAATTTCGTATGATTTTCAAAAATAAACCGTTTAAGAAGTCTAATGTTTCTTTTTCATTACTTATATCTCTAAACAAAAATCTAGGTACCACCACTGTGTACGTTGCCTCGATGGTAAATTGACGAATTTCTAATACCTATTGACTAGCCTTAGCTTAAATTCGTGCATTCAGCCATTTGTGAGATATTCGCATAGAGATTCCGTCAGGGGAATTTTCTCCCAGATGCACTTTGTATAAAGAAAGCCAACATTGTTTGGACATTCTTTTCTCAAAATATGACGCTTTGAGAATAGGGAGAAAAACGTATCGAAAAAATTTACCTGCAAAGTTGTTTTATCTAAAAAAAACACTAGCGTTATTTATTTATTTGACAATGTACTTAGCACCTATTTGGTCACGTTAGAAAAAACTATCGAAAAAAATTAACTACCGTTCCGTTTTAAATACGGTATGGTTTCTTACATGCATTGATCAATGCTATCTCCTAATAGACTATGGATACATTTTGCGACTAAACCTATCGTATTGGAAAGCATTACAAAGGGGGTGTCACTCCACAGTTTAGGTATGTTCGGCCGGCGCTCCGCCCGGGAGGACATTTCAAGGCTGAAGTCACTGGCCGCCCGCACGCTAGCCTCGTCGCACGTAACTAAGCATACGTGATAGAAAGAGAGCGGTATATCTAGGTGAATATAGCGAGCGGTATCCAGCGCTGTGCGAGTTGAATTGCTACTTTATTGCCTAGTAGATAGAGTCCTTATTTATTTCAATTCCTTTGCGGAGTTAACTTTCTGTACGTAGTAGTAGTATATTGTAGTAGTTATATTGTTAATACTTACAGACACATTTTACAAAGGGAAGCCGATAAGAATCGGCTTATATGGACCCTTCGCCACTGGTACGTACAGATGAGATCATGAGACTGGCTGGATCAGGAACTCGATGGACTGGACCAACTGCACAAATAAGAAAGAACAACCGGCAACGCAGAATCTTTCTTCACCATGGCCACACAAGGCCAGCAGATATGCAGGCCTTGGTCAGATATGCTATCGAAATTACGAAATTATTTTGGCAAAGAATAAAAGCAGATTTTTTTGTATTTTTGATGAGTTTAGAATTCATTCATTCATTTATCATGATAAAATATTTGGATATTTTTTTATTTATATATTTTAAAAGGTTTTCACAATGACCATTTGGCTATAACCCTGTACAGTGTACATATAAGACCATGTTTAATAAGTTTAATTTTAAGACTAGCTTTATTCCAGCAAATAAATAATGTTGATTTGATTGATTTCTCTGTACAGCCATAATTTTACCTCTTCATTATACATACGTATGTTATAGTACATTATGATACGAGTGTGCTATGTTGGTCATTACACTAGAGGCGGCATTATGCGCGCGAGCCGCAGGCGAGCGCGATAAGGAAGCCGAGAGCGTAATGACTAATAGCACAAGAGTTCCATACGACTGTTTTCGTCACACTTGCGAGGAAAAAACAATATTTTTTGATAATAATCAACCACACAGCGAAAACGTCAACAAACATTTGCGGAAAATGGCGCCCAAATCAGTAATGCGCGCGCAGGTTGACATTTACTTTAGCGGCATAAGAACTCTTTGTTGGTATTACAAAAAAACTGTAAGTATTACCCGGCTATATTAAGAGTGCTTCGTATACGTACGTCTTAATTGTAGTCACGTACAATGTTGACTTTACCGGGTTATACCTATTATAGCACCATGTGCCGTAATGTAAAGTAAAAAGCACGCGTGCGTAATAGCTTGGATTATGAACCTAAAACCGATGCAATAAGATCCACTTTACGACCAAGTGTGATGAAAATAAATAAAACCATTATATAATTTAATTGCCTTTTAATTCTTTTTACCTTATGTAACTTATAATACAAACACATTATAACTATTTAAAATAAAACCTAGCCCTGGGCAGGTATTTTATACAATACAACTATATACACACGGCTTTATAGTAAAAAAAGAAATAATAGCCACAGATAACATAAGAGTACTCCATACAGATGACTCCTCCCAAAGAACGCGTCGAAACAGTTGAATCACAATATATCTATAACTACACCATTTGTCATATTTAGTGCAAGCTAATTTGTACTGTGTTCGTATAGAACAGTGTCGATATTCGCGCAGCCAGCGGATACCGCGTGACGTCAACGAGCCAAGCGCTACAATAGAAAATCGACTGTCTTATTTCCGCTAGAATATTAAGTTATTCTTGCAGCATGAGTTGATTTTGTCCCTTTTGCCATATAGTTTAGACTCTTTTTAACCGACTTCAAAAAAGGAGGTTCTCAATTCGACTGTATTTTTGTTTTTTCTACGTTTGTTTCGCGTTTACTAGCCGCCAACTATGAATTCATTTGGATGATTTTATTTTTAGTTTTGTTGGTCATAATTATATAAATACATAATAATAAGTAATTTTATTTTGACAATTTCATAATAATTATATTGTATCTAATCTTTTAAACCAATTTCGAGGAAGATGGAGGTTCTAAACTCGGTTGTATGTTTTTTTTTATCGTTTGTTACCTCAGAACTCCGTCATTTATAGATTGATTTTAGAAATTCCTTTTTATTTGAAAGATTATTTCAGATTAGTATCATGGAAGTTTCATCGAAATCGGTTCAGTAGTTTTGTTTTTGAACCATAACAATTGTAAAAAGCGTCAATCAGGTAGCCAAAATTGAAGTCGGTTGAATACTAATTTTAAATGTTATACATACGTAATTATTGTTCTCTTTTATGTCTAGCATTTACGTAAATATATATTTTTTTGGCAATAAAGTTCTTTTTATCTTTATCTTTATACAAATAAAGTAGAAATTAGCTTGCTTGTTGTAGTTAGAGGTATATCTACGAGTTTCTATGGTAGTGAGCCTTTTGAAGTAGTATTATTTAATGTTTTAAGTGGGACGCGGATGGTCCAAAATCCTTTTTCTTCCGGAAACCGACGCAGTTTTGAATTTGCCACATTTTCGTATTATTTATACGAGATTACTTACTTCATTAAGCCAGAAAAGACTTAGTTTAGATCATACAATACAATAATAGGGAATATAAATGTTTTTTTATTGACTCACAACAAAACAACACATCGAATTTTTTTTAATATGTGTACAAATAACGAAGTTATAAACATTTTAGTTTCATGTTAGACAGGGAGGGCACTATGGCCAATGACGTCAGAGTCCACGATTCCAAACAAATTCTATACTAGCACGTGTTTTGCTAGAAAGGGACAGATGACTCCCTCCCAAATACTTTGAACGCTTATATTTCAGTACTTACTCCTACCAGCCGATTTCAATTACTTTTTCGATGTAAACATCAGATTCAGTTAAACTCTCCACATTTTGAATAATCAAAACACATGCATATTCCCTATCGGGACGGTGAACGGTGGCCATATTCGGTGATCTTTCTCAAGGAGTGAAAACATCGCGGCCCGCACGGCCTCGTATAGTTTCTCTGCGAAGTACAGTTCACAAAGCCTTCGCTGTTGACTACGATAGAAGAATCCAGTTTAATTTCAAAATGAGTAATCCCACACAAATACATAATGCACTGTAGTATTGGCCGGCGGAGCCCTAGGGCTCCTCGAGGCCGGCGCCGAGCACCGCGCCGCTGTACGCGAGGTCCCAGTAGTGCTCCACATTGAACTTGTGGAAATACTCCCGAGCTTGCTTCTCTGTTGGCATCACCTGATAAACAAATTTCTTTAGTAAGTAAATATCTTTAATAAGTAATAGGCAGGATGACTGGTTTTTTTTATTGTCCTTTTATAATGTGGCCCATAAATATAGCTGATTAATGAAAAGAAAACGAAAATCTGATCAAAAATAAGCAACTTATAAGCATTTTAGTATCATGCTAGACACAGAGAGAGAAACAGCAAATCGTGACGTCACTTCTCTGTACGCCATATAAATTCTATTCTGACAAGTAAGGCGTGACGTCATCTTTTGTTTTGTGGGAAAGGGACAGAGTTATCTCTAACAAAAACTTTAAACGCTTATATATCTGAACATTATTAACCAATTTAAATTATTTTTTCAATAAACATACTATATTTACTTAAACTCTTCATCAAAGCTGTTGATTTCAACGATATAAACATCAGTCATCTACCCTATTCTTATTTTTTTTTCTATGCTATGGAGTGACGAGCCGAGCGACACGTTCGCCTGGTGGTAAGCGTCACACCTGCCTCTAACAGTAGCAATGCCCGAATTGTGAACTTGCGAACACAATCCTGCGCCGCAATTGAATTTATTTCTATTTCTCTGGTTACATTGCCCTTCAAATTGAAACACAGTAACGCTCGCACACTACTGCTTGGCGGTTGAATACCTGTCAAAAGTGTGGTACTTGGCCAGGCGGACTCTGCACCCTACCACTACGAAAATTACTAATAACTTTTAAGTCACATTTTTGATTTATTTAAACGGGAATACTCACGTTTAATTAAATCGGATACTCCGACTATAGTTTCGATCACATCCGGTGACCTTTTGCAAAGAGTGAAAACAGAGCCCGACGCGCGTGCAGCTGCGTCCTGTTTAGCACTTTTAAGTCGTTATTTGGCAGGCCAGTCTTTTTTCAACTTAGATGACTTAGACTTAGACTTTCTTTTTTTCCCTGGAGCGGTAAGTAAGTAAGTAAGTCGCGAGAGTGACCTTGAACTTGATGTCCCCGAAGGCTCGCTGCTTCACGACGCCCTCCCACACGAGCTGGCAGGAGTTGGGGACCTCGTTCCCGTCGTTGTCCTTCACCGAGTCCTCCTCCCACTTTATACGGTTCAACATAAGTCTGGAACAAAAAAAAAAAAACTTTATTGACATAACGTTGAAAATTATAGGTACATACTTTTTTTTTTTTTTTTTTTTTTTTTATATAGCCTGTATATATATTTAATGATTACATTTTGAAGTATGGACCTTCGTGGATCCCTGTCCCCCGCACTAGGATAACCTGTATTGCGGGGTTACAGTTTGCACTCCGGTTTTGTGATATATATATATATATATATATATATATATATATAACAATAGGCAAAATGCATGGTTTTTTTTTTATTGACTCACAAAAAAGCTGACTAAGTAAGTAATTTCGTATAGGCTGAGTGGCCAGCCCTAGTGTCAGAGTGAATGTGCCGCCCGAAGGCCTCTGACATGGCTGACGGTTGTTGTTATAGAAACTAGAACAAACAACCGGGACCAACAATTTAACGTGTCATCCGACCCACGGTAGCGCCCAGAAATAAATGCCACTCGCGGTCACCCATCCGAAGACTGACCGGACCGTCCGTTGCTCATCTAGACAAGCTACGCCTACAAAGCTGACTGGCAACAAAACAAATCATCGAAAGTAAAATCTTAACATGTGCACAAATAACGAAGTTTTTTCTTCTTCTTAGTTATTGGCATCGCACGTTGTGCATTCTGCCAGTGTCAAGTTTATGAAATTTCATAATTTTTTATATTAAAATCAAGTCAAATATGTTATGAAATCACAGCCAGTCATGCCCCAGTAAAGTTGTGGTGACTTTACTATGGGTTTCTACTGAGTTTTGAAAACAACACGAAAATACATGTTTCACCACATTATATCACTCGACCACACTCGTGCATGTAATTCAACACTCAATGAATAAAACACCACCATTTTTAATCATTAATTCGCGAAAAAACACAAGGTTGAGAAAATAATAGAATGCAACGACATGATTATCCATGTTCCCGCCAAAATAGCCGTGTGTCGTTCTTGAATGAATCCTTCAATTGGACTACTTCAGCTGTGTTCGTCCTTCATTCACTACTTCAGTTAAAATGTAGCTACTTCTTAGTTCACTCGACGTCGTGAAGTCGCGAACGATGAGACACGAACGAGCCCAGCGAGGAAGGATAGATAATGCTATCCCGCTCTGTTTTACGTACTGAAGTAATTGTCTATTTCACTCAAACTTTGGCTCGTTGCGTTCGGTCCTCTGGTTACCTATTACGATACATCGAGAACAATTTTAGGAGTCCTCTAACTTTTATCGTACATTGCTTGTTATACAAAATAGCTAATATTAAACTAGGAGGGAAAAGGGCAATGTACAATTTACAAACACGTTTGTACGAGCTTGGATATAAAATGAAGCAATCATAGTAAGCGCCTGTTTTCGTTCGTAAACGTATCTTCGTAGTAGTTAGGTATCGAATGGCGAAATCATTTCAAATGAGCAACTGGACTAGTGAACTAGATGAGTGAAGTACTTCTTTTAATGAAAAGTTACGTATATATCTTTTCATTTTAGTGACACATTCTGCGTAAGCCTACGCCAAAACTCTTGTACCCCTTGTACTTGGCGCTCTGCTTGGCCCGCCTTCCATGAGTCCATCGCTGATTGGCTGTCACGGCGCACGTTGCCGCCACTGCTGCATAGATGGCGCTGCACGTCACGAGTTCTAGTGTCAGGTTGTTACCTCTTGTACTTGGCGCTCTGCTTGGGCCCGCCTTCCATGAGTCCATCGCTGATTGGCTGTCACGGCGCACGTTGCCGCCACTGCTGCATAGATGGCGCTGCACGTCACGAGTTCTAGTGTCAGGTTGTTACCTCTTGTACTTGGCGCTCTGCTTGGGCCCGCCTTGCACGAGTCCATCGCTGATTGGCTGTCACGGCGCACGTTGCCGCCACTGCTGCATAGATGGCGCTGCACGTCACGAGTTCTAGTGTCAGGTTGTTACCTCTTGTACTTGGCGCTCTGCTTGGGCCCGCCTTCCACGAGTCCATCGCTGATTGGCTGTCACGGCGCAAGTTGCCGCCACTGCTGCATAGATGGCGCTGCACGTCACGAGTTCTAGTGTCGGGTTGTTACCTCTTGTACTTGGCGCTCTGCTTGGGCCCGCCCTCCACGACGACGACGCAGCACCCCCGGTGCAGCACCACGGTGCCCGTCATGTGGAGCTGCGACGCGTTCACTTCTACCTTGAACTTGGCCGACGCGCACTCAAACAGATCTTGCACCCTGTAAATATCATATATAAAGTATAAATAGACATTCAAATGAAATCAAATATCATTTATTTCAGATTACATAAATCCATATAGCACAAGGGAGAGGGACCTCAGAGCTGGCGCATACTTTGCCCAGAGGCTAAGTATTGCCATTCAACGGGGTAATGCAGCCAGCATCCTGGGAACCCTACCGCATGGTGGTGGCGATCTAGACGGCGTTTTTGTTTTATAGGAACTAGGGTTTTTAAATTTTTATTTTTATTTATATATTTTATTGTAAATAAGTAGTTTTTAGTATATAGTTTAAATATTTATTATAAGTTTTGTACATATGTAAATATTATAGATGTTTGTTTTTTTAATGATATAATATCTACTTCAATACTTCTAAAATAACTTAAATGTTTTTGTAATTATACTTTTGACAAAAAAAAAATATATAGCACAAAAATAATTAATTGAAGAATGTCGTTATAAATTTAAAATTAGAATCGACACGACAAAACAAAAATAGTAACACATATTAAAAGAAAAATTATTAAAAATTATATCTTTTGTCCCATAAGCACACCCACCCACTTGTTCTGAATGGGACAGTCAAATCGGGCTGCAATCATCTGCAGGATACCATTGCGACATTGAAGCTTATTTTAAAATAAGAGATTATAAACATATTTTCATCACACTTGCTCGTAAAGTGGATCTTATTGCATCGGTTTTAGGTTCATAATCCAAGCTATTACGCACCCGTGCTTTTTACTTTACATTACGGCACTTGTACTATAATAGGTATAACCCGGTAAAGTCAAGTTTGTACGTGACTGCAATTAGACGTATGTATACGAAGCAATTTTAATATAGCCGGGTAATACTTACAGTTTTTTTGTAATACCAACAAAGAGTTCTTATGCCGCTGAAGTAAATGTCAACCTGCGCGCGCATTACTGGTTTGGGCGCCATTTTCCGCAAATGTTTGTTGACGTTTTCGCTTTGTGGTTGATTATTATCAAAAAAAATGTTTTTTCCTCGCAAGTGTGACGAAAACAGTCGTATGAAACTCTTGTGCTATGTTTCATTACGCTCTCGGCTTCCTTATCGCGCTCGCCTGCAGCTCGCGCGCATAATACCGCCTCTAGTGTAATGACCAACATAGCACACTCGTATCATAATGTACTATTTTATAATTATTATTTAATTTTTTTAAGTGATTATTTTTTGTCACATACCTACTTGATTGATTGATTAACTCTTTATTGTTCACACCAAGACTAACACAGAAACAATTTAATAAACTTAAATATTGGAACAAGTGGCGGCCTTATTGCTAAAAGCAATCTCTTCCAGGCAACCTTTGGATGGAGAGGATTATAGAATGCATAGAAGACGGGGGTGTGCAAGAAAAGAAAAGTGTGTGAAATCATAAACATGTACCATAATATTATTCTATATACTTGAGGGTTTTCAGAAAAAAGTGTCTACCATGTTAAAATTTCGAGAAATTTTTTAAATATCACAATTTTCATATTTTTTTGGACCTCTATATACGTTTGGGATACATTTAAGTTTATGAAATGTAAAATAATTTCTTGCAGAATTGTATATATTACGAGAAATCTTCAAATTAAACTGACACTGCGGAAAAAAATTACAGTCGTGCGACTGTCTAAGTTAACTAATTAACTGATTTCGGAAAAGCCGCAGATTATTTTAATTGTCTTACGAAGTAATCATCATAAATACTATTTGTAATATTAAGACGTATAACCAAATTAATAAAAAAAAATACTTTATGCTAGTTTCAAACTCGGTTTGACACAGCTGATGCCAAAGTATCCGCTAATTTACAATATAACAATAAATTGTAGTTTTATCGGCAAAACATTTATTGAATTCTAGATCATTAATAAGTAAGTTCGTATACGCTGCACGGCTAGCCCTAGTGTCAGAGTTAATGTGCCGCCCGAAGGCCTCTGACATGACTGACG
Organism: Erannis defoliaria; assembly: GCA_905404285.2. Lineage (NCBI taxonomy): Eukaryota > Metazoa > Arthropoda > Insecta > Lepidoptera > Geometridae > Erannis > Erannis defoliaria. The sequence goes on along the minus strand of FR990094.1, from coordinate 1,321,426 downwards.
GTTGTTGTTATAGAAACTAGGACAAACAACCGGGACCAACAATTCAACGTGTCATCCGACCCACAGTAGCGCTCAGAAATAAATGCCAATAACGGTCACCCATCCGAAGACTGACCGGACCGTCCGTTGCTTAACATTGCTTATCTAGATCATTAAAACCATTTCATATAATAGGGTAGATGATTGATGTTGATATCGTTGATACCAATAGCTTTGATAAAGAATTTAAGTAAAATATAGTATGTTTATTGAAAAAATATTTTAAATCGGTTAATAATGTTCTGATATATGAGCGTTTAAAGTTTTTGTTAGAGACAACTCTGTCCCTTTTCCACAAAACAAAAAATGACGTCACGCCTTACTTGTCAGAATATAATTTATATGGCGTACAGAGAAGTGACGTCACGATTTTCTGTTTCGCCTCTCTGTCTAGCATGATATTAAAATGCTTATAAGTTGCTTATTTTCGATCAGATTTTCATTTTCTTTTCATTAGTCGGCTATATTTATGGGCCACATTTTAATAGGACAATAAAAATAACCAGTCATCTAGCCTATTCAATTAAAATACTTTACCCCTTCATAAAAAAACATGAAAATAACTAAGATTTTCGTCGTTGCAAAACAGGGGATAGTCGCACAACAGACATGTAAATTTTCCTCAGGCTGGGTTTACACTTATGGGAAAACTTAACACAAAGATAAATATATAATAAAATACGAGTCTAGTATATATGTTGCTTGAACCACAATCACAAATCCTTAACCTACCTGCTCTATCTGTTTAAAAATCAACATTGACCACCTTTTTGAAAAGTTTCAAATACATTTTTATTAATTGAACGAAGAATGCCCCTTAAGGGCTTCGGACATGTTCCTTGACGCCGTGTCGTCACAAATCGATAGAGCATAAAAATGCGATGCCTAAAAGTTCCAGCACTAACCCTGTATCCGTTTCCGTTTCCGAGTTATTGTCGAATAAAAGTGCATTATTTATTCGAAATTATTTTTTTTACTCGCGGCGGAAGACAAAACCTTTACATATCTATCAGTCTAAAGTAACCAGTTTAGCCCCGCAGGCACATAAAATTAATGTGTACTCAGATTTATACACTTAAAAAGGATCGGCCGAATCGGTCTCGAATCTCAGTAACTCCTCTGGCGACCCCAAAGTGGGTCTCGAACTGCAGATCATGTCGTTTAAGACTTTAATCTCACCTGTATACAGAAACGTGTACACCGATCGATGTGTCCTCTCTTATCTTGCGGTCGACCTGTGGAATAGACAGAATTAAAATAGGTGTAATCTACTTGTAGGACAAATAAATCTATATATATAAAATTCACAGTCCTGACTGACTCACTGACTGATATATCAACGCACAGCCTAAACCGCTGGACCTAGAGACATGAAATCTGGAGGGTGTGTTCTTTGAAAGTGTAGGTATCCACTAAGAAAGGATTTTTGGAAATTCCAACCCTAAGGGGTAAAATAGGGGATCAAAGTTAGTATGAAAGTCCTTTGTTTTTGTACTTTTAGTCACGAAAATTTGGATTTGGATAGTGCATTTAAAATAAAAAATGCTGTTTTCAATATTTCGTTGACAGGGACGATTTAAGGGGAAGGAAAGGGGGGGCTGGAATGTTATAATAATAATAATGTTTATTTCGCATCTACAAACATCATCTTATCATAAAATCGAACATTGGTATAAAATTCCTAAATTAATAATCCTGATTGGATGACTATGGTACCCAAACTAGGATTGCCATGTAATATGGTATACCAAGGCCTTCCTCCACTTTTAGAGTGGTATAAAATTTAGACAACGAGCAAATTACAGATTAGATAAATCCAAACATTATGTAAAAAAAAAAACTGTAAGGTAAAAAGCATGCAAATTTAGAAAATTAACGTAATAACTAACATTATTTAAGATTATCTATAATAGAAGTTTCAGTCAAATAATTTGAAAGTTATGTAGACGAAAATCAATAACCCAAAAAATAATAATAATGAAAACATATTATATAACTACTAAACATATATAATGACTACAAAAATGCTTGCCGGGAGAGAAAAAGCTATATATTGAATGGGTTTAAGGGGGGGACTGGAAGGAGAAATAAACTATAGGGATCGTCTACAGCTTGAAGGTGAGTACCAGATTAGGTATTTAGCTAGGCGATGATTGTAAGAATGGAAGAATGTTGTATGGAACGTTCTTTGTTTTTGAAGTTATAGTGATGAAAATTGATACTTGGGTAGTTCATTCAAGGGGCGGGGGGGTGTATTTGCTCGGGATGATTTAAAGTGGTTATTTTGAGAGCGAACCAAATTTCTTCCGTATGCGGACGAAGTCGCGGGCGACCCCTAGTAAATTATAATATATAAATATTAGTAGGATAATTAAATAAATAACTATTGGGTGGAAATTTGACACAGCGCCATCTAGCCCCAAACCAAGCGAGGCTTGTACTATGGGGACCAGATATCTGGTACAATACTTATATATACTTTATTTTGTAAATACAAACTTATAGTACATACAACACCCAGATACAGTACAGTGATAGACATACAGGGTTACTGGTAATCAGTTAGCATCCTTTTAAGGGCATATTCTGTACATCAAAACAAACAACTTTTACTATGGGGCCAACACTGAAATCGCGAAAAAAACAGCTGTTCCATACAAAAAGCTCAACGAACTTGGGCAATATGTAAGGAACAGCTGTTTTTTTTGCGATTTCAATGTTGGCCCCATAGTAAAAGTTGTTTGTTTTGATGTACAGAATATGCCCTTAAAAGGATGCTAACTGATTAGAACTAACCCTGTATAATGGTTCAACTTTGTTTAGAAGCGTTTCCTATGAGAGTAAGTCATCTGTATGTAGCACTGTTTCGTTCTCTGTGATAGTACCGAAATTGCGCGTGACCAAATCACGCAAATTAAAATAATATATAAATAAATATCGGTGTACATTTTTAACACAAACTAAGCAAAGCTTGTAATATGGTAACCAGATAGCTGATGGAATAATTATATACTATTTTTTTTGTAAATACATACTACACCCAGGACACAGAACAAACGGCCTAACATCTATGTTCGTCACATAAATGTTTGTCCTGGGTGGGGATCGAACCCACGCCCTACAGCTCTGAAAGGCAGACATGCTACCAACTGAGCTATAAGGTCTATAAGGCAGTCTTCCGTAATGTAGTTTTTGTAGTGGTGGGACTCTACTGCAGAGTCCGCCTGGGGAAGTACCACACCTTTGCCAGTTATTCAAGCGCCAAGCAGTAGTGTGCAAGAATTACTGTGTTCCGGTTTGAAGGGCAATGTTACCAGAGAAATAACGAATGTAGCGCTCGTGGCGTAGCTTGTCTCGGTGATTCTAAACGATCACCGATGTTAAGCAACGGACGGTCCGGCCAGTCTTCGGATAGGTGACCGTGAGTGGCATTTATTTCTGAACGCTACCGTAGATCGGATGACACGTTAAATTGTTGGTCCCGGTTGTTTGTTCTAGTTTCTATAACAACAACCGTCAGCCATGTCAGAGGCCTTCGGGCGGCACGTTAACTCTGACACTAGGGCTGGCCACTCAGCCTATACGAACTTACTTACCAGAGAAATGACTGGGTATGAAGAGATTTGACATCTAATATCTCAGGGTGACGAGCGCAGTGCAGTGCGGCGCAGGAATGTGTTCGCAAGTTCACAATTCTATCACTGCTACTGTTAGTGGCAGGCGCGCGTTCCCCATCAGTTGAAAGTCTTGCTCGTCACGTCACAGGCCAGTATAAAAAGAAAAGAGAGAGAGGTTACCTTCTCCCGTTTCTGGTCCTTGGTCAGCGCCCGAGCCTTGTTGGCCTCGAGATGCGTCTTCTGTCGTTTGGCGATTTGCTCGCGGACTTTCGCCTCTATAGCGGTCGGGTCCTGCACAGCCTCCGTCCCCAGCGCTCGCATCAGGTTTGATATCCTGGAACAGATAAATAAATACGTTATTAATTATGTTTTGCCAAGAGGGAGTACAGTGGATGCTGGGTACAGACCTGAGTTTGGGCTCAGGGGGCGCCTCCAGGCCGAGGCGCACCTTCTCTTGCTCCTCCTTCCAGGCCTCGCGCCGGCTCTGCCGCCGGAGCTTCTTGCGCTCCTTTTTCGTGAGGAACACCGGCATGTAAGTCGGCTTCAGGGGCTCCGCTGTAACACAAAACAAGTGTTATGTAGAGGTAGGACTCTACTGCAGAGTCCGCCTGGGGAAGTACCACACCTTTGCCAGTTATTCAATGTAGTGGTAGGACTCTACTGCAGAGTCCGCCTGGGGAAGTACCACACCTTTGCCAGTTATTCAACCGCCAAGCAGTAGTGTGCAAGCGTTACTGTGTTCTGGTTTGAAGGGCAATGCTACCAGATAAATAACTGGGTATGAAGAGATTTGACATGTAATATCTCAGGGTGACGAGCGCAGTGCAGTGCGACGCAGGATTGTGTTCGCAAGTTCACAATTCTGGCAATGCTACTGTTTTGGGCAGACGTGATGAACCACCAGACGAACGTCTTGCTGATCTCGTCAATTCATAGTATAATAGTACATTATGATACGAGTGTGCTATGTTGGTCATTACACTAGAGGCGGTATTATGCGCGCGAGCCGCAGGCGAGCGCGATAAGAAAGCCGAGAGCGTAATGACTAATAGCACAAGAGTTCCATACGACTGTTTTCGTCACACTTGCGAGGAAAAAACATTTTTTTTTGTTATAATCAACCACACAGCGAAAACGTCAACAAATATTTGCGGAAAATGGCGCCCAATTCAGTAATGCGCGCGCAGGTTGACATTTACTTCAGCGGCATAAGAACTCTTTGATGGTATTACAAAAAAACTGTAAGTATTACCCGGCTATATTAAGAGTGCTTCGTACACGTACGTCTAATTGCAGTCACGTACAAACTTGACTTTACCGGGTTATACCTATTATAGCACAAGTGCCGTAATGTAAAGTAAACGCACGCGTGCGTAATAGCTTGGATTATGAGCCTAAAACCGATGCAATAAGATCCACTTTACGAGCAAGTGTGATGAAAAAAACTTTATCTTTAATATTATGGCAACCCCTTGTTTATTTATTCTATTTTTTTATTTGCCTTTTAGAAAGTCTGTTAAAAACGATTTCTGTGTAAATTCAGTCGGTCCCATAGTAAAACTTGTTCGCAACGAGGCTTAGTAATACCGATACTAGTAACTTCGTAGCATAATAATGATGTAGAAATTATTATTATGCTATTACAACAGTTTCAGGAAAACCATTAATAATACAACAACGAGAAGAACAAATATTCGTAGGAATCCTATAATGTCTGCTAATTAATGACATCAGTAATTTTGTATTAATTATAGATGAGTAATTAGACGTCAGCTCAGATTAGACACCTCAGTGTCTGAAGACAAGGGTCTACGACCAGTGTGCGTTGCCAGTGATGACATATGGAACTGAAACGTGGTCTTTAACTGCTGGCCTTTTGGAGAAACTCAGAGTCACGCAACGGGCAATGGAGAGAGCTATGCTCGGAGTTACTTTGCGCGATAGAATCCGGAACGAGGATATTCGCCAAAGAACCAAAGTCACCAACATAGCTCGCAAGGTTTGCAAGTTGAAGTGGCTGTGGGCAGGACACATCGCTCGAAGAACTGACAACCGATGGGGAAGAAAGGTTCTTGAGTGGCGACCGCGAACCGGAAGACGCAGCGTAGGGAGGCCTCCCACTATATATATATAGTGGGAGGCCGCGCGTATATATATATATATAGTGGGAGGTCGCGCGAGGTCCACCTACATATATATATATATATATATATAGGTGGACCGACGACATTGTACAAGTCGCGGGCAACCGGTGGATGCAAATGGCAGGTTGTCGTACAGTGTGGCGGTCTAAGGGGAAGGCCTTCGTTCAGCAGGTGGACGTCTCCGGGCTGATGATGAAGTAATTAGACGAAGTAACTATAGATGGAGTCTCGTTGAAGGTACGAGGAGGATGGCTGGTAATGGAAGTAGCTAGCTGCCTGCGATGAGGTACGACAGAGAAGTATATATATACAGCCCTGATGCAAAACAACATGGTGTGCATGGGACCTCTTATCTACAATAAGATACCAAAATCTATAAGGGAACATAATACCAACCTATTCAGGAATAAACTGAAGATATTACTATTGGAAAATAGTACATTATGATACAAGTGTGCTATGTTGGTCATTACACTAGAGGCGGTATTATGCCGCAGGCGAGCGCGATAAGGAAGCCGAGAGTGTAATGAAACATAGCAGAAGAGTTTCATACGACTGTTTTCATCACACTTGCGAGGAAAAAACAAACTTTTTTTGATAATAATCAACCACACAGCGATAACGTCAACAATAATTTGCGGAAAATGGCGCCCAAACCAGCAATGCGCGCGCAGGTTTACATTTACTTCAGCGGCATAAGAACTCTTTGTTGGTATTACAAAAAAATTGTAAGTATTACCCGGCTATATTAAGAGTGCTTCGTATACATACGTCTAACGTACGTTTGTTATATTGTATTTCTGTGTAATTGTTTTTTGTTGTTGTAGTGTCTTGTGTGATAAAAATAAATAATTTCTTTCTTTCTTTCTTTCTAATTGCAGTCACGTACAAACTTGAATTTACCGGGTTATACCTATTAGAGCACAAGTGCCGTAATGTAAAGTAAAAAGCACGCGTGCGTAATAGCTTGGATTATGAGCCTAAAACCAATGCAATAAGATCCACTTTACGAGCAAGTGTGATGAAAATGCTATTATACAATAGGCTAGATGACTGGGTTTTTTTATTGTCCTATTAAAATGTGGCCCATAAATATAGCTGATTAATGAAAACAAAATGAAAATCCATAACAACAACATGGCAAAATGTATGGAACAGCTATTTGTATTTTTTTGAGATTTCAATGTTGGCCCCATAGTAAAAGTTGTTCATAATGATGAGTCTTGTTGCACCTTATCTTACACATTGTATACTTCGTTGTAAACGAGAGTCCCGGTGTTTAACAGACTTCAATAAAGGGGAGGATTCTCAATTCAATCTGTATTTTCTCTGTTTCTCTGTTGTCTTAGTATCTGTTTTTTTTGTAAACAACTTTTAAGTATCGATTATTTGTCATTATCATCATCATCATCAGCCCGGAGACGTCCACTGCTGAACGAAGGCCTCCCCGTTGGACCGCCACACTGTACGACAACCTGACCATTATTTGTATTAAATCTTAATTTCTCAACTTTTTAATTAAGCGCGCGTCAACCACCTCTGAAATGGGCTCCGTCGCAGAATGTACCTTTCCTAAAATGTCATTCCCAAATGTCAACGCTCATTTATCTTTCTTTCTCCCATTTCCCACAGTTTGTTTGATGAAGAGAGCAAGCTTTTTAGCCGCGCCCACCGATGAGTTCGAGCCGTCAACTTGTCGATCCTTAAGTAGGTACGTCTATGGATTTACACATTTCGCCTGTAATTGTGTGATAAGAACTGCCAATAGGTTATCACTGCGTTATTACTGTAGTTTAATGCTATTATCATTCATGTACACTCATACGAATATAATAATGAGGTAAAGTTTTGAGTTTGTTTGTTTGTTCGAGGTGATCTCGTGGTATTTTTGCCCGCGCACCGCCTTAACAAAGCGGGACCTCTCGAGTCTAAGAAAATGCCTTGCTTTTCGACAAAATAATCAGTCCCTGGTGTGTTTTGAAAAAGAAAAACAGTCAACTTTTTGTTCGGGATTGGCAATTTGAAGAATATATTTTTTAAGCATTTGGTGCAGTGTTTCCCCCCCCCCCCCCCCCCTTATATCGTCCCTGTCAAATAAATATTGAAAACAGCATTTATTTTATTTTAAATGGACTATCCAAATCCAAATTTACGTAACTAAAAATCCAAAACCAAAGGACTTTCATACATACGTTACCCCCTTTTACGTCGAATTTCGAAAAATCCTATCTTAGTACACCCCTACGTATCGAGACGAATACACCCGCCAAATTTCAAGTCTGTACGACCAGCGGTTTGGGCTGTGCGTTGTCTGTCAGGCAGTCAGTCAATCAGTCAGAACAGAGCCTTCTATTTATATAGACATACTATAGAGATCGCCCACAACTTCGTCCGCGTACGGAAGAAATTCGGCCCGCTCCCAAAATTCACCACGTTTTTTAACCCCCCGGGTAAACATTTTTTATACGATCAAGGGCCGAGCCGAGCAAGACTTTCACCTGGAGGTAAGCGTCACACCTGCCACTAACAGTAGCAGTGCCAGAATTGTGAACATGCGAGAACAATCCTGCGCCACACTGCACTGCGCTCGTCACCCTGAGATATTAGATGTTAAATCTCTTCATACCCAGTAATTTATCTGGTAACATTGCCCTTCAAACCGGAACACAGTAATGCTTGCACACTACTGCTTGGCGTTTGAATAACTGGCAAAGGTGTGGTACTTCCCCAGGCGGACTGCAGTAGAGTCCTACCTCTACAAAACACGACGCATTACTCAATGTCCAAGTCTACTCACGCCTTAAGATAAACCTTATCAACCCAGTGTATACGTAATTATATTATGTATATTTCAGTATATTGACCACAGCTCTGTGGTAAACACGTTTATTTCAGAATAAATAGTAAATGTTTATAGTGATTGAAAACAGTTCGGATTTCACGAAACAAGTAAGTAACCAGCAGTGTCGTAAATAGCCTTTTCATCACACTTGCTCGTAAAGTGGATCTTATTACATCGCTTTTAGGCTCATAATCCAAGCTATTACACACGCGTGCTTTTTACTTTACATTACGGCACATGGTGCTATAATAGGTATAACCCGGTAAAGTCAAGTTTGTACGTGACTGCAATTAGACGTATGTATACGAAGCACTCTTAATATAGCCGGGTAATACTTACAGTTTTTTTGTAATACCAACAAAGAGTTCTTATGCCGCTGAAGTAAATGTCAACCTGCGCGCGCATTACTGATTTGGGCGCCATTTTCCGCAAATGTTTGTTGACATTTTCGCTGTGTGGTTGATTATTATCTCAAAAAAATTTGTTTTTTCCTCGCAAGTGTGACGAAAACAGTCGTATGAAACTCTTGTGCTATGTTTCAATACGCTCTCGGCTTCCTTATCGGGCTCGCCTGCGGCTCGCGCGCATAATACCGCCTCTAGTGTAATGACCACCATAGCACACTTGAATCATAATGTACTATTTCATTACTCATACTCGGAAAGTAGGTCTGAAGTTGCCTGAGGAGCGGGTTAAAAGTAATACATTTCAGCCCTAGGGAGAATCACTTTCAACTGACAGTGACAGCTGACAAATGACTGACACTCACAATTATTAAAAAAAAAAACTAGTTCTATTTTCTCATAAATTTGTATTGAACCATGTTCCAACTTTTTTTTTCTCCTCAGAGGATTATGGTCCCGCACTTCTCGTGCATTTCCCAGTGTCAGTTTATTTTTAGTTTCCTTGTATTCGTAATGAAAAGCACAGTGTTTACCACGGGGTTAAATACTTATTTAGTCTTTCGAACTATTAGCCAAGCCCCGTCTTGGGACTAAATAAGTTACTTTCATCCCTAGGATAACATTGTACTAATTATGCGCCCGGTGCGAGCTTCTTTAATTGCGCTCTTGAAAAGAAAAATATTTAAAACTTGGTCCTGGGGGGCTAAAATGGTCGCGTTCAACAATTCTGCATATGATCCTACGATGATTCATAAAAAAGGTTTAAAAATAGACACTGTTTCGATATTTTTTTCTATCGAGTAAAGTATAATTAATCGTGTTTTCACCAGTAAAAGTTACTAAAACGGATGTTCAACTATAACATATATATTTTATGGCTTTAAATATAGTAATTTGACTAAATAACATTGATTTTGGGAGGGGCAACTTTGGAATATAGAGCTCTTAAGTCTTTTTTTTACTTGTTTTAACGGCATCATTATAATACATGGCCACGCGTATGATAGAACTGGCGCCATTTCCTAGTCCAAATTAATAATTATAATAAAAACTTTATTATTTAAAGTTTTTTTTTTTTTATAAAGAATTAATCTATCTATCTATCTATTATTTACTTATTACGGAAATCCGGAATATGTAGATAAGTAGCATGTTTTTCAAGACAACATAAAAACAGGGTTTATTTCGCACACCGTATGCGACCATACGTACAATGCGTTGATAGATAGAAAAAAAAACATAACAGAAAAAATGTGTTTAAAATATTATTGAACTAGTGGTTTTATAGTATATTATTATGCACTAAGGGAAGAAAGCACTGTTTTACGTCGCGGGCGGCTAGAGGGTTACAGGGTTAGTTCTAATCAGTTAGCATCCCTTTGAGGGCATATTCAGTACATCAAAATGTTCCTTACATTTTTCCCAAGGTCGATGAACATTTTATATGGAACAGCTGATATTTTTTTCGCGATTCCAATGTTGGCCCCATAGTAAAAGTTGTTTGTTTTGATGTACTGAATATGCCCTTAAAAGGATGCTAACTGATTAGAACTAACCTGTATAGAGTCCCGAGTGAAGCGAGGGGTTCAAGCTGCCCAACACGAAGACAGGCTTTATTCCAGAGGAGTAGGTATACTCTACAACACAACTTCTGCGAGACAATAAAAAGCCAAGACTCCATAAATTAAAATTCCCTGACAATCACAGGACCAAACAACGTCTTTTGTTTCAAATTCTTCGTAAACGTACCTTTTTTTTTTAGTTCTGCATATGGTGGCCAGTTCGATTTTCGAACAAGCCTCTTTACAATGCCATATGGGCATTTTTTTACTTAGAGTATTCCACGAGTTTCCACACGAATTTGACGTTCCAAATTCAAATCACTTTATTCCCTAGGTAGTTTCGTACAACTTTATATCCCTTAAGAGATAATGCTTTACTTTACGTTGAGGTTGCATGATATATGATTGGACATTGTCTAGCAGGTGGTGTGAAAAATAAATTAATGTTCCTGTAATAGAGCGAGAAAATAAACATAATTAACAAATACCTTTTTAACAATATTCTCAATACTTATGAAATCCAAGTAGGAAACAACGCTGTAATTTTTATCGATGAATAACAATCCCTTTTCCTGTTCCAGATAAACCAACGCATTAATTAAACAACAAGGACATAAATTGAATAAATCCGCAAATCTGCGTTCTTCATCTTCGACCACATCGTCGCTAATCAACAGGCGAGTTGAAGGTCAAACACAGAGTTGTACATGTACATGTGAAAAAAGGTAGAACATTACTCGAAAACATAAAAACTTAAACAACCAATGCACGATTGAACCAAGAATATCTCGCTGTAATTGGATGATCATACAAAATGGAACCATTCGTAATCCTAGCCCTCGGTATATTATCTTTAATGGGACAGCTCCAAAACTACGGAATTGATGTAAAAAATAATCCGGATTTGAAAAACATTCGAGTAAAACGTCATGTCCAATCTGAACTTAATTCCCTAGAGGATAAGAACTATGATACACTACAGACAGATTTCGAACAAGCCTTAGAAAAGGATGACGATAATCTTATTACAGACAAAGAATTTCAACCTTACGATCTAAACGATAAAGTTATTAAGACACTAAAAACTGATTCTAATCTTTATGGACGTGAAGATAAGGATGAAAAAGTAGAGATCGATCAATCTAGTCCTTTAGAAGATCAGAATAACGGAATACTCAACGAAGATTCTAAAGCCCACGCTGTAGAAGAAAAGGAATTCGAAAGACAAGACGAATTAAAACTTTATCCACAAGAAGATAACGATCTAGTAAAATATGTCGATACACAATTTAACGATAAAGAATACACGGACAATGAAAAACTAAAAGAACCACCAGAAGAAACTATATTTCTTAAGTCTTTACTGAAAGGAGAGAAGAATATGAGAAAACGATATATTTCCCAGGATACATTGAAATCAGTATTTAAAGAAAACAAAGCAATTAGATTGCCAAAAGATTTCAACAAAAAGGAAATGGCAGGTTTGAAAGAAAATAACGAATACATTAACAAAAATAATGCACACAATAACGAAAATCGTGTTAAATACAATAACCATGATGTCAAACCAAAAACAAATAATATATTCACGACACCAAACCCGCCAATCGTTACTATTGACGGTGGGTATTCTTTAGTTAGTTATAATAACAAAAACTTCGCCACAACAGTTAAAACTTATATTAATAATAATAATAATAATAATAGTTATAACGGTCTGTTCCCACTAGATAACGCTAAAAGATCTGATAATGAAGGTAGTTATGCTAGTATTACGAAACGTAGCTACGTTAATAGCGGCAAAAATAACGGCTATGGCTCAACGACTACGCAATATAGCGCATTTAATAACGATAATGGCTCAACCGGTTCACGTTATGAATCTAGTAGTTATCGGTTATTGAATAAAGGACATGACTCAACACGAACGCGATATGGCTCGTCAAATAACGGTTATGTCTCTCGTAATATCCCATCTAGTAATAGTGATGGCTCTTTGAATAGCAAATATGGATTGACAAGCACGAGTTATGGCTCATCGGATGACGGTACTGACTCAAGAGTCCCACTTCATAGTTTATTAGCTAACGACCTTAACGGTTCATCGAGTAACGGTTATAGTTCAACTGGCGCACGTTACATGCCATCTAATAACGGCAACGGCTTAACCAATACGCATAATGGACCGAGCATCCGTTCTGGCTCATCATATAACGGTTATAGTTCAACAAATAAGAGTTATACCCCATCGAAAAACGGTTACGGCTCAATTCGAAATAGTTACACGAAATCAAATTTAGGCTACGATTCGTCTACAACACGCTATAGTCAACCAAATTCCCGTCCGTTGTATACCAACTTGGGTAAATATAATTACTATACAATCCCAAACTATCGCAACCCAGATCGTACGTATACCGGGCCGAGGATAAATAAAAAGATTGTACTCTCTGACACAGCGCCAACGCCGTCTATTTCCAAAGGAGAATTTAATTATACAAGTAGAAAGAAGCGAAGCAACGACCCCTACAAACAAATGGCGGCAGCCGGTAGTCAGCTAAACGCATTTAATAGCGCATATGGTACTAAATATAATAACCCTTATAGCGGTATCAGTAACAACTATGACGGTAAATATAATAACGGTTATAACACTGAAACTACTCGATATGGCGCGGTTAATACTGTAACCGAAGCGTATAATAGATATTATGGACATAGCCATGGACATAACGCTAACAATAACGGATATACCAGTCATAATAATAACGGATTCAATGTTAACGCTAATGGTTATAATGGCAACAATAACGGATATAACCAAGGGTTTTCAAATAATAGGTATAGTACAATCGCAAATGTGACTATACCTAAAAATAACAATACTAATTTCAAGTATAATGCGCCAAATAACGGTTATGGCTCGTTCAGTAACGGTAATAATGGACAGTATCCGCCGAACAATAATAACAGCAATAATGGATATAACCCAAATTATAATAATAACTTTAATAATGGACAATATCTACCATACAATAACAATGGATACAACCCGTATATTAACGGGACTAATGGAAATACCCATAATTATAACGGATATAACCCGTATAATAACGGAACTAATGGATATAACCCATATTATAACGGGACATATACGTTAACACATGTTAATAACGGAACAAATGGATATAACCCATATTATAACGGGACATATACGTTAACACATGTTAATAACGGAACAAATGGATATAACCCATATTATAACGGGACATATACGTTAACACATGTTAATAATACAATTTCAACCACAACTCCCAGGATACTACAACAAGCACAAGTGATTGCCAATATCGGATGCCCTGCCTTTATGAAATATATTTCATTTTTCGGTAAAAAAATCTGCGTGCCAAAAGAAAGCGTCGAAGATGTAGCAAGCGATGACTATATGTAGAGCATTAGAAACACACATACACAGATAGATATAACACGTAAGTTAACAGAACTAATTGATATAACTCATACACACGGTCGTAACATTTGTAAAGAGAATTTACTATAATAAATAATTTTTCATCACACTTGCTCGTAAAGTGGATCTTATTACATCGGTTTTAGGCTCATAATCCAAGCTATTAGGCACGCGTGCTTTATACTTTTCATTACGGCACTAGTGCTATAATAGGTATAACCCGGTAAAGTCAAGTTTGTACGTGACTGCAATTAGACGTATGTATACGAATCACTCTTAATATAGCCGGGTAATACTTACAGTTTTTTTTGTAATACCAACAAAGAGTTCTTATGCCGCTGAAGTAAATGTCAACCTGCGCGCGCATTGCTGGTTTGGGCGCCATTTTCCGCAAATGTTTGTTGACGTTTTCGCTGTGTGGTTGATTATTATCAAAAAAAAGTTTGTTTTTTCCTCGCAAGGGTGATGAAAACAGTCGTATGAAACTCTTGTGCTATGTTAGTCATTATACTCTCGGCTTCCTTATCGCATAATCGCATAATACCGCCTATAGTGTAATGACCAGCATAGCACACTTGTATCATAATACATAATACTAATCTTGTCTTCTTGAATCTTAAGTTATTATTATAAGTTTTCTTTTGTAACCATTGAGCTAATATCCATAGAGATACAAACATGCAAAAAAAAAACCGCGCCATAAACCCGGCGCACGCTATGCAGTGCGTCGACTTTTTGAACGATTGGAACAACGATAAGACACAAGTGCCCAAGCATACATTGAACACTATACAAGCGACATAACGTCTAAATTCGAACAATTGTGAACTATATAATGCACATAGGTATATACAACGGCACTCGGACGTTTTTTAACTGTTTTCACTTAGAGATTGTGACTCTTTAGATATTAGCTTAATGTTTGTAACGCTTTAATTATAGTTTTAAGACAATAAATAAACTTATGGGCGTTTGAACTTTATACAATGATGTTTTTTTTAACGTTAAAGCGTATAAACTGAAACTAGCCCACTCGTATTACTCGTCGTTCTCCCTCACGGTACCGAACAGCCATTTTGAGTTCTTCATGTCCGCCGAGAACTGGCCGACTAGCACCCAAGTCAGTGAGTGGTTTCGTGGGAGCGGCGGGCGCGCAGGGGGCGCGCCCCGAGCGCACCCCGCGCCACGTAGACAGCAGCGTTACGCTCGCGACAGCGCTACGTCCGCTTTCGCCGCCACCGCTGCCCACGGGACGTCGAAACAAGAGACCTACACCGGCGCCACCAGCCCCGCCTCCGGGAAATCAACCTCGACATTGTAAATCGACGTCACTGACAATCTGTCACCAAAATATTCGGTGCATACCAAACAAGACACACAAACAAGACAAGACAAAACAACTCGAGGTTCTACTGACAAAGGAACTCACCTGCGACTTAATAGTTATCACCGAACACTGGTTACGTAAACACGAATTAGTTTCTGTTACACTATGTAACTTTGATTTATTATCTTTTAGCTGTAGAGAAAAAGTAGCACACGGCGGAAGTTGCATCTACGTACGGTCGGGAATGATGGCGGTCAGCAGACAGGATTATTGCGACCTAACGCAGGAACAAATTTTTGACGTGTGCGCCGTGCACTTACTTGACGACAATATCCTAGTTGTAGGAGTGTACCACTCCAACTTGACGAGTCACGGTGACTACCTTCAACTGTTCGAGACCCTTCTCTGTAAAATAACGGACGAGGGCTTGGACTGCGTCATAATGGGTGATATTAATATCGATCTGCTAGATAGCTCTCGCGCACAAAAGCAGTTGGTAGATGTGCTGGAAAGTTTTAATTTTACGCAATTAGTAAACCACCCAACGCGCGTGGATGCGGGTGGTCGTAAGTCACTGCTAGACCACGCGTACACAAACATGAATGCGAAACGCGTGACTGCCATCGTTGGCGTCGACACGCACCCGCTCAGTGACCATGGCGCCCAGCGCCTCACTCTCGCAAGAAGCGTTACTTCTGCACCTGCGCCCGCGCACTATCTAGGCCGCACCTTCTCTGCGGCCAACGAGTATAACTTTATTGTTGCCCTGGATTCAATTGACTGGGACAATATCATTGAAAAATCGGAAAGTTGTTGTCACGCGTTGGCCGAGATTATAGTCAATATTTTATCAAATAAATTAAAAACCTGTTTTCCGCAAAAAAAAAAGGTTACTCATAATAAACACTGGGTTGACGCGGAAATTCACAATTTTAAGCACTTACTGCATGATACTATACAATTAAAGAAATCATTTCCCACCAATGATTTACTCCGTATTAAGTGCGATGAACTCACAATGAAATATCACGCCTTATTGAAAGAAAAACGAGTCAGTCATTACTCTAGTATAGTCAGGGATAATCCACGACGCATGTGGAGTGTAATAAATTCAGAGTTGGGTCGTGGCACTCGCGAGAGAGCCGATTTCACTGACCTGGTGCGGGACGCGGACGGTCAAGCGTTTGGCACGAAGAAGGATCTGGTGGACGCGCTTAACTCGGGGTTCGTGACGGCGGCGAGTAGGTGTGGAGCACCCGCAGCTAACAGCGCAAGCGCCTTAGCTGCACTTGGGGACGAGGCATCCGCGAGCGACGTGTCTCTAAGGCTAGAACCGTTCTCCCCAGTTGAAGTGGTTACTATAGCGACAAAACGTATCGCTCCTAAAAAGAGTACCGATCTCTATGGTCTCTCCGCGAGCATATTAAGAACCGGTATAGAACCAGTAGCGCCCGTTCTTAGTCACTTGTTTAACTCATGCCTGCGGGAAGGAATATACCCTACAGCACTCAAGAAAGTTAAAATATGCCCCTTGTACAAAGGGAAGGGTAAAAAATCAGAGATGAAGTCCTATCGGCCCATATCCCTGCCGTCAGTAAAGTGTTTGAGGTCGGACTCAACATGAGACTTCTTAATTTTATCGTGGATCGTGGCGTTTTGTCGGAACGCCAATACGCGTATCGGGCCGGCCGCGGGACCACAGACTTGGTGCGTGAGGTGGTGTGGCGAGTGTTGAGCGCGCGCGAGGCGGGATTGCAGGTTGCCGTTCTTTGTTGCGACCTATCCAGCGCGTTCGATACTGCCGATCACGATCTCGTTGCAAATAAGCTACGGTTTTACGGGATCCGCGGTCCAGCTCTGTCCGTGATGTCGTCCTTCATGTCTAAGCGAACGCAGGTCGTGGTGGGTGACAGAGGCCACGTAGTATCGTCTGAGATGGAGAAAGGGATGGGCGTCCCACAGGGCTCCTGCTTATCTAACACCTCGTTCAGTCTCCTCCTCAACGACCTACCCGGTGCCATCAATGGCGCCGAGATTTACATGTACGCCGATGACGTCGCTGCGGTGATTACCGCGCCGACGCATAGTCAGCTGGAGTCGAAACTGAACACGGTAGCAAACGAGCTCGAAAGCTGGTTCCGTTCTAACAGATTAGCTCTTAATAAGGACAAGACCTGCTTCCTTGCATTCAACCTCAATGGCCACTCGACAAAGACTTATTCGGTAGCAGTCGGCAATACCGCGCTCCAACAGGTACATAGTACGAAACTTCTGGGTTTCCACATCGACGGTGCGTTGACGTGGGAGACGCACATAGACGAGCTTTGCGGGAAACTGAGCCGCTCGTGCTTCGCGCTCCGGCGGCTTGCGAGCACCGCCACCCGCAGCGTGGTGCGCTCCTGCTACTTGCGAGCACCGCCACCCGCAGCGTGGTGCGCTCCTGCTACTTGCGAGCACCGCCACCCGCAGCGTGGTGCGCTCCTGCTACTTGCGAGCACCGCCACCCGCAGCGTGGTGCGCTCCTGCTACTTGCGAGCACCGCCACCCGCAGCGTGGTGCGCTCCTGCTACTTGCGAGCACCGCCACCCGCAGCGTGGTGCGCTCCTGCTACTTGCGAGCACCGCCACCCGCAGCGTGGTGCGCTCCTGCTACTTGCGAGCACCGCCACCCGCAGCGTGGTGCGCTCCTGCTACTTGCGAGCACCGCCACCCGCAGCGTGGTGCGCTCCTGCTACTTGCGAGCACCGCCACCCGCAGCGTGGTGCGCTCCTGCTACTTGCGAGCACCGCCACCCGCAGCGTGGTGCGCTCCTGCTACTTGCGAGCACCGCCACCCGCAGCGTGGTGCGCTCCTGCTACTTGCGAGCACCGCCACCCGCAGCGTGGTGCGCTCCTGCTACTTGCGAGCACCGCCACCCGCAGCGTGGTGCGCTCCTGCTACTTGCGAGCACCGCCACCCGCAGCGTGGTGCGCTCCTGCTACTTGCGAGCACCGCCACCCGCAGCGTGGTGCGCTCCTGCTACTTGCGAGCACCGCCACCCGCAGCGTGGTGCGCTCCTGCTACTTGCGAGCACCGCCACCCGCAGCGTGGTGCGCTCCTGCTACTTGCGAGCACCGCCACCCGCAGCGTGGTGCGCTCCTGCTACTTGCGAGCACCGCCACCCGCAGCGTGGTGCGCTCCTGCTACTTGCGAGCACCGCCACCCGCAGCGTGGTGCGCTCCTGCTACTTGCGAGCACCGCCACCCGCAGCGTGGTGCGCTCCTGCTACTTGCGAGCACCGCCACCCGCAGCGTGGTGCGCTCCTGCTACTTGCGAGCACCGCCACCCGCAGCGTGGTGCGCTCCTGCTACTTGCGAGCACCGCCACCCGCAGCGTGGTGCGCTCCTGCTACTTGCGAGCACCGCCACCCGCAGCGTGGTGCGCTCCTGCTACTTGCGAGCACCGCCACCCGCAGCGTGGTGCGCTCCTGCTACTTGCGAGCACCGCCACCCGCAGCGTGGTGCGCTCCTGCTACTTGCGAGCACCGCCACCCGCAGCGTGGTGCGCTCCTGCTACTTGCGAGCACCGCCACCCGCAGCGTGGTGCGCTCCTGCTACTTGCGAGCACCGCCACCCGCAGCGTGGTGCGCTCCTGCTACTTGCGAGCACCGCCACCCGCAGCGTGGTGCGCTCCTGCTACTTGCGAGCACCGCCACCCGCAGCGTGGTGCGCTCCTGCTACTTGCGAGCACCGCCACCCGCAGCGTGGTGCGCTCCTGCTACTTGCGAGCACCGCCACCCGCAGCGTGGTGCGCTCCTGCTACTTGCGAGCACCGCCACCCGCAGCGTGGTGCGCTCCTGCTACTTGCGAGCACCGCCACCCGCAGCGTGGTGCGCTCCTGCTACTTGCGAGCACCGCCACCCGCAGCGTGGTGCGCTCCTGCTACTTGCGAGCACCGCCACCCGCAGCGTGGTGCGCTCCTGCTACTTGCGAGCACCGCCACCCGCAGCGTGGTGCGCTCCTGCTACTTGCGAGCACCGCCACCCGCAGCGTGGTGCGCTCCTGCTACTTGCGAGCACCGCCACCCGCAGCGTGGTGCGCTCCTGCTACTTGCGAGCACCGCCACCCGCAGCGTGGTGCGCTCCTGCTACTTGCGAGCACCGCCACCCGCAGCGTGGTGCGCTCCTGCTACTTGCGAGCACCGCCACCCGCAGCGTGGTGCGCTCCTGCTACTTGCGAGCACCGCCACCCGCAGCGTGGTGCGCTCCTGCTACTTGCGAGCACCGCCACCCGCAGCGTGGTGCGCTCCTGCTACTTGCGAGCACCGCCACCCGCAGCGTGGTGCGCTCCTGCTACTTGCGAGCACCGCCACCCGCAGCGTGGTGCGCTCCTGCTACTTGCGAGCACCGCCACCCGCAGCGTGGTGCGCTCCTGCTACTTGCGAGCACCGCCACCCGCAGCGTGGTGCGCTCCTGCTACTTGCGAGCACCGCCACCCGCAGCGTGGTGCGCTCCTGCTACTTGCGAGCACCGCCACCCGCAGCGTGGTGCGCTCCTGCTACTTGCGAGCACCGCCACCCGCAGCGTGGTGCGCTCCTGCTACTTGCGAGCACCGCCACCCGCAGCGTGGTGCGCTCCTGCTACTTGCGAGCACCGCCACCCGCAGCGTGGTGCGCTCCTGCTACTTGCGAGCACCGCCACCCGCAGCGTGGTGCGCTCCTGCTACTTGCGAGCACCGCCACCCGCAGCGTGGTGCGCTCCTGCTACTTGCGAGCACCGCCACCCGCAGCGTGGTGCGCTCCTGCTACTTGCGAGCACCGCCACCCGCAGCGTGGTGCGCTCCTGCTACTTGCGAGCACCGCCACCCGCAGCGTGGTGCGCTCCTGCTACTTGCGAGCACCGCCACCCGCAGCGTGGTGCGCTCCTGCTACTTGCGAGCACCGCCACCCGCAGCGTGGTGCGCTCCTGCTACTTGCGAGCACCGCCACCCGCAGCGTGGTGCGCTCCTGCTACTTGCGAGCACCGCCACCCGCAGCGTGGTGCGCTCCTGCTACTTGCGAGCACCGCCACCCGCAGCGTGGTGCGCTCCTGCTACTTGCGAGCACCGCCACCCGCAGCGTGGTGCGCTCCTGCTACTTGCGAGCACCGCCACCCGCAGCGTGGTGCGCTCCTGCTACTTGCGAGCACCGCCACCCGCAGCGTGGTGCGCTCCTGCTACTTGCGAGCACCGCCACCCGCAGCGTGGTGCGCTCCTGCTACTTGCGAGCACCGCCACCCGCAGCGTGGTGCGCTCCTGCTACTTGCGAGCACCGCCACCCGCAGCGTGGTGCGCTCCTGCTACTTGCGAGCACCGCCACCCGCAGCGTGGTGCGCTCCTGCTACTTGCGAGCACCGCCACCCGCAGCGTGGTGCGCTCCTGCTACTTGCGAGCACCGCCACCCGCAGCGTGGTGCGCTCCTGCTACTTGCGAGCACCGCCACCCGCAGCGTGGTGCGCTCCTGCTACTTGCGAGCACCGCCACCCGCAGCGTGGTGCGCTCCTGCTACTTGCGAGCACCGCCACCCGCAGCGTGGTGCGCTCCTGCTACTTGCGAGCACCGCCACCCGCAGCGTGGTGCGCTCCTGCTACTTGCGAGCACCGCCACCCGCAGCGTGGTGCGCTCCTGCTACTTGCGAGCACCGCCACCCGCAGCGTGGTGCGCTCCTGCTACTTCGCGACCGTCCACAGTAACATCACGTACGGGTTGGAGCTGTGGGGCCGCGCTGCCGATCGGAATAGAGTCTTTGTCATGCAGAAACGAGCCATACGTGCTATATGTGGTGTCCAGAACGATGTCTCATGCGTAGAGCTATTTAGAGAACTTCAGATACTGCCCTTGCCATGTGAGTTTATTTACCAGATAGCCCTATTCACCCATGTTAACCTAGAAACGTTCCAACGTAGGGGCGTTCACAGCACGTTAGCTTTACGAAGCAATAAAAAGAAAGACCAACTGATAACCCCGACGCACCGTCTCGTCAAGTCGGAGAGGTCAGTGTATATTTTGGGGCCCGCGATCTACAACCGTATACCAGCTTCCATTCGGGATGCTCCTTCCACCGGGTGCTTCAAAAACAAGCTCAGAGCGTGGTTACAAGAGAATTTGTTTTATGACATTGAAGCTTATTTTAAAATAAGAGATTATTAACATATTTTTTTATAATTATTATTTCATTTTATTGTGACATACTTAATGAAATTTGACGTGTAACTTTGGTGTTATCAATAAACGATTTGTATTTGTATTTGTATTTGTATGAAACTTGGTAGTCGCAACTGTTGCGTGTTGAAAGACTAGATTTTAGAACGTATGTATACGAAGCACTCTTAATATAGCCGGGTAATACTTACAGATTTTTTGTGTTACCAACAAAGAGTTCTTATGCCGCTGAAGTACCTGCCTGCCTGCCTCAACCTGCGCGCGCATTGCTGGTTTGGGCGCCATTTTCCGCAAATGTTTGACGTTTTTGCTGTGTGGTCGATTATTATCAAAAATAAAATAAATAAATAAAAGTTTTTTCCTCGCAAGTATGATGAAAACAGTCGTATGAAACTCTTGTGCTATGTTAGTCATTACACTCTCGGCTTCCTTATCGCGCTCGCCTGCGGGTCGCGCGCATAATTTTTTTGAAATTAACATTTCACACGTAATGAGATTTGAACCTATGCTATGTCTAATTTAGGTTGATAATTTTAACAACTCACAGTACGTACGAGGTAGTGTATAATCGGTTATGAACTTATTCGATTATTAATATAGTTTTGGGATATTTGATATTTAAAATTTGGGATAAAACCTATTCCAAATGTTCGAGTCACCTGTATGACTCTATATGATGCCTTAAACGAATATAGATAAGACTCACTTGGTGGTCGCAGCTGCTGCGGATGTTCCACTAGGTTGGTGATGGCGTCTTCGTTGAGATTGTCGACGATGTCGTCATCCCCGGTGTTGCAGGCGTCCACCCGCTGCGTGTCGGACCGCGAGTCGTCGGCCGCGCTGCCGCCTCGACGGCGCTTGTTCTCGCGTTCATCCGCCGTCATTAGGATTACGCTGTCCCACCTGTCAGCAAAACAACCACTCGTTTGTAGTTTTGGCGGGAACACAGAAAATACATGTCAATGCATTCCATTAATTTATTTTTTGTGTTTTATCGCAAGTTTATGAGACTAAGTTACATGCACGAGTGTGGGCAAGTGATATAATGTGGTGAAACATTTATTTTCGTGTTGTTTTCAAAACTCCGTGGAAGCTCAGAGTAAAGTCGCCACAACTTCACTAGGGCATGACTTGGACTCGACTACGACTAATTTCGTGTGACTGACTGTGATTTCATGACATATTTGACTTGATTTTAATTAAAAAAACTTGAAAATTCATAAACTTGAAACTGGCAGAATGCACAACGTGCGATGCCAATAACTAAGAAAGAAAAAAACACTCGTTTGGAGTTTTGGCGGGAACACAGAAAAATCATGTCAATGCATTCTATTTAATTATTTTTTTGTGTTTTATCGCAAATTAATGATTAATAATGGTGGTGTTTTATTCATTGAGTGTTGAGTTACATGCACGAGTGTGGGCAAGTGATATAATGTGGTGAAACGTATCTTTTTGTGTTGCTTTCAAAACTCTGTAAAAGCCTATAGTAATGTCGACACAACTTTATTAGGTCATGACTTAGACTCCACTGTGACTAATTTCGTATGACTTGACTGACTGTGACTGTATGACATGTATATTATTTGACTTGATACTTAATAAACTTGAAAATTCATTATACTTGACACTGGCAGAATGCACAAAGTGCGATGCCGATAATAAGGACGATGAACCACTCGTTTTTGCATCGGAAATGTGAGGCTAGATTCACTCTAAGACATTTTAATCGACTACACAACAATACGCTTTTAAAAAAAAATACAACCGACTTCAACTTCGAATACCTTGCAGGGCTAGCATGCGCACCGCGAGAAAATTTTGTCGTGTCTTTATGTCGTGAGAAAACGAGACAGACTTATACAGAGTCGTAGCCTTGTCCTGTTTTTAAGAATAGAGAAAATTTTCTCGCGGTGCGCATGCTAGTCCTGCTGGGTGACATCTTCATATTTTTTTAGTAATTTGGATTTAATAACCAAACTACAGAACCGATTTCGATAAAACTTATATGGGACCACCTCTGACCTACCAAACAGAAAAAAAGAATCATCAAAATCAGTTCATAATTGGCGGAGTAATCGCGTAACAAACTACAAAAAAAAAACATACAGTCGAATTGAGAACCTCCTTTTTTGAAGTCGGTTGAAAAATGGAGAGTTACGATTTTAGCAGTCTCTTATTTTTCTATCTCTAACCTAACCTAACTTTCCATATACACCAGTGCTTAGAAAATGTTTTGCTCTCGACCGTATCATGCACACTACTCACCATTCGATGTCAGGCACGGTGTGGGAGTCAGGCGTCTCGGCTGATAGTAGCGCCAGTTTCGTAGCACTGGATATGCCCGTCTTTCGCGCTATTTGTGATATCTCATTCTGTAGTTTCTCTAGTTGCGCCTGTGATAGTAAAATATGTGTCAATATTGTATTGCGAGACTCGACTGTAGATGAAACAACAAATAAAATAAAATAAACTACGGGGTTTTTCTTTTAAATAGTGATCACTATCACTCATATCCTAGATCACTAAATTACTATCACTATTACTATGGGGTTCCAATATTTTAAGCATTTTATTTACGTAACCGAACATAATTCTGAATGGTAACATTGCACTTGAGCCCCAAGATACAGGCCTCGAGCCTAGTTTGGGGCTCACCGTTAATTACCTTGATAAAAAAATAACTGTATTTTTTACTATGTACCTAATTTAAGCAAATATGTACTACTCTATGTGGTTGGTAATAAAAACTATTCTATTCTATTCTATTCTATCACTGAGACAGATTTAATGAATGGCGAATACCTTTACCAGCGCCGCGATGATTTAATGATGAATGTTTAGTGATGATGATGACTTAGGCATAATGTATCAGTGATAGTGATTTAACATTAGTGCTTTTGTGAATAGTGATGGTGAAGGTTGTCTGTATTGTACCTTCATCCGTAGTCACTCGGCCATTTTCGTGAATTTGCCGGGCTCGTAGAACCGCCACAACGATTTAATTATGAATACAGTGATGGTGATAGTAATTTAGTGAATGGCGAAAGTGATTAGCGATAGTGACGGTTTTTTCATCCTACCTTCACGGAACCACTCGGCCGCCATCTGCGTGAACTTGCCGGTTTCATGGAAGCGCAGTAGCGTTTTAGTGATACTGGTTTAGCCAGTGTAATTCAGTGATAGTGAATTAGTGTTGGTGATTTATTGATGTTGATTTAATTATAGTAATTTATTGGTTGATTTAGTGATAATGAAAGTTGATTGAGCGATAGTGACGGTTTTTTCATCCTACCTTCACGGAACCACTTGGCCATTTGCGTGAACTTGCCGGGTTCGTGGAAGCGCAGTAGCGATTTAGTGATAGTGGTTTAGCCAGTGTAATTCAGTGATAGTGCTTTAGTGATGTTGATTTAGTGATAGTAACTTATTAGGTGATTTAGAGTGATAGTGAAGGTATTTTCCATCCTACCTTCATCCGCAGCCGCTCGGCCATCTGCGTGAACTTGCCGGGCTCGTGGAAGCGCAGCGGGCGGCGCGCGCGGGCCGCGGGGCGCGCCGTCACGCGCGGGTCCTGCCACGGCGCCTCGCCCTCGGGCTCCACGGAGCCCTGCCCGGAGAGCTGCGCGCGGAACTCCTCGCGACGCTTCGCCCTGATATTCGCCTGTAAAGAACAGTGTCGAATGTTACGATACATACAAAAGCTGTTGTTTTCTCATTCCCGCCTTTACAGTGGTAGATATACCCATAGTTATGTTTTTTTTTAACTATGAAGCAAACCTTGAAATCGCAAAAAATATACATCAGCTGCATACTTTTTGTATGGAACTGAACCTTTTTGTTACACATTGTATATACAATATGTTCAACAATACTGTAGAATGTATGTAGCTCATCATTATGAACAACTTTTACAGCATAAATCACGTGGGAAACAAAATCAGCTGTTCCATACATTTTGACCAAAGGTCAACGAACTTTTTGTACGGAACAGCTGTTTTTTCCGCAATTACACTAAAAATAGCTTATACAATACAATATAATATAACTTTTCATCACACTTCCTCGTAAAGTAGATCTTATTACATCGCTTTTAGGCTCATAATCCAAGCTATTACACACGCGTGCTTTTTACTTTACATTACGGCACTTGTACTATAATAGGTATAACCCGGTAAAGTCAAGTTTGTACGTGACTGCAATTAGACGTACGTATACGAAGCACTCTTAATATAGCCGGGTAATACTTACAGTTTTATTGTAATACCATCAAAGAGTTCTTATGCCGCTGAAGTAAATGTCAACCTGCGCGCGCATTACTGATTTGGCCGCCATTTTACGCAAATATTTGTTGATGTTTTCGCTGTGTGGTTGGTTAGTATCAAAAAAAAAAATGTTTTTTCCTCGCAAGTGTGACGAAAACAGTCGTATGGAACTCTTGTGCTATTAGTCATCACGCTCTCGGCTTCCTTATCTAGCATAATACCGCCTCTAGTGTAATGACCAACATAGCACACTCGTATCATAATCTACTATTTCATCACACTTGCTCGTAAAGTAGATCTTATTACATTGCTTTTAGGCTCATAATCCAAGCTATTATACACGCGTGCTTTTTACTTTACATTACGGCACTTGTACTATAATAGGTATAACCCGGTAAAGTCAAGTTTGTACGTGACTGCAATTAGACGTACGTGTACGAAGCACTCTTAATATAGCCGGGTAATACTTACAGTTTTTTTTTAATACCAACAAAGAGTTCTCATGCCGCTGAAGTAAATGTCAACCTGCGCGCGCATTACTGATTTGGGCGCCATTTTCCGCAAATGTTTGTTGACGTTTTCGCTGTGTGGTTGATTATTATCAAAAAATATTGTTTTTTCCTCGCAAGTGTGACGAAAACAGTCGTATGGAACTCTTGTGCTATTAGTCATTACGCTCTCGGCTTCCTTATCGCGCTCGCCTGCGGCTCGCGCGCATAATACCGCCTCTAGTGTAATGACCAACATAGCACACTCGTATCATAATGTACTATTATTGCACACCACAAATATAGAACAACTTACAAATAATCAGGGTACATTATTTGGCAGTACAAGGGGCTGCCTTATCACCTTAAGCGATTTCTTCCAGGCAACGTTTGGATGGACTGGACTAAAGGAGGCAAATGCAATTTGGTCGGTGGTGTATATAATATATAAAATATAATAAATTAATATTGCAGACATATAATTTAAAATACTTACAATAAAATAGTTATACCTACATAAATATTATACCTACATATACTTGTTGAATATGATTGATAAATGGCACACTGGCAAAATAATTGACAACGTGCGATGCCAAAAAACCTCCTTTTTATTAATTTAAAGTTTGCCGTAAAATGAGCCCTCTGCTGACGATGTACCTTGAGCGTGGGAGCGACATGGGTCAACTGCACCCTCTTGCCGGTGGTGTCTACAGTTCTCCCGTCCTGGTCCAGGATGAGAGGCGCCGGGCCCACCCCCGCGCTTTGTAGGGCTCCACCTGAAACCACACCACATCAACGTTTTTACCTTTAAAAATATAAGTCTTAATAGTCCACTGATGGACTTAGGCCTATCCTCGAAGGGTTGTAGAGTCATATCTACCATGAGACTGCCTTATAGCTCAGTTGGTAGCATGTCTGCCTTCAGAGGGTGTGGGTTCGATCCCCACCCAGGGCAAACATTTATGTAAGAGACATAGTTGTTTGTTCTGTGTCTGGGTGTAGTATATATTATAAGTTTTTGTAGTGGTAGGACTCTACTGCAGAGTCTGCCTGGGGAAGTACCGCACCTTTGCCAGTTATTCAAGCACCAATCAGTAGTGTGCAAGCATTACTGTGTTCCGGTTTGAAGGGTAATGTTACCAGATATATTACTGGGTATGAAGAGATTTAACATCTAATATCTCAGGGTGGGTGGTCAAGTGGAGCTCGAACAAAATGTCAGCTACTTGGACCAGCCACATCCGTCCACCCAGACATTTGTGGAGTTCGAGTTCCTAGAGAACGCTTCCAAAGAGCTAGTAGGGCCCCAAATCTACACTGACGGCAGTAAGATAGAGGGTCAAGTAGGTGCTGCTCTAACCTGGTGGGAGAATGGCAGAGAAGTTAAGTATTCGACCTTCAAGCTACACTCCGAATGCACGGTCTTCCAATCGGAACTTTATGCTATTTACCGGGCGACTCAAATGGTGAAAACGAGCCAGGACCCAGAAGTTAATGTCCTAAGTGACTCACGATCTTCACTCGATCTGCTAAGAAATCCCAAAACGAGCCACCCCCTGGTAAAAAGTATTAAGGAAAACATTGGAACGATAACCGCAGAAGGGAGATCTCTTCGTCTTTTCTGGTTGAGAGCGCATGTGGGCACCGCTGGTAATGAGAGAGCTGATGAACTCGCAAAATCGGCGGCACTCACCGGCTCCCCCAGTGACTACGAAGGGATCCCCCTGTCCTACGTCAAAAGGAAAATCCGAGAGGAATCAGTCCGGAAGTGGCAGGACCGGTATGAAACATCGGATAAAGGAAGAGTCACACAGACGTTCCTCCCTGATATCGCAAACGCATATCGGGTGACGCGAGCCACGAAATTGACTCCTTTCCAGGTACAAGCCTTGACGGGACACGGAGGAATAGCAGAATACCTGTACAGGTTCAAGCTCAAGAGCAGTCCTGGCTGCGGGTGCGACCCTGATGTGCCCGAGACGGTCTGGCACGTGCTCATCGATTGCCCTAGATTCATGGCCGCACGACAGGACCTCGAAACACAGATAGATAGAAAGTTAGTGGTCTCGGATCTTCCCAACATCTTAGCAGATCCAGATAGCAGGCCACACTTCTTGTCTTTCGTAGAGAGGTCTTTCCGCATAGCGGCCAAGAGAAATTCCACCCTCCATGCACTACCCTCCCCTCTAGTAACACACACACAGTCCACTGAAGCCCCACAGAGAACGATCCCCAGCCGAGAAACTTCCTCAAAAAGCGTATCCATTAACCAGCTTTTGGAAAACGCAGAAAAAGGAGTGCCAGGAATTCGAATTCGCGGTGTGGCTCTCTTCATGGACAGCAACAGAGAAAGATTCGGAATAAGCTTTTGCCTTGCTCGGATCCGGAAACGCGTACGCTTGTCGCCGGGACTGGCATGTCTGCTTAACGGAAGCACCGCCAAAGTGACCATGAAACGGAAATCGTACGACGCTATGCCAGTGTGTGAGGTAGACGGGCACCGATTCCGACTAGTGCGATCGAAAAACAAAACGATCGCACTATTTGAGTGGGATGCACAGACACCTTTTGCGCAAGCCAGCTCGTTGCTCGAGTATCTGAGCAGGAAAACAGACAGCACGCCCCGAGTGATAAGCGTGGATGCGATGATGGTTGAATACTCGAAAGCGGAAGTCGGAGACCGGCTGGGTTGCACCAATGCCTCTGAACACCATGAGGTTGTCGTGTATGAAGACAGAGGAGAAAATTTAAGTTTCCTAAAAGCTCCAACACACGACCCCACAAGTGCAACAGATAGCTGGGGACTCCCCATTCCGAGTGCAAACATTCAATCTGGTTCAGAAAGAGCACAACAAAAAGCAGCCGCCGAAAAAGCCGCAGGCCATCCAAGTGGCAGCCGGGAAGGGGCAGGCCACATAGCGGCTTTTGCAACGGCGTTTAGTGCTGCGGCGCAGAGCTTGTTCCGAATCACGCACAAGTCACCACCTCCTCCAACAGCAGTGTCCCCGAGAGCAGCTTCACAAGCTCAGGCAGTCCGGACGAGAGCCGACATGGGACAGGTCGACCCGCCCCGCTACATCTCGGCCAAGGAGCCACAGGGCCACGCGAGAAACGCCTTTCTTGAATTTCTAGCCACATTGAGAGCGACAAGACAAGTCAATCTTAGGAACTGCCAAAACATCCTGCAGTCCTTCAGGCTAGGAAGCGAAAGTCTTCTAAAAGAGGGACTCGAGGAGGCCGAAGCAGCCATATATAATAACGTCACTTCCCAGGTCATCAGAGGAACCATGAAAGGACAATATATGGCAGCTTACAGCGCAGAAAGTGGTTTTGTGGCTCTGAACGAGACTGAGACGGGGCGAACAGGCAGACCGAAATACGCGATATCATCGAATGACCCAATTGTAGTCACCGCCAAGTGCACCAAGATAATGCTGGACGACAAGATCCTCGAGATGGCTAAGCCTATCGAAGGGAACTCAGATGTCGAGGCAAAATGGGAGAACTGGGTGGTACCAAAGATACAATGGGTCAACGGAGTTCCAGGATGTGGCAAGACAACATGGGTGATCAGACACTTCGATGTGGACCGGGACGCTATTATCACCACAACAACAGAGGCAGCAAAAGATCTGAGGGAAAAGCTATCGCACCGCATCGGAAACTTGGTGAAAACCAGGGTGCGGACCATGGCTTCTTCTCTTGTAAATGGTTTCGGAAGGGAGAGATTCAGTCGCCTTCTGGTAGACGAAGCTCTCATGAACCATTTTGGAGCCATAGTAATGGCCGTACGGTTGTCTGGTGCCAGCGAACTTGTCCTCATCGGAGACGTCAATCAGCTACCTTACATCGACAGAGAAAATCTCTTCGAAATGAGGTACCATCGCCCAAATTTGGTCACAAACATCAGCCAAGAGTTGCTTTGCACACATAGGAACCCAATGGACGTCGCGTATGCGCTGAGGGAAATATATTCCGGTATATATTCCTCGGCTACCCGTATTAGGTCTCTTGAGCAGAAAGGGTACAAAGGAGCGAAAATACCTAGCACCCTCCCCAACACCCTTTTTCTAGTGCACACGCAGGAAGAAAAGGAGACCCTCATAAGCCAGGGATATGGGACAGGCACTGGGTCGCGAACCCTTACCATTCATGAAGCTCAAGGACTAACGTACGAGTCGGTAATCGCCATCAAGACCAAGGCCAAAATGAAGCTGCACGAAAGCGTCCCGCACGCAGTTGTTGCGATATCACGGCACACCGGGACCTTCATTTATTACGCCGACGACATCGAAGACGATGCCATCAGTCGATTCGTGCGGCGAGCGTCGGCTGCATCACCGAAGACCATCAAGGAGTACAACCTCCAAATGGCCATAAAAGATCGGAACGTGGCGGTGATGGAGGCTCTGGGCCGGGAGGAGGCGACGAATCAGACGATATTAAAGTGACCACTGATAGAGTCAAGCAAAGACTGGATCTACTGGTGATTGCTTTAATAGACAAGAGGAAAAAAAAATACTAGAGTAAAACAGTATAGTATAATTAATAAAGTAAGTAATCGTACTGTTGTTGCCATTGCGTGTATACCCGGAGCACTCACGCTCACTAAAAAGCTTCTTCTTGCGGCGGCGTCGTGTGTCGGGTCGCCCTCTTCCCTCCAATATGGTCGAGGAGAGCGATGGCTGGCACATGCGTCAACTGTGGACGGGTGCTGCTTGCGGGAGCTGGACTGCTCGGAGTATACACGCAATTCTAGCAATAATTAGTAATACTTAGTTAGGTTCCTTTGGTATATTCTTTTTGTAAAGCCTTCAGCTTTTAAGTTATTAAGTGTAAAATTTAGTTAATAAAAAAATGTAAAAGTTTACAAAAGGCACGGACCCACAGTCCGTGGAGCTAATAAATAATTAAAAAAAAAAAAAAAAAAAAAAAAAAAAAATATATATATCTCAGGGTGACGAGCGCAGTGCAGTGCGGCGCAGGATTGTGTTCGCAACTTCACTCTGGCACTGCTACTGTTAGTGGCAGGCGTGGCGCTTAACACCAGGCAAACGTCTTGCTCGTCTCGTAACTTTAAAGTATATTTAAAAAAAAAAACTAAAAAAAACTAGTAACTTGTAGTTACTGGTACAAGAAGCTAGTACAATTGTAAGCTTGTATTTGTAGCTTTATAAAACAGGGCTCAGGCGCCGACGTCAGTACCATTAAGATTGGGTTTTATTTTCATTGACTTACCGGCTAGTTTCCTCTGTATCCTGGCTTGCAGTTCCGCTATTTTCTGCTGCTTTTCCAACTCTTCAGCCGTCATAGGGACGGCTGCTGTAAAGACAGAAAGTATTAATCGACGGCCACTGCTGGACGAAGGCCTCCCCCTTAATAGGGGTTGCCATAATCCCCACGCTTGGCAGGCGGCTTGGGGATCGCAGTGTTACCACCGTTAACCGAGAGGACACTGCTGCCCGTCCTCCGGTGGTACTGGATGCAGTTTTAGGACATACCCAGGTCTAGGCTTCTTCCCAGTAGTGGCATAGAATGTGTTTGGGAAGTATAATATACGAAGAGATGTCCTAAATGTCCTAATAATGAATTAAAATCAGATGATAACAGTTTAGAGAAGAGAATGTATTTGGGAAGTAGTTCCTTGGAATGTTTTTGGGAAGTAGGACAAGAATAGATTTGACATCTAATAATTAAATAATTTTTTGAAGGGAATACATCAGGGTGACGAGCGCAGTGCAGTGCAGCGCAGGATTTCGCAAGTACTTGATTCTGGCACTGCTGCTGTTATGGGCAGGCGTGACGCTTACCATCAGGCGAACAACACGCTGGTCTCGTCAATTTATTACATAAAAAAGTAGGTATGTCTTTTACCAGTATCAGAGTAGAGGATGTATAGTAGAGGAGAATGTTTCTGGGAAGTTGGAATGATTTAGAAAATATGTCTCTCCCCAGGTTTAAAGAAGAGCTTTAGCTGACGAATAGTGAGGATTTAAAAACGAAGGAAAAAAAAATCTGCACCGTAACGCCTGATTCATTCACACAGTGAGGAATTATAATAAGATGACAACAGTTATAACAAGGGGAGAATATTTCTGGGAAGTGACCTGGAATGTCTCTAGGAAGTTCGTCTCTCACCAGATTTGAAGAAGAGATATGGCTGACGGATTCTAATCAGATGAAAACTGTTTAGAGATGAGAATGTGTCTGGGAAGTGACCTGGAATGCCTCTAGGAAGTTCGTCTCTCACCAGGATTTAAGAAGAGATTTGGCTGACGGATTCTAATCAGATGAAAACAGATTAGAGCGAATCTTTCTGGAAAGTGACTTGCAATGTTATTAGGAAGTAAGTACATCTCTCACCAGGTTTGGAGAAGAGGTGTGGTTTGATGACGCTGGGCGGGGGGATGGCGCCGCTCTGCTGTATGGCTGCCTTCAACGGCTGCGCGGACGCAGCCGCGCGCGCCGCGCCTCCGCCGCCGCTGTCGCCCTTCAGCGCGAGGAGGGCTTTCTTGCGTTCTTCTATCTCTTTTTGAGCGTTAACCATCATTAGCTGAAACAAAATGTTGGTTAGTGTATAAAATGGACACTATTGACACATTGAGTTATGACATACACATTTGCTGGCTGAACATCACACTCATAATTATGCATGGGGATAGTATACTTTGTGGTAGTCAGTTGGCTAGCTGGGTAGGTGGGTACCTACCCTTATGATATGTACATTACAAATAACAAATGCTTTATTTGTAGTTCAAAATGTTGCTTACAAAAGACACCATGTACTTACTTACAGTTAAGTTTCATGAATAGAAAAAAAAACAAAGTTGAAACGGTTATTACCACAGAGTAATAGAAGCAGAGATGTCATCAAAGGATTTTTCCTTAGAAAGACGCGTGACTGTGCGGGGAGGGGTAGGGTCGCGGGAGGAGAGGCTAATTGTACTGCCATCTAGCGGTATTTAGGAAAAGTTTTTGAGAATCGAACTAGTGAACTAACACTTAATTTCTTGATATAACGCTAGATGCCACGTTTTTAAATTTTATAGAACGGATCACTAAATATAGAAATAAAATTACTTACGAATGAAATTAGATGCCAATCAAGCCATCAGAATTCCCTCGGTAATTTTTACACAAAGAAACAGAGCAACTTATATCATTTTTACTGTTACTGGGTAAAAACATAAAAAATCGTACGTCTAATATGTAAGTTTGAATGACCGTTACGCGTGGCGGTCGTTAGCAGACTGAGCAAATAAGCGTGACGTCACACGCTCCGTCCGCAAAATAGAAGCTGCGGCTGCAAGTCACTCATCGCAACTCCTTATCCTCCATGGGCTAACCTTTATCCTGTCAGCGCTGAGTACAGCTATCTTCGAGCCAATAGACTCCGGGTCGGGAGCAGCTACCAGGGGGAGCTCCATGCCGTTGGCTTTCTTCACGTCATCTTTGTCACGCTTCTCGTCACGTTTCTCGTCGCGTCGCTCGTCACGCTTCTCGTCCCTGTCTTTGTCGTCGTGACGGGACCTGGAATGTGTATGGATAATGGTAATAGGCTAGATGACTGGTTTTCTTTTATTGTCCTATTAAAATGTGGCCCATAAATATAGCTGATTAATGAAAAGAAAATGAAAATCTGATCAAAAATAAGCAAATTATAAGCATTTTAATATCACGCTAGACAGAGAGGCGAAACAGCAAATCGTGACGTCACTTCTCTGTACGCCATATAAATTATATTCTGACAAGGCGTGACGTCATTTTTGTAAAGCGAAAGCCCTACTTCTTAGGTTAGAACGGCTGTCAAAACAACGTTCTAAAGCAATTGTATAGAAAACCGCTGTCGCCAGTTTCACACTTATTTGTATAGAAACTACGACGAAAAAATGCCAATCATTAGTCGAGTATTTGAAGTAAAACGCTCGAAATGCTATTTAACAACAATTAAAATTGATCTAATTACGATGCAATGTGGTTTGGTTTCCTACGCGTCTATTTAAATTGTCTTTTTGAGTGTTCTCAGTTTAAAAACATGTATATTGGTAGAATTGTCATTAAGCGCATTTACACTTAATGCTGGCTAGCGCGGCCCATCACATTTCCGTTCTATTCACTTCTCTCTTCAGTGTGTGCCAGTGCCAGTGTGGTGGATATAGTCTAACGACCCTATGAGGGTAGGATATGTGGGCCTAAACAGACTTCGGACTTATAAAAAGGCTGGTTGTATGCGTTTCTTCCGCATGGTCCACCTATGTGGTTCACCAAGGTGTTCCACGGCGACCTTTTTGTGCCCTTAGTCTATCCAATAGGTAAACCACGGGTAAGAAATGCTTCAAACGAGGTATTTAAAAAAACAGCCGAGGCAATGAGCATAAATTAAATCAACCAAATTGAAAACCTCCTCCTTTTTAGAAGTCGGTTAAAAAGGAAGGTCATGGGGCTTGGGGGAACAATGAGTGTTATAGGGGTACATTTAATTATGCATAGTACACAGGGGTACATTGAATTATGCATAGTACACAGGGGTACACTGAATTATGCATAGTACACAGGGGTACACTGAATTATGCATAGTACACAGGGGTACACTGAATTATGCATAGTACACAGGGGTGATTCAAGGGGTACATTGAATTACCCATAGTACACCTGGTGGACCACGAGTACAAAAAGGTATCTATGGAACACCTAGGTGAACCGCTTAGTGGACCACGGGAAAGAAATGGTTGTACGATATGATTGTTGAGCCATGACTTCGCGATTCTAAGTCAAACATTTTCCCAGTAGATTACCACGGCTTTTTTATATTTAAAATCATAGAACTTATTCTACTGCTATAGAAAACAAATAGAGTATACCGTTTAGCATCCTTGTCTTTCTCTGGCTCATGTTTCCGTTTGCTAGACTTGGAGGAAGATACCAGCTCCTGGGCCAAAGCAATAACTTTGTCAGCTAGCTTGCTTGCCTTCTTCGAGTCGATGTGGGACGATATCCGATCTATGATCTTACGACGTTCGTAGCTAGAACAAAATAAGTTTATTACGGTTCTGTTTCACTGTCATATTTATGTTACAAACCAAGTTTCGAAAATATCGGATATTTATTATAAATATCAAAATATTGGATATTTATATTATTTATTTATTTGTATGTTCAGTAAATAAAGATTATTAATGTCTTTATTAAATTCTTTATGATATATATCAGATATAATATAAATTTTGTTTGTGTTTTTGTGTTGTTTTGTTTGTTGTTGTTTGTTTTGTATTTTGTATAATTTTATTGTATTATTTATTAATACTATTTGCATATGCGTTACATAAACATACTAAAATAATCAAAAAAAAAACTCTTATAATTTTAATGTTTTATTTACCTAAAATCAGACAAATGAAACCATAACATAAAATCTTTTTTTAGATAAGGCAAAATCAACTAAAAAACATAATATCTTATATATCAAAAAATCTACTCGGAAACATAAAACCTTTTATAAAATATTATAAATGATGTACCGGGTGTTAGTTTGAACACCGTTATCCTTCTAGGATATCATTGTACTCTTCATTATGAACAACTTTTACTATGGGGCCAACCCTGAAATCACAAAAAAAAACAGCTGTTCCATACAAAAAGGTTAATTGATCTTGGACAAAATGTATGGAATAGCTGTTTTTTTTTCGTGATTTCAGGGTTGGCCCCATAGTAAAAGTTGTTCATAATGATGAGTACAATAATATCCTAGAAGGATAACGGTGTTCAAACTAACACCCGGTATATCCATTGATATATGTATATCATCGAACCCAGTTTGATATATATCGGATATAATATCCATTAACAAATATCCTCGAACCTTGTTACAAGCCTAATGATATCAACGCATCTAATTTATTGACTTTATGAATGAATGAATGAATGAATGAAATTTAGCACAATAACAATAATCATAATTATGAGACATATGCGATTGGGGAGACATTTTTTTTTTAATTACACACAGCGCCATCTAGCGCCATACTAAGCAAAGCTTGTATTATGGAAACCAGATAGCTGATAGAATACTTATATACAATTATTTTTTTCGTAAATACATACTACTATTATTTATCTTAATTATTTGTTATCTTAGATTATTTTCTAATCTTCATAATAGCACGAGCAAAGTAGCATAATAATAGTGAACCACCAAAATTTTCATCAGTCTTGGTATATTTTCTTTATTTGAGCTCTTTCCGAGCATTCTCCACGTTGTCTTTTCTTTGATTTTAATAACTTCAAATCATGATTAGTGGCCTTAGTAGAGACTTCACAATAGGGTAGATGACTGATGTTTTTATCGTTGAAACCAATAGCTTTGATGAAGAATTTAAATAAATATAGTATGTTTATTGAAAAAAATATTTAAAGCTGTTAATAATGTTCTGACATATGAGCGTTTAAAGTTTTTGTTAGAGACAACTCTGTCCCTTTCCCACAAAACAAAAAGTAACGTCACGCCTTACTTGTCAGAATAGAATTTATATGGCGTACAGAGAAGTGACGTCACGATTTGCTGTTTCGCCTCTCTGTCTAGCATGATATTAAAATGCTTATAAGTGGCTTATTTTTGATCAGATTTTAATTTCCTTTTTATTAATCAGCTATATTTATGGGCCACATTTTTAAAGCACAATTAAAAAAACCAGTCATCTAGCCTATTCTGCTAACACCACGTGAAAAGATAGACATTCAAACTAAGATATTGGGCATGGTTCTCAATGCTGTATATAGATTCAGATAGTTTATTGCCTTTACCATACAGTACATGGTGTTTATAAAAATAAGTAGGTACATAAGTTCATCGGACCCCGTCGGACACAGTAAATTAGAAGATAGGAGAATATTAAATTAAGAAATTATTAATAGAATGTAGTATATCTTTTATGTTATACAGGTTGACTAAAATAACAGATCAATCAATTTTATTAATTTGTTTTGGCATATTGAGTATTGAGAGTTGCCGAGTTTTAAATCTTTAGTCCAATAAGACTATATAATATGTATAAGGGTCTTAACCATGTACTTAAATATGCGTAGCGGTTCCAAGTTTCAGCGCCAAGATAGTTAAAACAATATATTTATCAAAGATATTATTTCATGGATCTTTACTGAAGTACTGAAGGTGGTACTATCAAAAATACAGCTTACCCATTGGACAAACATGAAGAGACGGTAGACAGCAAGGAACTATCAGATTTCCCGATAGTTCGGTAAATGGCGCGGTCCAGCGACGAGCGAAGATCCTCCACCTCCCGCCGCGAGAGTTGCAGCGCCATAGCTTCAATCACAACAGAATTACAAGCAAAAAACTCAAAACTCCTACTCTCTCAAAACCACTTTGAGGTTATGTTTATGTACCTTTAAGTTTTCACCACTATTGCATGTCCATTGATTATGTGAGTTATTATGACGCAATTTTAATCACATTGGCGATTTAATTGAGTAATTTGAATAAGCTTAACAGAAGTAAATTGGTAAAAGAATCTCCAATCACACTGACGTAAACAACGAAACGAACGACCAGTGTTCTCGAATGAGAAATTGCAAAATCGGTAGATTTGTCCTTGGTAATCGGTAGATTTGTACTTTTTCTATCAAAAATCGGAAATTCTAAAAAAAAACAATCCAGGCCTTGACTTGGGTAGTGAACTTGAACGAACAAATGCAACATCAGTAAATTTAGTTTTTTCCTGTTTAGGTAGTTTCAAAAATCGGTAGAAAAATGGTCCATTTCGGTCTTGGAGGATCATCTATCTATTATTCCAGCTCAAGATTTCTCCGTGTCTGTCATCCTGAATGTAGAAGACTGGGACGGATAATGTGAATGCGACCTTATATGACTTGACTTCGACTCATTTGGCTGGAGAAAGAAAGATGGATGAAGTAATATATATGCGGTTGAAGGAGTTGTATCCATGGCCAGGAATAATTAAAAAAATGTATGTTTATAAGATTCTTTATTTTTCATTCTACGCAGAAATCACAAACATAATGCAAATTTCTCTATCCGCATGTTTTGTGGCGGAGACGGGCAAAAGAAAATTAAAGATATTGACATTTTAGATGTTTTTGCGTATAATGAAACGCAGTATTGTTGTGTTTGGCTAACGCAAAGGTGCGTCGCTGTGTTATTTCTTGTAAACGGAGTTGCTTATACTTTTAAAAGGGATAACGTCTTTTAACAAACCGTCTCCAACACGTATTATTACAATACAATTGCTTATCCACAAATTTAGCTTTAGACTAACCTAACCTCCAAAATGTCTGACGACGATGATGTGATTTTGGTGAAAAGATCCAAAAACATCCACTATGGGTCGTTGGAAGAGCAAGAGAAGGCAAGGTTGGCGGCTCTGGCAGCCGCCGCGAGGGGGGAAGTCGAAGAGACCGCTGGGCAAGAGCTTGGAGACATACAAGTTTCCAATGGTAAGTGTATACAATACATTTACGTTGTACGTGGTGTGGTGATGGTAAGCGCTGCCCTTGCCCATTACAGTAGTACAACCCATAATATAGAGGTGTAAGATGTACCCAGTAGTACAGCATTTTGGCCACCTTTCCATCATCTACGGGGCTTTTAGTTTAAATTTTAAGTTTTGTATTTTTATTATGTAGGGTTTGTTTTTACTGGGTAGGTTTTATTTAGTTGTTAGTTAGTTATAATTTAATTTTAGTGTATAATTGTATTTTATTTGTAAATAAATTTACTTTCCTAGTAGTACTTATCTCTGTATCTCTTTCGGAACTGAGTTTCTCCTACCTATAATTTAATACAGAACTTCAAAACATTAATTGTCTAATGAAGAATTACTTTATTATATTCCTATGAAACTAAACCTAATTTTTTGAAATAGGTTTATCACAAAAATAGGTTGAAAAATGATGTTGACTTGTAAATTGAAAATTTATTAGTAATGCTGTGTTCCATAATGCACTAAAAGTGATAATATCGCGAATCCGACCAAAGTCAGAAGT
The DNA here is from genome assembly GCA_905404285.2 of Erannis defoliaria. Lineage (NCBI taxonomy): Eukaryota > Metazoa > Arthropoda > Insecta > Lepidoptera > Geometridae > Erannis > Erannis defoliaria. The sequence continues at coordinate 1,282,071 of FR990094.1, read as the reverse complement.
ATTACTCAATCAAATCAAAGCCCTTATATTTTGTGACTATTAAATTTGGTCAGATACGAGATATTATCACTTTTAGCGCATTACGGAACGCAGCATATGTCATGTCTTCTCATTTTATGTTCTTACGAAAACTTGTTTGGAACAAAATGATATCTGCTGAACAGCTGTACTGTAATGTTATCCTCAGCCACATCACTGACTGTGATTGTTTATAACCATATTTGGTTATGTCTAGAGAATAAATTCAATGTGGTATGTACATCTACCAACCCGCAATTTAGCCAACATGGTGGATATGACACAATCGCCTTTCGAGAGTAGGCCTACTATATATATTTTTTTTATGTGCGAATGTGATGGTAATTTGACATATTCTGGGCCTTAAAACCAGTGATCATAATCCGCTCCAAGATACTCACATCTACAGCTTGATAATCTTGATTTGCAGAATACATGGAACTGGAGGAGGAAATGTCCAGAGACAAGAAAGCTCTCCTGGAAGAGTTTGAACGCAGAAGGAAAGCTCGGCAGCTGAACGTCTCTACTGACGACGATGAGGTACTTACAGCATTTGATGATAATACGATTCAAGCCGATTTCGGCTATGGCGTCAATTTATTGTTACTAATATACGACGCAGACCCAAGACAAATAAATTATAGTTGTAATTTAGCTTAAACTAAACATTTTGGCGTCTTCCGGTTCGCAGTTGCCACTCAAGAACCAGCGCAGCGTAGGCGCGGCCTCCCACTAGGTGGACCGACAACATTGTAAAAGTCGCGGGCAACTGGTGGATGCAAATGGCAGGTTGTCGTACAGTGTGGCGGTCTAAGGGGGAGGCCTGCGGTCAGCAGTGGACATTTCCGGGCTGATGATGATGATGATGTAACATTTTGGCTTAAGAGTAGACAAGTTGGTCACTTCTCCATAGAAACGCGGTAGTATTACTACTCCACTATGTAATTTTGTAGGTCCAAGACTAAGTATTATATCGATTAATCTCTTCATTATCTAGGATTGTAAATTATTACGAAAGTAAAAAGTTAATAAACATGAAAGTTATGAGCCAGGAAACATCTTGTATTTTAGCTCAATTTTAACGCCACATTGGACGTAAATAAATAACATAAGGAATACGAAAACTCTAAAATAATTTATCAAGCGGCATAGTTTAGTCCATAAACATTTCAAATAACTTAAGTTGGAATAAATTAACTCAGAGTTTATTCAACTGTTGCCATTACTGCAGCCAAAGGACGACAAAAAAAAATTTGCGCGCTCGTTTATCTTTCTTTCTCCCTTTCCCACAGTTTGTTTGATGAAGAGAGCAAGCTTTTTAGCCGCGCCCACCGATGAGTTCGAGCCGTCAACTTGTCGATCCTTAAAGCAGTAGACTGGTTTCCATTTAAATTTCATTATCATCAATATTTTTATTTTTTTTAAATATTCATTTATTCATAAGTTTAATCATAGAAACAGGCCAATGATTACGATGATTTCATCAATATCCATAAAGCACAAAATTTAAATCTTATGTCAATTATGTATGTGTTAAAATGACATAACAAATTTTTCGACACTGTAAAGCCCCGGCCCTGCTGCGAGCGGTCCAGAGTTCTGCATTCTGCGCTGTGTTTGGGTTTGGGCTGTTGCGTGTGCAGTCATCCAAGCGATCGCATTCTTCACAATGAATGCAGAACTCTGAACTCTAGACCGCTCACAATCGTGCCTGGCCTAATAGAAAAAAAAAGATATATTTTTTTTTATATATTTGTAAAGCCTAAAAAAAAAAAGATTGAGCCTTTTTCTCTGACCATTGGAAACTTAAACTGGTGGATGCAAATGGCAGGTTGTCGTACAGTGTGGCGGTCTAAGGGGAGGCCTTCGTTCAGCAGTGGACGTCGCCGGGCTGATGATGATGATGATTGGAAACTAAACTTAAATATTTTATACTAACTAATAAAGTATATAAATAAAACAGTAAGTATTACGATATTATTTTCAGCAACCAGTTTGTCAGGTTGTCCTTCGACATGGCCTCCTAGTTCCTTCCACACTTCTATCGCGATTCGCGATATTTTTTCATTTGACGTCCTCTTTGTCTTATTTTTTTTGCCTAATAGCAGGGGGGTGTCACTCCGCAGTTTAGGGCGGCGCTCCGTCCGGGTGGTCAATGCAAGGCAGAAGTCAGTGGCCGCCCGCACGCTAGCCTCGTCGCACGTAACTAAGCATACGTGATAGAAAGAGAGTGGTATATCTAGGTGAATATAGCGACCGGTATCCAGCGCTGTGCGAGTTGAATTGCTACTTTATTGCCTAGTAGATAGAGTCCTTATTTATTTCAATTCCTTTGCGGAGTTAACTTTCTGTACGTAGTACTATTATTTATTCTGTGCTAATAGTACTAAACACCTAAAACTTGTTAATTTATTTACAGGTAAGAAGAAGCCTGAGACAGCTTGGTGAGCCGGTGTGCCTGTTCGGAGAAGGCCCAGCGGAGAGGAGAGTCCGACTCAGAGACTTATTGAGCTAGTAAGTATCAACTAGCTAGTAAGTATCAACTACCTAGTAAGTATCATCTAGCTAGTAAGTATCAACTAGCTAGTAAGTATACTCAATACTCAATCATTTATTGCAATATCTGTGGCTACATGCAGGTCTAGGTCTAAGTAACATGTGTATATTACAGTAATACATATGACCCTTGTCAGGGTATGGCAACATTTGGTGCATAACGTTCTATTTTACAAGTTGATATTAGAATTTTGTCGTTGAAAAACTCGTCAAGGGTGTAATAGCATTTCGCTTCTAATATATTTTTTATTTGTTTATTGAAACAGTCGTCGTTTTCTATTTCTTTGAGAGAGTTAGGCAGTTGATTGAAGATTTTTACGGCCATTGAATTGGGGCTAGAACTGTGTATTGCAAGATTTGACTTAGTATCATCTAGCTAGTGAGTATCAACTAGCTAGTGAGTATCAACTAGCTAGTAAGAAGTATCATCTAGCTAGTAAATATCAACTCGCTAGTAAGCACTAGCTAGCTAGAAAGTATCAACTCGCTAGTAAGTACTAGCTAGCTAGGAAGTAACAACTAGCTAGTTCGTATTAACTAGCTAGCTAGTAGCAAGGCTTGTTAGGTGGCGTAACTTGTTATATTTTTTGTCCATGCATTGAACTTCGTGTACAACATAACATTGGCCGTCACTTTTACTTGATCTTCAAAACTTCTCAGTCTTCCGGGTCCTCGTTTTGCTTCTATCTTCCTATCTATGATTTATTTTCTGGACGTATGCAGGTTTAGGGATATTTTCCTTCACCGACAAGCCAGTGGTACAAACATTCAAAGAGCTCCTTGGTGTGGGACTGCAGACTAATATGAGCTTGTCACTTGTAACTCTTCCAGCCTCGGAGAAGACGCCATAAACAAGAAGCTGGAAGAGGAAGAGGCGCGGATATCCCGCGACCGAGGGAGAGAAGGCACCTGGTACCACGAGGGTCCGCCGGACCTCAGGCAGGCCAGGCTGTTCATCGCTAGATATTCGCTGCCCAGGGCTAAACAACGGTAAGATTTGAAATACTTTCAGGTACTTTTCAACTACCATAAAAAAACAAAAAGTAAAAAAAAAAAGTTATATAAGTATACTATCAGCTATCTGGTTTCCATAATAAAAACTTTGCTTAGTATGGGGCTCGATGGCGCTGTGTGTAAAATGCCCCCCAATATTTATTATTATTATTTATACTATAATACCCACGACACACAAACACACAAATAAACACAACAAACACTCAACCATCAGATATTGTGTTTGTTAGTTAAGTAAGTTTTTTTTCTCGTACAAAATTTCATAAAGATCGGATTAACGGTTCGCAAGTTATCGTCGTACAAATACAGGGTTACTGGTAACTCGACGAATTCCCGCCGGGATCTGAGAGGGGGGCTAACAAAAAAAATACATTTTTGGGGGTTTGTTTCAAAATAAATAAAATTTGGCTAATGAAATGTAGTTCAGTTAATATTTTATTCATAGGTAAGTATTCAAAAATACTAAGAATGTGATAACCATGACTAATAATGTTTTTTTTGTACATTTTTACGATTATTGCCAAAAAAACAACGTATTAGTTCTGTAAAAACCACTAAAGCTAAAAGATATCATAAATAAATGAGCATACATTGGGGGGCTAAAATTTGATGCATGTTAGCCCCCCATCTGGTCCCGGCGGAAATACGGAGTGTTACCAGTAACCCTGTATACATAGAGACGTTGACTTGTCTTTTTAGACTCAGACTATGCAGGTTTACATAAAGTATATAAATTCTTTGAATAATAATAAAAATTAAAAATAAAAAAAAAATATTTATCTGGTCCTCATTTTACAAGCTTTGCTTAGTTTGGGGCTAGATGGCGTTGTGTGAAATGTCACCAATTTGTATATTTTTTTTGTGTAGGCTGATCAAGGCGCGCGAGGAACTGAAGCTAGCGGGCAGCGTTCGCGCGGCCGCCAAACAGGAGTCGCAGAGGAAGGCCTCGCACGTGTCCATATACTGCAGTCAGGTTAGTTCACGGAGTATTTGAAACCGAGCTACTTAAATAGGGTCCATATTGCAACGCATAAAAACAAATGTCATAATAGTACATTATGATACAAGTGTGCTATGTTGGTCATTACACTAGAGGCGGTATTATGCTGCGATAAGGAAGCCGAGAGCGTAATGACTAATAGCACAAGAGTTCCATACGACTGTTTTCATCACACTTGCGGGGAAAAACAAACTTTTTTTTGATAATAATCAACACAGCGAAGACGTCAACAAACATTTGCGGAAAATGGCGCCCAAACCAGCAATGCGCGCGCAGGTTGACATTTACTTCAGCGGCATAAGAACTCTTTGTTGGTATTACAAAAAAAGTAAGTATTACCCGGCTATATTAAGAGTGCTTCGTATACATACGTCTAATTGCAGTCACGTACAAACTTGACTTTACAGGGTTATACCTATTATAGTACAAGTGCCGTAATGTAAAGTAAAAAGCACGCGTGCGTAATAGCTTGGATTATGAACCTAAAACCAATGTAATAAGATCCACTTTACGAGCAAGTGTGATGAAATGTCGATTAGCATTACAGCTTTACGCAGAAATATCATTACGCATAACGAGTTAGCCGCATAAATACTTACGCATAAAGTAATCATAACAACTAACATTATAAATGTGGGTTGTAGGCTCAGTAAAAACACTCGTTTATCGTTAATCTTCTTATTTATTTCTTATTAAGTTGTCTAGGGCTTCACACTTCGTTATTATAAACTATTTTAGATTAATTATAAATAAACCGGCGCGCTCGCAATAATCACATTTCGCCATCCTGTCTCATCTATCTTTCTTCTCCTTCTTTCACATAGCATTCTTTCATACATCGTACCTTTCTCTCTTATACACATAGTATCCTTTCACCTTTCTTACGCGCATCTATTGCCGTCTCTGTCATTCCTATAGCATTCTCTCATCCATCCTACATAAACATAAAAAAGCATAAAATTTAATCGCATATGAATATAATAACGATAAATTTAGCTATAGTAATATTATATATGCCTAAAGATGTATACTGAAGACAAACCTTCGTGCTAAGATATCATTATGCAAACCAAATTTATGCCAAACCATATACGGAAAAAAAGTTTCTGCTAAAACAAATGTGCAAAATGTGTTTTTTCCATAAATAAAATCTTGTCTATTGTCTTAATAAGTCCCCGCGTCTGTGTGACTTTACCTTTAACCAGGGGGGTGTCACTCCGCAGTTTAGTAACTAAGCATACGTGATAGAAAGAGAGCGAAATCTAGGTGAATATAGCGCCAAATTCGGCAAGCTCCGTCGAAACTAGTGTTTAAACGAGTTGTGCGTGAACATTATTTAAAATCAGCTCTAGTTTTATAACCATTTGATCACTCGTATTTATTTATTTATTTATTTATTGCATATATATTTGTTTTTCATATTATATATTGTATATATTTTTGGTTTATTTTATTATCTAATTAATTATTTGTATTTAATTTTATTTATTGGTCATTTAAATTTATAAGTATAGATATTTTTAGTTATTAGTTAATTGAAATGTAGTTACTGTATTTGCTCTTAACTATAATTTATTTTGTGCGCCTACATCCTTATCTCTTTAACCGCGGGGATGACTGGTAGAAAATGCTTTAGCATTAAGTCCTCCTTTTGTACATTAATGTATTTATGTGTGCAATAAAGAATTAAATAAATAAATATAGCGAGCGGTATCCAGCGCTGTGCGAGTTGAATTGCTACTTTATTGCCTAGTAGATAGAGTCCTTATTTATTTCAATTCCTTTGCGGAGTGAACTTTCTGTACGTAGAACTATTATTTATTCTGTGCTTTAACGTAAACATTTGTTTTCAGATCGGCGACACTCGACCAATAAGCTTCTGTAGATTTAGCGACGATAGCAAAATGCTCATCACGGCGAGTTGGTGAGTTTCTTAAATTCAACCCCGACGCGCGTGCGTCCTGTTTTGCACTCAGTGCAAACCAGGACGCACGCGCGTCGGGCTCCGTTTTCACTCTTTGAAAAAGGTCACAGGATGTGATCGAACCTACAGTCTGAGTATCCGATTTAATTAAACGTGAGTATAGGGTAGATGATTTATTTTTATATCATTGAAACCAATAGCTTTGATGAAGAGTTTAAGTAAATATAGTATGTTTATTGAAAAAATAATTTAAATCAGTTAATAATGTTCTGATATATGAGCGTTTAAAGTTTTTGTTAGAGACAACTCTGTCCCTTTCCCACAAAACAAAAATGACGTCACGCCTTACTTGTCAGAATATAATTTATATGGCGTCCTGAGAAGTGACGTCACGATTAGCTGTTTCGCCTCTCTGTCTAGCATGATATTATAATGCTTATAAGTTGCTTATTTTTGATCAGATTTTCATTTTCTTTTCATTAATCAGCTATATTTATGGGCCACATTTTAATAGGACAATAAAAAAAAACCAGTCATCTAGCCTATTCCCGTATAAATAAAACGAAATGTCCACGTCAGTTTTCAGAATAACACGAGGATATTCGCCAAAGAACCAAAGTTTCCGACTTAGCTCTCAGGGTTTGGAAATTGAAGTGTCTGTGGGCAGGACACATCGCTCGAAGAACTTATAACCGATGGGGTAGAAAGGTTCTTGAGTGGCGACCGCGAACCGGAAGACGCAGCGTAGGAAGGCCTCCCACTAGACCCACCTCTTAGGTAGAACGGCTGTCAACACAATGTAAAGCAATTGTATGGAAAACCGCTGTCGCCAGTTTCACACTTATTTGTATAGAAACTACGACGAAAAAATTGGTGGCGCATTTGAAGTAAAACGCTAGAAATGCCATTTTGCAACAGATTCAAATTGATCTAATTACGATGCAATGTGTTTTGGTTTCCTACGCGTCTATTTAAATTGTTGTTGTTTTTAATAATTCCTGGCCATGGATACTAGTCCTTCAGCCGAATAAATTTTTCTCCATCGATCCTTCTTTCTCCAGTTAAACGAGTCGTAGTCACAGTCCAAGTCGCACACAGTAAGTCACAGTCAAGTCCAATCATGCCCTAGTAAAGTCGTGGCAACTTTACTACAAGCTTCTTCGGAGTTTTGGAAACAACACGAAGAGACACGTTTCACTACATTATATCACTTGCCCACACTCTTGCTCGTAAATCAACACTTAATGAATAAAACGCCACCATTTTTATGCATTAACACTCGAAAAAACACAAGTTTTGGAAAATAATACAATGCAGCGACATGATTTTCTCGCGTTCCCGCCAAAACTCCCTCTATTTAAATTGTATTTTGGAGTATTCTCAGTTTAAAAACATGTATATTGGTAGAATTGTCATTAAGCGCATTTACATTTAATGCCGGCTAGCGCGGCCCGACACATGTCCGTTCTATTAGTGAGGTGGACTGACGAGTCCGACGACATTGTGAAATTGCGGGCAACCGGTGGATAGAAATGGCAGGTTGTCGTACAGTTTGGCGGTCTAAGGAGGCCTTCGTTCAGCAGCGGACGCCTTCTGGTGATGATAACAGAAAAATACACCAAAGGGGAAGCTTATCAAAAACTTTCAGGCAGAGGGCGCTGTTTTACACATGAAAAAAAACTGATTATTGCCTTTTTTTAATGTCTAAGCATTGGTTTAGCTTTGTTGAGTTTTCCACCTGGTATTGCCCAGTTGAAATAAAGAGGTGCATCGCTGCTAGGAAAATAAATCACTAGGGAATTTGTGTATAAGTACCTATTACTTGAAAAAATATGGGACTTGGGTATGTCCTTAAACTGCAACCAGACCCACCAGAGGACGGGCAGCAGCGTCCTCTTGGTTAACGGTGGTGAGCATTCTGCGATCCCCAAGCCGCCTGCCAAGCGTGGGGATTATGGCAACACCCCTCTATAAAGGGGGAGGCCTTCGTCCAGCAGTGGACGTTTTGTGGCTGACGACAACCAAATACCAATTTTCATCACTGTAACTTCAAAAACATAGAACTTTCCATAGAAAGTTTCATCCCCCGTTTCACCCCCTTAATTCAGCCCTGTCGCATAACCCGCTTTTACCTGACGTCTCCTACCTATAAACTACCTACCTGCCAAATTTCAGCTTCAGGGATCAAGTAGTTTTCGTGATTTCGTGTTAGGTCAGTGAGTGAGTAACTTTCGCTTTTGTATAACATAGATAGATAGATAGATTTCTATGTAGATGGACAGATCTTTTGGAACAGACAATTGGCGCCCTCTAACTAGAACTAAACTAAACTAGAAACTAGTGATAGGGGTCATCATTATCAGCCAGGAAACGTCCACTACTGGACGAAAGCCTCTCCCTTAATAGGGAGGGGTAGCCATAATCCCCACGCTTGGCAGGCGGCTTGGGGATCGCAGAGTGTTACCACCGTGAACTAAGAGGACGCTGCTGCCCGTCCTCCGGCGGTTCTGGGTGCAGTTTTAGGACATACCCAGGTGTATATATATACAGATATATATATTAGGTCTTTACCTGTGAAATTGCCGTTTTGTATGGAATAAGTGAAAGTACTTATTTTTTTAAACTTTTTTATTTCTGTTATTCAAAGTAATCACCCATGCAATCGACGCATCTTTGCCAACGAATTGGCAGTTTATTGATGCCCTTCTTGTAAAAATTAGCTGGACGGGGAGGCAACAAACTCTTCAAAGGCATTTTGTACTGCCTCTCGGGAATTGAATTTTTTACCCACTAAAAAGTTGTCTAAATTTTGGAAAAAGTAATAGTCGGTAGGTGCAAGGTCTGGTGAGTATGGCGGATGAGGGAGAGCTTCCAACCCCAGCTCTTGCAGCTTGGAGACTGTCTGTAGCTGCAGCGCGAGGCAGGTCTCGACGCGTACGTTGAGCTGGCAATCGTTAAGTTCGTGGGGCACCCATCTATCAAGTTTTTTTACTTTGCCTATTTGTCGCAAATGGATCAAAATTGTTTTGATGCTAACATCATAAGCTGCTGCTAGTTCAGCTGTAGATTGAGTTTCGTCAGCTTCCACAATCGCCTTTAATTCATCATTGTTGACCAAAGTCTCCGGACGATCACGAGCTTCATTTTTCAAGTCAAAATTTCCAGAACGGAACCGGGAAAACCAATAACGGGTTGTGCGTTCGTTTGTACAGTTTTCTCCGTAAACGTTTTTGATGTTACGTGCCGTTTATGTCGCGTTGGTGCCACGACGGAACTCATATTCCATAATTACACGAATTTTTAAAGTATCCATTATGACCAAAAATTTTCAAATATAATGAAAATACAACGCTAATCAATAAACAAAAGACTGAGTTTGTAAAAATAATGTCATGTTTTTAAGACAAAATTAATTTGATACCAGAATACAAAGCCATTCCAAATTTTTTTTCTATTTGAAATGACCAGTACTGAAGTACGGCAATGTCATAGGTAAAGACCTATTATACATATATATATTTAGGTTTAATTTCTTTAATATGTTGTGTTCAATTGTCTGAATTTCTTTTGTTTTTGCGTAAGTTATGTTTTTGTCACATATAAAGTCTTTTCTATTCTATTCTTTCTAGTTCTAGGCGGAGCTAATTGACTAATAGACCACTTAACTTAGAGTGACTAATAGACCACTCGGCCCCTTCCAGGTCGGGGCTGAGCAAGGTGTGGTCGGTGCCGAGCTGCCAGCCCATGCAGACGCTGAAGGCGCACACCTGCAACGTGAGCTGCGCCGTCTTCCACCCGGACGCAGCGCTGCCGGAACACTTCCAGCGGAAGGTAACTGTTTGTAGCGATACAATCGGCCATCTTGGATTCACTCTGACGTCATAATCTCCTTTGACGTAAGAAGATGTCGCGCTGTCGGAACACTTCCAGCGGAAGGTAACTGTTTGTAGCGATACAATCGGCCATCTTGGATTCACTCTGACGTCATAATCTCCTATGACGTACGGAGTACTACGATCACAGAGATTACTCTGATAGAAGCAGAGATGTGATCAAAGGATTTTTCCTCAGAAAGACGCGTGACTGTGCGGGGAGGGGTAGGTTCGCGGGAGGAGAGGCTAATTGTACTGCCATCTAGCGGTATTTACGAAAAGTTTTTGAGAATCGAACTAGTGAACTAACACTTAGCTGAATTAACACTTAATTTCTTAATATCACGCTAGATGTCGCATTTTAAAATTTTATAGAACAGATCACTAAATATACAAATAAAATTACTTACGAATGAAATGAGATGCCAATCATGTCATCTGAATTATTCCCTCAGTAATTTTTACATAAAGAAACTGAGCAACTCATTTAATATTTATTTTTACTGGATGTTCTTAAAAAATCGTACGTCTAATTATGTAAGTTTGAATGACCGTTACGCGTGGCGGACGTTAGCAGACTGATCAAATAAGTATGACGTCACACGCTCCGTCCGCAAAATAGGATCTGCGGATGCAAGTCGCTCATCACAACTCCTTATCCTCCATGGCTACGATGCGTCAATTAACGTCTCGTTTTTGTCAAAATACGTAAAAAAACCGAATAAAAATGATTACGGCGCCATCTATTGGCAACGCTTAGTAACTATTAGTATATAAAAACCCATGAAGTGAAGGGAAACATCGCGAGAAACCTGAGCCCTCTAGTCCAGGAATGCCTTTTTAAACCAACTTCAAAAAAAAATGGTTCTCAAATTTTCTTTTCTTTTTCTTATTTTTTTGTGTTACGCTTTTATTGCGCCAATTATGAATTGATTATGATGATTCTTTTTTTTGTTTGGTAGGTCATACTTGAGAGGTCGTCCCCTATAAATTAGATCGAAATCGGTTCAGTACTTTGGTTTTTAAAACAGAATAACTAGTTTTGTTGTTGTCGAAATTTAAATCGGTTGTTTTTTTTTAAAGTATTATTTTCGTCTCTTTATATGTGTGTTTGTTGCAGATCGAGGCGGCAGCGGAGCCCGAGGGGGCCGAGCTGATGGACGCGAGCACGGAGGGCGGGTCGGAGGCCTGCGCGATGGCCTCCGCCGCGTACGACGGCACCGTGCATCTTTGGAACTTCGTCAGGTTAAATAAGCTTTATTATCGTTTATAGGCTTTTAATTGCTTTCGAGTGACGAGACTAGCTAGAAATTCGCCTGATGGTAAGCGTCACGCCTGCCACTAACAGTAGCAGTGCCAGAATGGTTTTTTTATTGTCCTTTTAAAATGTGGCCCATAAATATAACTGATTATTGAAAAATATATTTAAATCTGATTAAAAATAAGCAACTTATAAGCATTTTAATATCATGCTAGACAAAGAGGCGAAACAGCAAATCATGACGTCACTTCTCTGTACGCCATATAAATTATATTCTGACAAGTAAGGCGTGACGTCATTTTTTGTTTTGTGAGCCTAAAACCGATGCAATAAGATCCACTTTACGAGCAAGTGTGATAGATAGTATGTTGTTGCAGCGAGTCTCCGCTGGCGTCCCTGGAAGGGCACGGGCCGTCCCGCGTGGCGCGGATAGAGTTCCACCCCTCCGGCCGGTTCCTCGGCTGCACCGTTTTCGATAATTCCTGGCGGCTCTGGGACTTGGAGACGGGTAAGATAACATTCTTCAATAAAACGGTTTTTGTCAGCACACGTGAATATCCTGCAAATAGTCTTTCCTATATTTACTTAAGGATCGACAAGTTGACGGCTCGAACTCATCGGTGGGCGCGGCTATAAAGCATGCTCTCTTCATCAAACAAACTGTGGGAAAGGGAGAAAGAAAGATAAATGAGCGCGCAATTATTTTTTTGTTGTCCTTTGGTTGCAGTAATGTGGTTGAATAAACTCTGAGTTAATTTATTCCAACTTAAGTTATTTGAAATGTTTATGGACTAAACTATGCCGCTTGATAAATTATTTTAGAGTTTTCGTATTCCTTATGTTATTTATTTACGTCCAATGTGGCGTTAAAATTGAGCTAAAATACAAGATGTTTCCTGGCTCATAACTTTCACGTTTATTAACTTTTTACTTTCGTAATAATTTACAATCCTAGATAATGAAGAGATTAATCGATATAATACTTAGTCTTGGACCTACAAAATTACATAGTGGAGTAGTAATACTACCGCGTTTCTATGGAGAAGTGACCAACTTGTCTACTCTTAAGAATCAAAGTCGTTACTTACTGACTGACTGACAACACACGAGCGAAGCGAAGGTCTCTCAGTCTACCGGGGCAGATCGGCTGTTGTATGCATGTTTGTGTTTATATTTATTCAACGATAACTTGCGAACCGTTGATCTGATCTAAATGAAATTTTGTAAGCAAGTAGTTCGTGCAAATGCAATAGGGTAGATGACTGATGTTTATATCGTTGAAACCAATAGCTTTGATGAAGAATTTAAGTAAATATAGTATGTTTATTGAAAAAATAATTTAAATCGGTTAATAATGTTCTGATGAAAAAACATGTCATCGTAATGTTAGTTCGTTCAGCAGTGGACGTCTCCGGGCTAAAGATGATGATAATTATTCTGTGTAAATATCAAAAAGACAACCCTAACGTTACACGTGCCGCGTCAGGAGAGATAGAACTACGTGATAGAAAGAGAGCGGCTATCTAAGTGAATATAGCGAGCGGTATCCAGCGCTGTACGAGTTGAATTGCTACCTTATTGCCTAGTAGATAGAGTCCTTATTTATTTCAATTCCTTTGCGGAGTTAACTTTCTGTACGTAGTACTATTATATCTTCTGTTAGTGTTAATACTGCGAAAAAATTATCGCGCTCATAGACAAATTGCGATATTGAACTCTATTTGTTTGCAATACAAGATACCAAAAAGTTTGCTGTTGCCGCGCGTTAAGATAAGTTATTCTTCTTGCAGCTAAGGAGGTGTTACACCAGGAAGGTCACGCGAAGCCGGTCTACGCCATAGCGTTCCAGGGAGACGGCTCCCTCGTCGCCACCGGGTAAGGATCTCTATTATACAGTCATCATCAGCCCGGAGCCGTCCACTGCTGAACGAAGGCCTCCCTTAGACCGCCACAGTGTACGCAAGGCCATCTCAAACTATTCCGGAGCCCTTGGGCACACAAGACTTTGGGGCCCTTTTGGAAAGCAAAGAAAACGAATTATACTTACTAACATTTTTCTACTGTATTTTTTTTGAATTGAATCGATCCTAACTAAGCCAAATAAATCCAAATCCAGTCAAATGTTATAGAAACTTTATAGATTTATACTTCTAAATGAAAAATGGCAAAGTTTGACTTGATTTTGTCTTAATTTGGTTAAATAAAATCAACATTATTTTGACTCAATGTTACTGTGCCGACAAAAATATTTTGAGGATAAATGTGAAAGAAATTGTCGGTCCTTCGGGGCCCCGGAGGATGGGGGCCTTGGGCACGGGCCCCGTGTGCCCTTATGGTAAAGACGGTACTGATTGTACGCCAACCTGTCATTTGCATCCACCGGTTGCCCGCGACTTTTACAATGTCTCCACCCACCTATATATATATATATATCGGTGGACAGGGACATTGTATGTATATATATATATATATATATATATATAGTGGGAGGCCTTCCTACGCTGCGTAGGACGGTTCGCGGTCGCCACAAGATAACCTTTCAAACCCATCGGTTATCTGATCCTGTAAATAGATGCCATCTATGTAGGTTCATCCCACAAAAGGTCCGGTATTACTGATTTATCGATAAAGTAATTAAAAAATCCACATTTTCGTCACCCCGTCAGTTGCTTACTACGCCATCTTAAAAAAAAAACAACAAAAATTGCCACTTTTTTCAGTATTTCGTCTATAACTCATTTACTTTCGTGCAAAGGATATTGGAGCAATTTTGTACAATACAAAAAAATTATAGCCTTATAGCTCAGTTGGTAACATGTCTGGCTTCAGAGCTGTAGGGCGTGGGTTCGATCCCCACCCAGAGCAAACATTTATGTGACGGACATAGATGTTTGTTCTGTGTCTGGGTGTAGTATGTATTTACAAAAAAAATTATTAGTATTTAAGTATTCTATCAGCAATCTGGTTTCCATTAGTTTTGCGATTAATAATTAATGAAGTACCACATACAATCAGGAAGCTGGGAGCCAGTTGCAAAGGATCATAATAATCGATAGTCGATAGATCGACGTTTAAAAATACATTGAAGTCATGGCTCCGCCAGGAACAATTCTATAACCTAGAGGAGTTTCTTAGATTGCAGGACTATTAATTACCTAATTTATTTATTATAAAATACGATTTTACTATTTTATATGGTCAATTGACTAAGTACCTATGTTATTACTTAATTATATTATTGTTATTTTAATGAATTAAATTAAATTATTGTAAAATTTAATTGATACCAATGACTTATAACTAGGCGTTATGAATAAAGAATTGTATTGTATTGTATTGATAGAGAAAAGTGACTGCTGAAGGTTATATTCTGTTCAAGACAAAGCCTACATTTATAGGTTAGCTCGCAAACGTGAAAAGACACATTTGGTCTGACAACCAGATGCCATCTTGTGTGATCCTGATATGACCGCATCTATTTGACTCCCGAACAGGCATTTTTAGCCATAAGTGCAAATTAACTTTCGACGCTCCATGAATCATCTCTTGTACTTTAAGATACAAACGGGCCAATGATGAAGATGATGATGAATTAGTAAAACTTGGTCCACTAATTTATCTACAATGTGTATGTTAACCAACTCTTACTATGGGCCCAAAACCGAAAACACGGTCGATGAACTTTTTGTGTGGAACAGCAGATTTTCCTTCGCGATTCGAGGTTTGGCCCCATAGTAAAATTTGTTCATAATGATTAGGATACCCTTCAACATTGTTGAACCATATTACAAGCTTTACTTAGTTTGGGGCTAGATGGCGCTGTGTGTAATGTCAAGCAATATTTATTTATGTACATGCAACAGCGGCATGGACGCGTTCGGGCGCGTGTGGGACCTGCGCACGGGCCGCTGCGTGATGTTCCTGGAGGGGCACCTGGGCCCACTGCTGGGCGCCGCGTGGGACCCCACGCAGAGCCGCCTCGCCACCGCCGCCGCCGACCACCAGGTGACGCGCTAGTGTACTTTTTACCTATGTACCTATATTAGGTATGTTCGGACAATGCAAGGCAGGAGTCAGTGGCCGCCCGCACGCTAGCCTCGTCGCACGTAACTAAGTACGTTTAAACCCATTAGAATATTTCATAGTCGAACCCGTCAAGCAACTGAGCCTCGGCTACAAGTGCATTATAAACATAAAAATTATTACGGAACACGGACGAGAAAGTGGCTGGTGCCTAGAATATGCAATGATTTGCCAGATAATTTTGAGAAACAATTTATAAACAAATCTACATTTAAATTAGCCTTGTAAAAACTACTGTTAAATAGAATATCTATGTAAATAACCCGTGTACCTATAAGTTAACATATATTGAGTTAAGCTTACTTGTATCGGTAAAATGTCAATACCTACTCCTACATACTCGTAGTAAATAGTAATGAATATGAGAGCCGATGTCTGCCTACAAACTGCATAGCAGTTTGTAGGCAGAGTTAGAAATTGAGCTGTGTAATTAATTCCCTAAGACAAAATAAACAAAAAAAAAAGAAAAAAAAAAGCATACGTGATAGAAAGAGAGCGGTATATCTGGTGAATATAGCGAGCGGTATCCAGCGCTGTGCGAGTTGAATTGCTACTTTATTGCCTAGCAGATAGAGTCCTTATTTATTTCAATTCCTTTGCGGAGTGAACTTTCTGTACGTAGTGCTATAATTTATTCTGTGCCACGGTGCTATTTAATTGGCTAGGGAGCGGTCGTGAGCACGTTGTATACAAGATTACAAACAGCTTTTTCATCCCATCTATTCGAAAAGGACGACTTGGTTCGCCTTTAAGTCATTAAACCCAAAGGTGGTGTTTTCTATAAGAAACTTTTAGCGGGCAGTAATGAGTTTTTAATCCTCTTTATAAGTGCGCCGCAATAGGGTAGATGACTGATGTTTATATCGTTGAAACCAATAGCTTTGATGAAGAATTTAAGTAAATATAGTATGTTTATTGAAAAAATAATTTAACTCGGTTAATAATGTTCTGATATATTAGCGTTTAAAGTTTTTGTTAGAGACAACTCTGTCCCTTTCCCACAAAATAAAAAATGACGTCACGCCTTACTTGTCAGAATATAATTTATATGGCGTACAGAGAAGTGACGTCACGATTTGCTGTTTCGCCTCTGTCTAGCGTGATATTAAAATGCTTAGAAGTTGCTTATTTTTGATCAGATTTTCATTTTCTTTTCATTATTCAGCTATATTTATGGGCCACATTTTAATAGGACAATAAAAAAAACCAGTCATCTAGCCTGTTATCTTTGCCGCGCACTTTTTGAGTTTGGAACATCTTAGTGTTCAGCGCCAAAGAAATCCAACGCAAATATTGTTTGAATAAAGACTGGCTGGCACGACGGCCCATAGACGCGCCGCCAGCTGAATAAAAAAAGAAATCTAATTAATTAAAATTTATAGAAATATGATAATGGCAACCCTACCCTATGTTCTTGCTTCGTACTGGTCTATGCTCGAATGCAAAAACCAAATTGAAAAAAAAAAGCTGTTCTATACAAAAAGTCGACGAAATGTATGGGGCAGATGATTTTTTTTTCGCGATTTCAGAATGGCCCCATAGTAATGAGTACCTACATACATACTGTTTACAGTATTGTTGAAATGTTTCGTTGACAAAAAAACACGTTGTATAGTAAAACATTCTGTTTCAATATTTCAGGTGAAAATATGGGACATGAGGAAACGCGCCTGCCTGTACACTATACCGGCCCATACACACTTAAACAGCGGTGAGTCTACATGCCTTTCATTTTTAGGGTTCCGTGCCCAAAAGGTGTCCAACGGGACCCTATTACTTAATTAAATTATTACTATGTTTTTAAAGATTAAACAGGAAGAAAAATTATGACATCCGGCAGGACTCAAAAAAAATAATTACTATTATGTTTTGTTAAGTTACAAGAACGTTTTGGTAATTCACTGTACATACAACATACACATACCAGAGAAATTACTGGGTATGAAGAGATTTAACATCTAATATCTCAGGGTGACGAGCGCAGTGCAGTGCGGCGCAGGATTGTGTTCGTAACACAATTCTGGCACTGCTACTGTTAGTGGCGGGCGTGACGCTTACCACCAGACGAACGTCTTGTACGTCCCGACACTTGATTGTACAAAAAAAAACTTGAGTAGTTCTAGAAAAAAAAACCACTGCCTTGCCTAAAAACTAACTAAAATGTAAAATTATTGAAGACGTTTTTGCGGTTTTTTTTAAATAGGCTAGCAGTCATCTAGCTTTTTTATTGTCCTATTAAAATGTGGCCCATAAATATGGCTGATTAATGAAAAGAAAATGATAATCTGATCAAAAATAAGCAACTTATAAGCATTTTAATATCATGCTAGACAGAGAGAAGAAACTACAAATCGTGACGTCACTTCTCTGTACGCCATATAAATTCTCTTCTACAAGTAAGGCGTGATGTCATCTTTTGTTTTGTGGGAAAGGGACAGAGTTGTCTCTAACAAAAACTGTAAACGCTCATATATCAGAACATTATTAACCGATTTAAATTATTTTTTCCATTAACATACTATATTTACTTAAATTCTTCATCAAAGCTATTGGTTTCAACGATATAAACATCAGTCATCTACCCTATTGTTGCTGTAGTGTAATAATAATAAGCCTTGATACGCTATCTGTCTACACGGTTGAAATTTTCCCAGAATACGCGTTTAAGGCGGATTGACAAGCAAATGGTCCTACTATACATTATAAATGTCAAAGTTTGTATGTTAGTTACTCGATCACGCAAAACTGGCTGAACTGATTTGGTTAAAATTATGTGTAGATGTAGCTTATATCTTGGACCAACTTACCAAGGTACGGTACCAACTTACCAAGGTAGGTTACCAACTTACCAAGGTACGTTTCCAACTTACCAAGGTACGGTACCAACTTACTAAGGTAGGTTACCAATTTACCAAGGTACGTTTCCTTTCCAACTTACCAAGGTACGTTACCAACTTACCAAGGTACGGTACCAACTTACCAAGGTACGTTTCCAACTTACCAAGGTACGGTACCAACTTACCAAGGTACGTTTCCAACTTACCAAGGTACGGTACCAGCTTTTCAAGGTACGTTACCAACTTACCAAGGTTCATTTGTTATCGCCAGACGTCCGATACCAGCGCAGCAACGGGCATTGCTTGCTGACGTCATCGTACGACAAGACCGCTAAGCTGTGGTCGAACCCCGCGTGGCACCCGCTGCGCACGCTCTCCGGACACGACAACAAGGTACGGCTCGATCTATATCCCACTGTTGGGCTACCATAGACCTACCCTGAAAGGGCGAACAGACCATATTTTGTAGTGGTAAGACTCTACTGCAGAGTCCGCCTGGGGAAGTACCACACATTTGCCAGATATTCAACCGCCAAGCAGTAGTGTGCAAGCATTCCTGTGTTTCAGTTTGAAGGGCAATGTTACCAGAGAAATTACTGGGTATGAAGAGATTTAACATGTAATATCTCAGGGTGACGAGCGCAGTGCAGTGCGGCGCAGGATTGTGTTCGCAAGTTCACAGTTCTGGGACTGCTACTGCTATCATTCCATTGCATTAAAAAAATAGTCATTACTAGTTACACTTCCTGAATCCATCGTCAGATCAGCTCGGTGGTATACAACGTTATTTTTGGTGTAGTGCAAACCTGAAAGTAGTTTGTTCAGAATCACTAGGAGAATTGATTGGTGTAGCTTTTACGCCACGTTACATTTTGTCCCAAAAATGTTAAAAAAACAGTGCAAGTTGGACACAGTTATTAGCGACGCAAATCAGTAGATCGCCTGCGGCGGCAACCCTTTGATGCGCCGGCGCATCCCCGCCGCGCGGAAACAAACAGCTCGCGTTACGGTGACCATGGTTTGTGGGAACAACACGCCAACTTAGCAATAGCGTAACTTTTGCGAGCTTTAAATAATAAATTATTATAATACATTAATTTAATTTTTTTATTTATTTAATATAATGTTTTAGTGTGAATCTTATTATGGACTAAGTCTGAAAATAAATTATTTGAATTTGAATTTAAATACTTTTGACTTATTTTTTTATATTCTTTTTCTTTGAAATATAAACTTTTTGGGGTGTTTCGGCTTTTCTCTATACTAATAACAACGTTGTATATAAGTATACAAATTTGACGATTTTGAAGGCCTTAGTTGACAGAATTAAACTTACATAGTATTACTGTCCTTAGCTAACATATCTGATAAAATAGTGACGGCGATATTTTAATTAGTTTAGATATGTCACCTAAAGCCTTCAAAATTTACCACAATAAGTCTGTAAAAAAGTTTTTTACCCGCAGGTCATGAGCGCAGACATATCTTATGACAACAAATACATCGCCACGAGCTCTTATGACAGGACTTTCAAGCTGTGGGCGCCGGATCTCTCCTAGACAGCTTCAGGTGCTGTCGGTCGGGACATTAAATGTATCTCGCAATGTCAGTCGGGACATGAATAGTATCTATAAATGTCAGTCAGGACATTAAATGTATCTATCAATGTCAGTCGGGACATTAAATGTATCTCGCAATGTCAGTCGGGACATGAAAAGTATCTATAAATGTCAGTCAGGACATGAAATGTATCTATCAACGTCAGTCGGGACATGAAATGTATCTATCAATGTCAGTCGGGACATGAAATGTATCTATCAATGTCAGTCGGGACATGAAATTTATTTATAATGTCAGTCGGGACACGGGACATGAAATGTATCTATCAATGTTAGTCTCTGTCTCTACAATGACCGTCGAGACATGTGAAGGCCATCCAATGTTTCTGTCAAAGGCAGTCATAATATTTAAAAATATTTAATGATCATATGTGTTGATCGTAACATTCAAAGACTATCCAATATCCTTATCATCGTAAAAACGATCACATAATCATACATCAACAGCCGGAAGACGTCCACTGCTGGACGAAGGCCCCTCCCTTAAAGGGAGGTGTTGCCATAATCCCCACGCTTGGCAGGCGGCTTGGGGATCGCAGAGTGTTACCACCGTTAACCAAGAGGACGCTGCTGCCCGTCCTCCGGTGGTTCTGGATGCAGTTTTCGGACATACCCAGGTCCCAGTTAAAAACGATGTTTTGTCTCAATCAAAGTCAGTCGGGACATGTAATGACTGTAACGTGTTTATCAATGTCAGTCAGGACATTTAATGACTGTAACGTGTTTATCAATGTCAGTCAGGACATGTAATGACTGTAACGTGTTTATCAATGTCAGTCGGGACATGTAAAGACTGCAATGTGTTTATCAATGTTAGTCGGGGTAAGCAAAGATTATCCAGTGTCTGTATCATTTACATTGGAGTTTGTTAAGACTGCAATGTTATTTTTTGACAGTTTTGGTTTGTAAATAAATATTTCTTTTCCAAAACTTGAGTTTTATTGCCTGTATCAAATGTCTGTACCATAGACCATAGAGGTGGCAACCCAAGACCTGTCAAACTGACCATACCCTTTATGTATGTTGAGTTTGTTCAAGTGTGCGTTAATACGAACTGTTTTTTTATTATTATTGTGAAAGTGTTTACCTCGTCCTGCAAAAATGCGCCACTATCGCAAATAGTTCTAAAAACTAACAAGTAACTACTAGGCAATAACGGCCTTACTTAAAAAAACTTTTCAACCATTAGTCACTGCTTAAGATGCTCTGCCATCTTCTCTCTGACGTGAAGTTGCACGTGCTAGAAAAGGACAGAGAAGTTTAAGCAGTGACTAGGAGAATCGAGATTATTTTAGGTAAGGCCGTTAAGTAGTAATTCAACTCGCACAGCGATGGATACCGCTCGCTATATTCACCTAGATATACCGCTCTCGCGGAAATGGTAGTTAACATGACCTTTTCTTAAATATTATCGTAGTCCTCAGCTGATAGTAAAAACCTGTGTACCGAGATTGATATTTTGAATTTGAACAACTGTCTCACGCTTAGTACTCGGCTATCTTTAAATACATCTATAGTTGGGTATCTAAGCGGTTTCTTCAACATAACTTTTAAAACTGATCTCTCTGCGAGTATAATATATGAAGTAGCTGCACTACCCCAACAGGAGATACAGTAATTTATGAGAGACTGGCATAGCGAGCAAAGTCACTGGTGCGGCGCGTGCGGCTCCCCAGCCACAACAGCATGCTGGCCGTGATAGCAGGTAGGTTAGATTGCCCATACATTAACCATTGTTGCGTCCTGCACACTGCACACTGTAGAAGCTCAAATGTAGTGGAGGTAGGTAATATTAATTTTATTAATATTTTTATTGCGTTGACATCATACAATTGAATTGTCATTTTATAATTTGATTATTTTAAGTTCATAATTTTAATTTCAAATTCAATTTTAATTCCAAATTTAATTTTTAATTTCAAATTTAATTTCAATTTCAAAATTAATTGCAAATTTAATTTCAATTTCAAAATTAATTGCAAATTTAATTTCAATTTCAATTGTGTGTATGGTATTTATTAATGTGACTGCTAAATTGATGATTTATAATATGAGTCTATGATACTTGAAATAAATGATTATTTAATTTAATTTAATTTATAGCGCGAAATATACGGTCATCAGAGTATCTGGTGAAGCAACATCGCGCAAGTTCTTCATGATGGCAATTATTTTTCGCTCTCGAGCGGATAAGGCAAGTATGTGACTTTTAAAGTTTGAGTTTTCATCTAAGATTACACCAAGGTATTTGATAGTGTCTGTCCTAATATATGGAAAATTGCGCGAATAGGCATGATGACCACATTTTTTTATTACCTCTTAAAAAAGCTAATCATCAATAGAGCCTATCAACGAAAACAAAATTTAAAATAATTCAAAAATAAATAAGTGCCAAGTATTTTAATTTCAAGCTAGACAGAGAGCGCGCTATACTGAGCTATGACGTCAAGCCTCAGGCGCGGCATACAAATGCTATACTAACACGTGCTTTGCGAGAAAGGGATAGAGCATCCCCTCTCTATCCCCACCTAAAACTTTAAACGCTCATATCTCAGAGATTTATCAGCCAATACAAGTTATTTTTTCAGTATGTGTAATGTATTTAGTTATATTCATCACTAAGCCTGTTATTTGTTATAAATTAAACATTAGGCCACACGCCTGTATGAAGAATGACGTAGAGTACTATCGTCCCATCTCCATTTTGCCCGCTGTCGAAACTTCTAGAAAGATTAATACATAATACTCTTTTTCCTTTTTTTACATCTAAATATTATTTCCAACCAACACGGTTTTGTTCGAGAACGCTCAACTATCACGAATTTATTAATTTACACTACTGAATTATTTAATAATATGGATAAAAAACAAGCAGACTGAAGCTGTGTATACTGATTTCCGAAAATGTTTCGACAGAGTGGATCACAAAATCCTTTTAGACAAAATTGCATGTATTGGTATCCGCGGTAGCCTATGGCGATGGTTCAAATCTTATATCACCAAAGATGCCAGAAGGTGGTTATTCATCATCAGCCTGGAGACGTCCACTGCTGAACGCAGGCCTGCCCCTTAGACCGCCACACTGTACGACAACCTGCCATTTGCATCCACCGGTTGCCCGCGACTTTTACAATGTTGGCGGTCCACCTATATATATATGTATAGTGGGAGGCCTTCCTACGCTGCGTCTTCCGGTTCGCGGTCGCCACTCAAGAAACTTTCTTCCCCATCGGTTGTCAGTTCTTCGAGCGATGTGGCCTGCCCATTGCCACTTTAACTTGCAAAACTTGCAGGTGGTTATTAATGGGTATGAATCAGAGACGGTCCCTATTAGTTCCGGGGTCCCACAGGGGTCAATACTGGGGCCGTTACTATTTATACTGCATGTCAATGATATAATTAAATGTTTAAAATTTTATAATTTTCTGATGTATGCTGACGACTTAAAAGTATATAGTATACCCTCCAAGACCACTTAAACTTTCAGTCAGATCTGGATCGGTTCTCGATGTTTTGTAGTAGCTATAAACTGGCGCTAAGTCTCAATAAATTCAAATCAATAGTTTATACTCGTAAAAGAGATATAAGTACCTTCACATATTCTCTCTGTAACTCGAATCTTGACAAAGCCACTATTATCAAGGATCTAGGTATAACCCTGGACAGTAAATTAACCTTAGACATACACATACAGAATATGATTGCTGGTGGCTTTAAAACGTACAACGTTGTCATAAGATGTGCAATTAATTTTAATAATGAGCTTACTTATAATGTATTATTTAAATCACTTGTCTGATCACAGCTTGAGTATGCTGCGCCGGTATGGAACCATACTATAATTATTACATTAAAGATATTGAAAGGGTACAAAATATTTTTTTGGGATGTGTAAATTATAAATGTAATCGTAGTTGTATGTCATGTATAAGATCTTCTTAAAAAATATAACCTAATGGACTTAAAGTCTAGGAGGATGCAACTTAGTACGATGCTTTTGTATGACATCTGTCACACTCGTTATGATTGCCCAGAGTCGGCGGAAAGGCTTTGTTTCAAAGGTCCTTCAAGATCCCGAATGTGGGAACGTGGAAACGAAGGTGGGAACTCACGAATCGAGCCCAAAACATTTTTCACCCCAGCCTGTCGCACCAACTTGGGCTTTCGTTCTCCGCTATATAGAATGACTCAATGTTATAATGATCATTTTAATAATATCGACATATTTCATGTACGATTTAGACGTTTCCGCAGATTAGTGTTCGAGGTTTTGGGTACCACCACCCAGGCAGGAAGCATTGCACTTGATACTGTCTTATTATATCTTATTCCTATTTCCACAGTTATGTTAGCCTCATCACTACCTTTGATCCTTCGAATAGCCTATTATGTTTATAAATCAAGTTAATAAGATCTACCGAATTGTAAATTTAAACCTCATCAACGCCACACTGTACGACAACCTGCCATTTGCATCCACCGGTTGCCCGCGACTTTTACAATGTCGTCGGTCCACCTATATATATATAGTGGGAGGCCTTCCTACGCTGCGTCTTCCGGTTCGCGGTCGCCACTCAAGAAACTTTCTTCCCCATCGGTTGTCAGTTCTTCGAGCGATGTAGCCTGCCCATTGCCACTTTAACTTGCAAAACTTGCAGGTGGTTATTAAAAGAGACGGTCCCTATTAGTTCCGGGGTCCCACATGGGTCAATACTGGGGCCGTTACTATTTGTACTGCATGTCAATGATATAATTAAATGTTTCAAATTTTGTAATTTTCTGTGTATTTTTATAACCTAAATGCTCGAAGTAATGCATATAATATTATTTCTCACAGAAAGTTGTAATGTTGCCAGATTCATATCTAATATATATTTAATCATGGTATAATAATATACTCCGCCAGGTATGACACTCCTGAGTAACAAAGGTCACGTGGGTGACACAAGCCTACGTCATCGTGAAATGAGAATATTTCGATATCTTGGTTTTCGCTACGTTGTTTCGCACCAACGAGTTAGTCAACATTTTATGCAAGAGCGTGCGTCGCAGAACATTCTTCGCAACAACATAGGACCCACTGAAGAGACCTAAGAGTAGGGCCTTCCCTTTTCTGTGGGACTACCCGATTCAAAAGAAAATTTATTTGAATAAATTTACTTAATCCTATTTTTGCTGAATGTTTGATATGTTATTGTCGGCAACTTTTTATGAAGTATGTGATTGTTCATCTCTGTATTGTTATTTACTATTCAGTAATTTTATTGCACCAAGTATCTTAGTCTAGTACAGTAATGCCAAGAACTAATGATACATGGACCCTGTAAGGGTAGCAAAATAAATCTTAACTAGGTACATATTAGTTATACAACATTTACGGCCTTACCTAAAATAATCTCGATTCTCTTAGTCACTGCTTAAACTTCTCTGTCCTTTTCTAGCACATGCAACTTCATGTCAGAGAGAAGATGGCAGAGCATCTTAAGCAGTGACTAACGGTTGAAAAGTTTTTTTAAGTAAGGCCGTTAGTGAGTATGAAACGTTTTTACGTCGAGGTAATCACACTGTAGTAACAGTTATTTATTATTAAGGTATTTTTAACCGTTTTTTGGAACAGTGATTCCTTAGGCTCGTTTCTAATTACTTTCGGTAATTTGTTGTACATTTCAATTAACATGTACTCCGATCCTCTCCTAACAATTTCTAATAGCGGTTCCGGCGCCACGAGCTGGTTTTGCCTTCGAGATTTTGTAGTGGTGGTAAATAAATGTGGGTGTTTTCTAACAAACGTTACCGCTTCGAGTATGTAGATGCTGGATAGAGTGAGCATTCTTGCTCACTCTCTCTCTCTCTCTCTCTCTCTCTTTCTCTCTTTGCTCTCGGTGGATGTTCATTATTATTGGGAGACATTACTTTCAACCAGGCAAACGCGTAAGCAGTGAAGAAAAAAACCTGGTCCGTCAGTGAAACTTCTTGGCCGGTACAAATGAATTCAACATTTGGACTATTCGAGAACAAAAATAGAAATTGCTCGTCGGTGGGCTTCGTCTATGTGTTCGCTAATTTAACAAAACAAAAAAAAATGTTCTTCGATTCCGCTCTTGGTTACTGCTGTATTATCTAGGTTAATAATTATCAAGTTATATAACTGAGTCCATACTATCCATACTATCATCGTTAATGCATTGATTAATCTTCAAATCTAGCTCTTCAATCAATTTACAATATAATAACACATAGAGGTATGAAGTTCCTACCTCTATGTAATAACAGTTCCACATATTAACATATTATAATAAAGTCACTAACATAGTGTGATATTTTTACTAGTGACATGACATGCCTGTTAGATATTATTGTAATGGTTATAATTATTATCGTATTCCTTTCAAATATTTTTTATTTATAGTGGTTTAGATTAGTTGCATGCTTGGAGGATCTAGCTCTCTCTCGTTGCATGACATAATTCACATTAAAATATTTTAAATAATAAATTCAAAAATAATATAAATTATAATAATTATTGTATGTTCGTTAAGAGTAGACAAGTTGGTCACATCTCCATAGAAACGCGGTAGTATTACTACTCCACTATGTAATTTTGTAGGTCCAAGACTAAGTATTATATCGATTAATCTCTTCATTATCTAGGAATGTAAATTATTACGAAAGTAAAAAGTTAATAAACATGAAAGTTATGAGCCAGGAAACATCTTGTATTTTAGCTCAATTTTAACGCCACATTGGACGTAAATAAATAACATAAGGAATACGAAAACTCTAAAATAATTTATCAAGCGGCATAGTTTAGTCCATAAACATTTCAAATAACTAAAAAGTTGGAATAAATTAACTCAGAGTTTATTCAACCACATTACTGCAGCCAAAGGTCGACAATAAATATTTGCGCGCTCATTTATCTTTCTTTCTCCCTTTCCCACAGTTTGTTTGATGAAGAGAGCATGATTTTTAGCCGCGCCCACCGATGAGTTCGAGCCGTCAACTTGTCGATCCTTAAGGACGAGACTGTTGAGATGTATGAAATATTTTTATAACACCTTATTCTGTACAGTTTACGCAATAAATAAATTATGATTATGAATATAAACAAAAAAGCGGATCATAAATCCTTGTCAAATAAGCCCTAAGGGTACGCGCGGTACCCCATCCAAACATACCCAATACACTGGCCGCATTACCACGCTACACAGCAATGGAAATCCGTTGGGCCAAAAACCAGCCCGAACCACAGTCCGAACGGTCCCTTCCTCTCTCCTTTAAACGTTGGTTTTGTGGCCTCTGAACTCCACGCATTTACAATAGGCTAGATGACTGGTTTTTTTTATTGTCCTATTCAAGTGTGGCCCATAAATATAGCTGATTAATGAAAAGAAAATTAAAATCTGATCAAAAATAAGCAACTTATAAGCATTTTAATATCACGCTAGACAGAGAGGCGAAACAGCAAATCGTGACGTCACTTGTCAGGACGCCATATAAATTCTATTCTGACAAGTAAGGCGTGACGTCATTTTTTGTTTTGTGGGAAAGGGACAGAGTTGTCTCTAACAAAAACTTTAAACGCTCATATATCAGACCATTATTAACCGATTTAAATAATGTTTTCAATTACCATACTATATTCACTTAATTTCTTCATCAAAGCTATTGGTTTCAACGATTTAAACATCAGTCATCTAGCCTATTGTCTGCAGTACATTTTAAAGTCTCATCTCTCTGTGCATATAATTACATACCATAGTAGATATTCTTCTATGATAATAATGATGTACGTAACGTAATTCTTCCAATAATTGACTAAGAGCTGTTATTTTCGTAATATTTATCTCAGATGAAGTAATATGTAATTGAACAAGACCAGTGAGTGAGTGCATTTTGGAACAGACCGCTCCTAGACACCTTTTCGGCATCTTATCTAAGTCAAGCGATAGATAAGTCAAGTTATTTGTTAACAACGACTGTATCATCACCAAGATTACTTTAGCTTGACACATAGCCACACTAAACAGTCGCACCGGATCTACACAGACCCCCCATGAGATCTGGTAATCTCGGTTCATCATAGACCTTCCATGTTTTCTGCACATTAATTTAAGAGTGTCTATGACTACGGTTCCTAATGTGTCGTGTAGAATCATGGGCACGTTAAATTTTATATAGTTTCGAATGATTTCAATTTGTTGATAAAGGCAAGCTTCAGCTTCGGTTTTTTCGGGTCTCTCTAACGTCTCACACATTAACTCCGCTTGTAAAACGATCCATCCCGCGAATCGCTTCATAGCCAAACTTTGAAGCGTTTTCGTATGTTGCCGCAGCATACATCGGTCCATTTTTTTAAATCTGTAAATTAAGTTGGTATGAATCAGGTTTGTTAAAAAGGTAATCCATATTTCTAAGGAGCAGGAAATGAATACATATTTTCAAATCAGTGTCAGATACAAGCAAAAAACATAATGCGTACTGCCCTACTGCCTTTGTATTTGAAAAAAATATGTATAAACCATAGACATACATAGT
Source organism: Erannis defoliaria (assembly GCA_905404285.2). Classification (NCBI taxonomy): domain Eukaryota; kingdom Metazoa; phylum Arthropoda; class Insecta; order Lepidoptera; family Geometridae; genus Erannis; species Erannis defoliaria. Next base: position 1,253,349 of record FR990094.1, on the reverse strand, counting down.
AAGGACGGGTTGGACACCATTATGAAACACATATCTATACTTAACCATTTATGTGATTCACAAATTCTCTACTCAAAAATCAAAGTAGGTAAGTACTTAGAAGTAATTTTGTTTGGTTGTGACAAAGAATAATAATAATAATACTATATACTGTATTAGATTATACAAACAAAATAAGTAATTATTAGAAAGTAATCTACTTACGCGTATTAACTAATAAATAGCTCCCGCGAACTTCGTATTCGTACGGACTAAAAAATATTTCGTGAGTTATTTCCGTTATTATAATACGTAGTTATTCTGCTATCTGGGCGTAGGCAAATCCAACAAATCAATAAACTAACCCGACTTTGTTTTTTATATTAGAAATATTATCTTTGTGAAAATACATGCAGGATGCTGCCACGAAGCTGGTTTTGTTATAGTTTATAATACTGCTATCATGTGCTGATGTCAACGTTGACCTTGGACTGCGTCTGGCTGGTCTGGTACCTAAATAGCAGGACAAGTTCGGGTTTGTTCTCAGAACTCATAGCGCCATCTGTTAGGATTTTGTAAAACTAAGTCTAATTAGAGGCGGGGAAATTGTATTTTATGGAGGGTAGAGTGTATTGTATTATTGGGGGCGTAGGCATGATGACTACAATTTTTTTCACAATCTCATAATAAATCTGATCATCAATAGAGCCTATTAACGAAAATAAAATTTAAAATAATTTATAAATAAATAAGTTCTAAGTATTTTAATTGCAAGCTAGACAGAGAGCGCGCTATACTGAGCTATGACGTCAAGCCTCAGGCGCGGCATACAAAAGCTATACTAACACTACGTGCTTTGCGAGAAAGGGATAGAGCATCCCCTCTCTATCCCAACCTAAAACTTTAAACACTCATATCTCAGAGATTTATCAGCCAATACAATTTATTTTTTCAGTATGTGTAATGTATTTAGTTATAACTAAGCCTGTTATTTGTCATAAATTAAACATTGTCACACAACCTTACTTAAAAAAACTTCTCAACCGTTAGTCACTGCTTAAGATGCTCTGCCATCTTCTCTCTGACGTGAAGTGTAACATGCAAGAACAAGACAGAGAAGTTTAAGCAGTGACTAAGAGAATGGAGATTATTTTAGGTAAGGCTGATAGTTTTCAACCTTAAGATGAACTTCCGCAAAGTAACGCCTGATTCAATCACATAAATATTATAAAATATCGGTTTTGTTTTGACACAAACGTAGATAAATATACGATTCCATGTTTTGTAAGGTTTTTTTAACAACTAACCGATCAGTACTTCTGGGAAGTTGATGCAGCTATGTACAATCCTATCTATAGTTACCGTTGTAAACTGACAATAATCCATTCTCAATTCTTTCAAATGAATTAATGGGTTTCGGTCCATTAATTTTAGCATAATGTCATCAGTCAGTGAAATTTCTTGGCCGGTACAAATGAATTCAAGATTTGGACTGTTCGAGAGCAAAAATAGTAAATGCTCGTCAGTGGGCTTCGTCGACTCAGACCAAGCGTCCAAAGTCAAATTGTTTATCTTCGTTTTACAATTAGGAAAGACACATGAAGACTGTGTTACAAAATGACAGCAATACATATACAAGCTTCGTAAATTGGGACACATTCGAGCTATACATATCAACGCGTTTAAATCTATCTCAGTCATAGCTATAACAGTCAAGTCTACCAAGTTATGACCGTTTCCATTTAATAAGTCTTCTAGTTGATCGGAATAAAAATTATAACCATTGAGTTCCAATTCCCGCAAATCCTGCACCTCTTTAAGAGCCATTACTAGATTCCTTTGTCCAATCCTATATTTGTGAAGTGAAATCTTTTGAATCATGGGACACATTTTAACAACTAATTGGAATTGTTCCAATGTTGTCTCCGAGCCGTTTTTGTAAGATTTTAACTTAAATTTAATTTCTGCTTTATTTTCGAACTTCAGTATTTGTGAACTCAAGTCTTTATTAAAGATATAGCTGACAGCACGTGCGACTATATCGTTTGGATGGTCGTGAAACCTTGGATTCTGTACACCGGTATCTATATGTTCGATGTTTTCACAAAACAAAAGAAGTTTTCCGATTCCTCTCTCGCTTACTGCTGTATTATCTAGGTTAATACTTCTCAAGTTATATACCCGAGTCAAAATATCCAGACTGTCATCGTTAATGCATGTGTTAGACTTCAAATCCAGCTCTTCAATCAGTTGACAATTGTCTGCAATACATTTTAAAATCTCATCCGTGCATATAGAAATATATTTAAATCTCAAAGACAGTTTTTTAAGATTATGTAATTCTTTCAATAATTGAATAAGGTCTGTCGTTTTTATATTCTGTTTCTCAGATGCAGCGAGGTGTAATTGAACAAGACCAGTGAGTGAGTGCGAGTTGGAAGAGACCGCGGTTAGACATTTTGCCGGCATTTTATCTAAGTCAAGCGATAGACAAGTCAAGTTTTTTGTTAACATCGTCTGTATCATGGCCAAGATTACTCTGGCTCTGGTTTGATAGACAGGCAAGTTAAACTGTCGCGCCGGAGCTACGCAGGTCCGGTTGTCTTGGATCATCATAGAAAATATACGTTTTCTGCACAGTTTTTTTAGAGCTTGTATGACTGCGGTTGCTAATGTGTTATGTAGAATCTTGGGCACGCTACATTCTAGATAGTTTCGAATGATTTCTATTTGTTGAGAGAGGAATGCTTCAGCTTCGGTTCCGTTGGGTTGGTCTAACGTCTCAGATATTAACTCCGCTTGAGACACGATCCATTCCGTGAATTGGTTAATCGCCAAAGTTTGAAGCGTTTTCTTAGGTTGCCACAGCATACATCGTACCATTTTTGTTTATCTGAAATGTAAGTAGGTGTTAGGAGGTTAACGAGGTTTGTTAAAAAGGTATTCCACATTTTTTGCGTCAGATACAAGAAAAAACACACAATGCGTACTGCCCTGCACTGCTTTTGTATTTGAAAAAAAAAAAAAAAAAAAACGATTAAAAATATAACTTTGCATGCATTATTTGAAAAAAATATTTCAAAAAGCTCATATTCTTTTAAAATTTACATACAAATAGCAATATCATAAAAAATCCTCAATATCGTAAGAACCCAGTAGTACATAAGGATCAGTTGCCGTGCGTTACAGTCTCGCAAAAACTAGTTAATTGGTCGCAGGTTTTGTTTTGTTCTTTTAACACTGGCGAGGTTTATGTTTTTTTTTTTATGTGGTACGATGTATGCCGGGTTATCTAGTCAGGTAGGTAATAAAACTCATTTGAATCGGCAGTTCTTTCAAGGCATACTGTATGCGACGCAAAGTAACGTCGCTAGGTCGCTACATAACTCGGGTCTTGATTTGTGTTACGTGTATCGTGTAATGTAACGCGGATAGTGTGGACGAGCACTGCGGTGCCTTTGTGTTAGCGATAGGCGCAGGCCACACAGAAATGGCACGGGTTCCAAAAAAAATGCTCGGGATGATTTAGGCCGGGCGCATACGACGAGAAAAACCGATAGAAAAACCGTCCGGTTTCGCCTGAAGGCGCTCCGTGCATACATTTTGTACTAGGTCCCGCACACCGTAAGAAATTTCTCGAGACGCCCGTCTCGCTCGCACCAGCTAATTGTGCGCAGTGTGTTACGGTCGTACGGCGCCGGACCGGTGCCTGACGGAAGCCGTGCCGAATGCGTGTGCGGCCAGACTAATTGTGCGCAGTGGTCGGTCCGGCGCCTGTCGGGTGCCGTGCCGAATCAATGTGCGACCACTTTAGAGTGATTTTGGATTGAGTGAGGTGAGTGAGGTGAATTTTGGGAGCGGGCCGAATTTCATCCGTACGCAGACGAAGTCGCGAGCGAACTCTAGTCTATAATAATATATTCCGCCTTGCTGTTGTAGGTACTCCACCGTATTTATTTAAATCAGAAACACATTAAGTAGGTAGGTACATAGATTTTTTATGTGATTCACAAATCCTTTAAAAACTTAAATAGCAAAGTAGGTAAGTACTTAGAATAGCAGTAATCGTGTTTCTTAAGACAAAGATAATATACCTAATACTATATATTATATGTACCTACTTGATTACACAAACAAAATAATTATTAAAAAGTAATCTACTTACGTGTAATAATAAATAGTTCCCTTCAAACTTCGTACAGACAAATCTAATTTAAAGAACTATATGTAACCAAACATTGTTTTTTAAATTAGAAAGATTATCTTTATGAAAAAACATGCAGGATGCTGCCACGAAGCTGGTTTTATACTGATGCCAAAGATTAATCATTGACTGATGCAAACACTGACCTTGAACTAGTACCTAAAGTAGCAAGTAGTTCGGGTTCGTTATCCCAACTCCTAGCGCCATCTGTTAGAATTTTGTAATACTAAGTCTTTTTTTTTTTTAATTATTAGCATCGCACGATGTGCATTCTGCCAGTGTCATGTTCATGAATTTTCAAGTTTTTGTGTTCTTTTATTAAAATAAAGTCAAATATGTCATTAAAACACAGTCAGTCACACGAAACCAGTCATAGTCGAGTCCAAGTCATGCCCTAGTAAAGTTGTGGTGACTTTACTATGAGCTTCTACGGAGTTTTGAAAACAACACGAAAATACATGTTTCACCACATTATATCACTTGCCCACACTCGTGCATGTAATTCAACACTCAATGAATAAAACACCACCATTTTTAATCATTAATTCGTGAAAAAACACAGGTTTAAGAAAATAATAGAATACAACGACATGATTTTTCCGTGTTCCCGCCAAAACTCTGAAACTAAGTCTTATTAGAGGCGTAAAATAGTATTGAGCGGTGCCAGGGTTGCCAGCCGTACTATAATATATAGTATTGTACTATATACTGTTGAAGAAATATATAGTACGCCAAAAAACCCTATATTTCTGGGTCAATCTCTATTTTGCAATATCCTCCATATATATATATATATATGAAATATGACATTTGAAATCCAAGACTAATTCGATTGCTTTAAATGTTATTTGTCGATCAATGAAACTTTTACTATACTTCATAGAAAGTTTCTGAGAATAACATAACAAGGATTCAGCAAAAATAGCATTCAGTTCTATTCATATAAATTTTCATTTGAATCGGGTAGTCGTGCGTGATTGCGAAGAACGTTCTGCGACGCAAGATCTTGCGTAAAATGAGGCTGACACGTTAGTGCGTAAACTCAAAGTAGCGAAAGCCAACATATCGTAATATTCTAGTTCGAAACACGAAATTTTGAATAGAATAGTTTATTGACCTTATCACAAAATTGTTACACTAGGCAAGTCATTTACAATGTTTTCTAAATAAACACGTACTAAAATTAATAAGTAACATTACATTAAAATAATAAAAATTATCTTAAAGAAACAAATAGAATTTTCCCATTTTCATGATGCTTGTAGGTACATTTCAGAATTAAAAATTAAGTTTTTGTGCGTTGATACGTTGGTTTTCGCACTGATAATTCAGTAAAATTTTATTCGCAGAACTTGCGTCGCAGCAACGTTCTTCGCAATCACGTAGGACTCCCATGTCATCATCATCATTAGCCAGAACGTCCACTGCTGGACGAAGGCCTCCCCCTTAATAGGGAGGGGTTGGCATAATCCACACGCTTGGCTGGCGGCGGGATTCATACAAAGGGCCATTTAAAAAAAAAAAGGGTTTTTAGGCCAAATTTGCCCCATGCAAAATCAAATTTATTTAGTCAAATTACTATATTTAAAGCCCAAAAATATAAAATGTTACAGAAGAACATCCGTCTTAGTAACTTTAGCGGTTGAAAACACGATTGATTATACTTTCCTCGATAGAAAAAAATACCGAAACAGTGTCTATTTTTAAACCTTTTTCAGTTTTATGTCCTAATTACAGCACATAGTCACATAAAAAAATATGTATTAATAGATAATAGTATTTTGGAGAGCATTCTACGGTTGAAAAGTTATTAATTTCTATACTTTCAGGTAATCTGAGAAACACTTCAAAAATCGAAGTTTGACACACACGAATCTGCGTAACCGCCATATTTTTGCTCCGCTAATGTGACCCTACCTGATACAACATAAGACTACTGATCGATCTCATTCAAAAATGTGCTTGAAAAGTGGAATACCCCGCCTTAAGCTTATTTTTATTTAACTAAAATCGATTAGTATTTCCGGAAAATTGATACAGTTTTGGATGATCTTGTCTACTGTTAATTTTGTTAACTGACCGTCATACATTCCAATTCCTTCAAATAAATCAATAGGTTTCGATTCAATACTTTTAACATAATCTCATCCGTAAGTGACACTTCTTGGCCGGTAGAAACAAATTCAAGTTTCGGACTATTCGAGAGCAAATATAATATATGCTCATCAGTAGGCTTTGTCTCCTCCTCGCAAGCATCCAAATGTAAAGTTTTTATTTCAGTTTCACAATGACCAACATTATCTGCTGTTACTGGCGTTTCTTGTACAAAAGAACACGAAATCATGCGTAAGCTTTGCAAATTTGGGCACATTTGGGTAATACAAACCAATGCATTCAAATCTATCTCAGTCAGCGCATTTACTGTCAAGTCTACCAAATTGCGTCCGCTTAAATTTAACATTTCTTTGACTTGATATGAATAAAAACGATAACCATCAAGTTACCCGTAAATCCAGCACGTCGTCTAGAGCCATAACTAGATTCGCTTGTCCATCAGTATAGTTGTGAATTGAAATCTTTCGAATTTGTGGGCACATGTTAAGGACTATTCGGACTTGTTCCAGCGTTGTCTTTGCGCCGTTTTTGTAACATTTTAACTTAAATTTTGGGACATATTTTTTGTAACATGTGTCTTTACTGGGGATGCTAGTTAGTGCACGTGCGGTCTTATCGTCTCCGTGGCTTTTCAACATCGATATCTGAACAACGGTTTCAATATACTCGATTTTTTCACAAGCCATAAGAAGTTTTTCGATTCCGCTGTCGCCCACTGCTGTATTGAATAGATTAATAGTTCTTAAGTCACGTAGTTGAGCTAATATATCCATACTATCATCGTTAATGCATAGATTGTGCTGTAAATCTAACTCTTCAATTAGTTTACAATTATCTGCAATACATTTTAAAGTCTCGACTGTGAAACTCGATTCGTGCAAACATATGGTAGTGATAATGACAGATTTGTAAGTTTATTTAACTCTTTTAATATATGTATAACGTCTATGTTTCTTACAGTATCTTTCTCCCATGAAGTAAGGTGTAATTTAATTAAACCAGCGAGGGAGTGCAATTTGGAACACAGCGCGGCTGAGCACGACACTGGCATCTTGTCGAAGTCTAGCGCTAGACAAGTCAAGTTTTTAGTAAATAACGTCTGTATCATCAGAGCTATAGTTCTAGCTTGATTTACAGAAGAACTTGGTTGTCGCACAGACGGTTTATTGTACCATGTAGCGACAGTATTCAGTTTATGTTTGCCACACGTTTTTTCAAGAGCTTCTATTATTTCTTTTGCTAATTTATCGTGTAGATGTATGTTTGACACGTTACATTCTAGATAGTTTCGAATGGTTTCAGTTTGTTGAGAGAGCCAAGCTTCAGCCGCGGTTTGGTCGGGCTGCTTGAGCAGTGGCATTGTTGACATTAACTCCGCCTGAGAAACGATCCATTTCCCGAATTGCTCTATCGCTAAACTTTGAAGCGTTTTCTTGGGTTGCTGCAGCAGGTATTCAGTCATTCTTATTTATTCTGAAATATATTTATTGATAAATTAGGTTTTATAAAGAAGTAATTTTTAATTCGTTTTTTTATAATAACGAAAATATATAATACGCCGAAATACAAGAAAAACCCAAGAGTTGCGTTTCTGTCGAACTATAGAACATTTAAATAAATTTGGTACTTTTAACCAAACCAAAAATAAAAGTATTTAAAAAAAAGTCTATTTCAGTTAGTTTCCGCGACTTAACTCGCATTATCTCTTTATAATATTGTAATAGAAATAAGTATAATTTAATATTATATGTAATTACTTTACTTATATTATCTATGGTATAACACAAATTAATTGGGAGTTTTGGCTGGAACGCGGAAAAATCATGTTTTTGCATTCTATTATTTTCTTAAACTTGTGTTTTTTCGCGAATTAATGATTAAAAACGGTAGTGTTTTATTCATAGAGTGTTGAATTACATGCACGAGTGTGGGCAAGTGATATAATGTGGTGAAACATGTATTTTCGTATTGTTTTCAAATCTCCGTAGAAGCTCATAGTAAAGCCGCCACAACTTTACTAGGGCATGACTTGGACTTGACTCTGATTAATTTCGAGTGACTGACTGTGATTTCATAAAATATATGTCTTAATTTTAATTTTAGAAAACTTGCAAATTCATAAACTTGACACTGGCAGAATGCACAACGGGCGATGCCAAAAATTAAGCAAAAAAAACTGGCCTTCGTCGAGCAGTGACGTCATCTGGATTTTGATTTGATACACAGAGCCTAGTAAAATTATTTTTTGACACAGAGTACCTACTTAGTAATACGGCAAATGTGATACGTAAACTAACACTACGACATCCAGTATAAAAAAATCTTATCTAAACGTTATCATATTCGTGAATGAAAGTTCTGTCGAGAAATTCTGTATGAATATGAGGGCCTCTCAACTAAAGCGTGTTCAACGAAAACATTTACTTGCCCACACTAATTGAATAAAACTTCACCATTTTTACACAATAGGTAATAGCAACACTCGAAAAAAAAACATAAACAACATGTTTTGGTAAAACATATACGGCCTTACTTAAAAAAAATTCAACCGTTAGTCACTGCTTAAGATGCTCTGCCATCTTCTCTCTGACGTGAAGTTGCACGTGCTAGAAAAGGACAGAGAAGTTTAAGCAGTGACTAAGAGAATCGAGATTATTTTAGGTAAGGCTGATTATATCATTGTAAATAATACAGTACGGCGACATAATTTATTCAGAGTTTTGGCGGGAATACGGAAAAATCAGGACGCTGCTTTTTTTTTTTCTTAACCTTGTGTAATTTCGCGAATTAATGATTAAAAATTGAGGTGTTTTATTCAAGGGTAGATGACTGATGTTTATATCGTTGAAACCAATAGCTTTGATGAAGAATTTAAGTAAATATAGTATGTTTATTGAAAAAATAATTTAAATCAGTTAATAATGTTCTGATATATGAGCGTTTAAAGTTTTTGTTAGAGACAACTCTGTCCCTTTCCCACAAAACAAAAAATGACGTCACGCCTCACTTGTCAGAATATAATTTATATGGCGTACAAAGAAGTGACGTCACGATTTGCTGTTTCGCCTCTCTATCTAGCATGAATTTAAAATGATTACAAGTGGCTTATTTTTGATCAGATTTTCATTTTATTTGCTTTAATCAGCTATATTTATGGGCCGCATTTTAATAGGACAATTAAAAAAAACCCGTTATCTAGCCTATTACATGCACGAGTGTGGGAAGCAAATGATATAGGTAATTCCAATGCTTTCCCGCCAAAACAAAACCTTTATTTTCTTACCAGTGAGAGTGCTACAAGATCTACTACGATCCCCAAGCCGCCTGCTAAGCATGGGGATTATGGCAGTAGGTACCCCTTTATTAAGGGGGATGCCTTCGTCCAGCAGCGGACGTTTTATGGCGTACAGAAAAATTAAATATTATGACCGATGACGAGAGTCCAACAAAACTGCTTCCAATATTTATAGAAATAACTTGAAAACAACAAAAACTTACAAACTTTAAGCTGTAGTAAATCAGTAGAATGAGGTTCTCACAAAACTAAGATTCGTGACGACTAAAATACACAAACAAAGAAGCTTATCAAAAATAGCGCCGCCCGCCACAGGAAAGCGGTTAAGTTTGTCAAGTTTGCTGTGTTGCCAGCTCAGTTATAAAAAAAATGCCAACTTACCTTATCCACCGGATGACGGGCAGCAGCGTCCTCGAAGTTAACGGTGGTGAGCATTCTGCGATCCCCGAGCCGCCTGCCAAGCGTGGGGATTATGGCATCCGTAATAAATATACTAGGAACAACACAAGAAAAATAAACGACAAAAAAGAGAAAAATGCAAGAATGGCAACATTCAGCGTAGCCGTAAAAATTTTTGGAGTGATGATGTCATCCTTGACCTGACCTTGAACTTGTTTCGTAGGGAACTCATTGGCAATAATATAGGTTTTATATCCCCTTACCCAGTGAGTTGAAATAAATATAGTAGTTATAGTCGAACAAAGCTGGTTTAAAAACTGACTAGAAGTTGCCTATATAAATATACTTATGCATGTTTCTTTGCAGTTTGTGAAGAAAAGAAAAGAATATGACCGACTTTATACGCCACACCTGTTGGTAGAGAGAGACAAATATCTAATTTATCTTACGGCGTAATTAGCTATACAAGTTGATTGGCCAGAGCGAGCGCCCTCGCCGCGCCGGTGTGAGTCACACGACACCGTGTGACTCTCTTTCACTCTCTCACACAAGTCGATCTATCTATCTCGGTCATCCATTTCCAAGAGACAACAGTCGTCTAAGATAAAATAAATTTCATTTTTCCCCATTGCATTAAAAATACAGTACTTACGCGTGAAATGTTTTTTTTTTAAATATAAAAGAACCTGCTAAAATAGTTAATAGGCTAACGAAATAATACATACATCAATATTTGTTAGGTATTCATTTAGATGATAATTTATTTTTCGAATTGACAACTTGGTTAGAACCGGTTATGTGGAAGCTCTTGTCTTGGCCCCGGGCAGTTGCCTATTGCCCTTCCTTAAATCCGGCGATGGTCGTATCTATCTACTTTGAGAGCTTTACGGTATGGGTTCGATTCCCAACCATGACGAACATAGATGTTTGTTCTGTTTCTGGGAGTTGAGCCAGCTAAATCAGGCATATATAAACAAACATACAATTTCAATATTTTTATTTAAACCGCAATCAGTAGAGTGCGTACATTAACACGTCAATATATACAGTTGCGAATTAGAAAACATTAGATATTCTAAAACATTTAGATGCGTTTGGCGAATGTTGACTTGAAATAATTGGCTATAGGCTAGTTGCCAGTGGCTCCGGGCTTTAGGCCGCTACAAGCCTCCAACATTATAAAAAACATTTAAAAAAACAACCGACTTCAATTTAGATTACCTGAACGACATCTTTTCCCAGTTATTTTGATATAAAAACCAAACTATTAAACCGATTTCGATAAAATTTACATGGGACCACCTCTGAAGTATGACCAATCAAAATCAATTTATAATTGGCGGAGTAATTGCGTAACATACATACAAAAAACAGTCTAATTGAGAACCAGCTTTTTGTAAGTCGGTTAAAAAAAATACACATACGAATTGAGTACCTCTTCCTTTTTTGAAGTCGGTTCAAAAAAAGACAACCAACATCAATTCCGATTACTTGAAAGACAGTCATTTTCCACTTGTTTTGTAGAAACCAAACTACTGGACCGATTTTGATGAAATTCCTATGGGTCAAATCTAAATAAAAATAAACAAAAAAGCCACGTTAATAATACAAGAAGCCATTCAAACTACCCAGTCAAAATTCGCCAAACACCATTCACAAATAGACTTGCAAGAACCCCGCAATTTATTGCTTGTATAACTTGCAGCGAGTTACAAACTTGAACTATTTATCAGGTTGCCGCGATTTTCTAAGAAATTGCATAAACTTCTTTCAAGTCCAATTGTTTGCAACAAGAAGATATTTAAAGTATAGAAACTACAATATAACTAGTGGCGGAGTTATTTAAAATGTAGGAACAAAAATCCTTAACTAATTACATACAGTTTTTACGTAAAACTATTTTTTTTAAATAATAAGTCGCTCTCTAAAGACGTTAGTGCAAAAACGTTGGCGCATAATGACCAATACGCAAATTGTCCAGCTGTCATGGAGCGTCCTGTTCGCAGATTGTTACTACTAGGGTTATTTAAGGAATCATGGTTCTAACGAGGTAAAATAAAGAAACTTACTTAAATACATGCACCTTGAAAACATTACACTACTTTTTTTGGCCAGTCGAGTAAAAACAGATAAAAAGTTAATGAATCAATTAAATTAGTTGTTATTAGTTGACTTAAATGAATCTGTAATTTAAACTAAATAAACATTTTAAAACATTAAGCCACACTGGTAGAATGCACAAGCTTAAGGATGCACCGACCGACGGCTCGAACTCGTCAGTGGGCGTGGCTAAAAAGCGTGCTCTCTTCATCAAAGTGTGGGAAAGGGAGAAAGAAAGAGAATTGAGCGCGCAAATTTTTTCATGTCGACCTTTGGCTGCAGGATTGTGATGAATAAACTACTGAACTAATTTATCCCAACTAAAGTTATTTGAAATTTTGATGAACTAAACTATACCACTTGATACATTATTTTAGAGTTTTCGTACTCCTTAGGTTATTTATTTACGTCCAAAGTGGCGTTAACATTGAGCTAAAATACGAGATGTTTCCTGGCTCATAACTTTCATGTTTATAAACTTTTTACTTTCTTATCAATTTACAATCCTAGATAATGAAGAGACAAATCGATATAATACTTAGTCCTGGACCTAAAACACTACATACTGGAGTAATATTACTTCCCCGTTTCTATGGAGAAGTCCGGCTTGTTTACTCTTAATGCCAAAAATAAATAAAAAAGACATTCGGCTGTAATTATTTAATCATAATGGTAATATTGACATAATAGACTTAGTTTTTAATGTTTTTAACTATTAAAAAAAAACGAATCATCCTTTTAAAAATATTGTAATAATTACGAATAATTCTAAATAACTCCGCTTGAAGGAATCGAAATCTTAATCTAATATGTACAAGTCAGGTTTTTAAAGAAACGAAACATTTTAAAATTGCTCCCACGTTTTTATATTTTCGTTTCATTTTTAACATCCGAGAGATCAAAATTTTAGGCCTTTGGGGTTAATCGGTTTAAATTAAAATCGATTTTAATTAATAGACTTAAACATCGATTTGGCGTCCATTTTGTTGTATAAACTAAAGTGACATAACATACCAAATATAAAAAAAAACTTCAATTTCGACTGGATGTCATCTATTTTCCAGTTATTTTGTATTAAAAACCAAACTACTGAACCGATTTTATGTTTTATTTATACGGGAATACTCACGTTTAATTAAATCGGATACTACGCCTATAGTTTCGATCACATCCGGTGATCTAGTGCAAAGCAGGACGCAGCCGCTCGCGCGTCGGGCTCTGTTTTCACTCTTTGAAAAAGGTCACCGAATTTTGTTTTATATAAATAAAACATAATTATTATACACTATTTAAAAAATATATACAACCGACTTCAACTTCGAATACCTGAATGACATCTTCATATTTTTTTAGTAATTTTGATTTAAAAACCAAACTACTGAACCGATTTCGATATAAATGTTATGGGATCGCCTCTGAAATAGTACCTACCAAACAAAAAGAATCATCAAAATCAGCTCATTATTGGCGGAGTAATCGCGTAACATACATTAAAAAAAAAGAAAAAACTTAGTCGAATAAGGAACCTCCTTTTTTGAAGTCGGTTGAAAATGTGTCAAATCCACGTCAGTTTTCATAATAAAATATAATATATAATTTCTAAACCGATTTCGATAAAATGAATGTGGAACCAAGAAAACAAGAATCATCAAAATCAATTCAAAATTCGCTTAACAACAAAAAACAACGTATAGTCGATTTTTTTTCTAAGTCGGTTGAAAAATTGGTTAAAGGCTTGGGACATTTCCTAGTCGTACAAATTTCCCATACTGTCCTTGTACTAGGCCAAAATGTCACAATATCACAATTTTCAACCGACTAAAAAAGGGGAGGTTCTCAATTCGACAGTATGTTTTTATTTTGTATTTATGTTACGTTACTTCGCCTACTAATGTTTAATTTATGACAAATAACAGGCTTAGTGATGAATATAACTAAATACATTATACATACTGAAAAAATAAATTGTATTGGCTGATAAATCTCTGAGATATGAGCGTTTAAAGTTTTAGGTGGGGATAGAGAGGGGATGCTCTATCCCTTTCTCGCAAAGCACGTGTTAGTATAGCATTTGTATGCCGCGCCTGAGGCTTGACGTCATAGCTCAGTATAGCGCGCTCTCTGTCTAGCTTGAAATTAAAATACTTAGAACTTATTTATTTTTGAATTATTTTAAATGTTGTTTTCGTTGATAGGCTCTATTGATGATCAGCTTTTTTATGAGGTAATAAAAAAATTGTAGTCATCATGCCTATTTATTTTGATGATTATTTTTTATTTGGTAGGTGATACTTCAGAGGTCCCATATTAATTTTATGAGAATCGGTTCAATACTTTGGTTTTTAAATCATAATTAATGGAAAATATGAAGAATTCATCCAGGTTGTTGAAATTGAAGTCGGTTTTTTTATAGCGTAGTACTGAGACAATTTTTCAAACTCTGAATATTTTAGTTTATTTTTTTCGTTATGGCAACAATTTATCGATCCATCTACTTTAGTTTAAACAACAAAATTATTACACCACATCAACACATTATCCAAAACCTAACCTAATATTGTAAAATCGATTTTAATCTCTAACCAATCTTCTTTTAAACATTTACTAAACAGATTTTAATGTTACTTAAACTAAATTGTTTAACTTATTTACAACCACATCAAAATCTGTCGAGCACTTGCATTATTCGGAAAAATTAATTTGGAATGTTTATCACTGTAAAAGTACAAACTAATTATTACACTATTGTGGGAACTACATTATTATGTTAATTTTTGCAAGCATTTTGCGAAAAAATCGGACATTTCTCGAAATAAGTGTGCGTCTCCACAAACCTATTGTCGCGTGAAAACACTGACAAATAGACCTTACTTTATTTTCACAATTTAACAACTTAAAAAAAACAACTGACTTAAAACTTTCATAGGAAAAAAAAAATTTTTGAAATCGGTCCACAATTAACGAAATCGATGAAAATACATTTAAAAAAAACATATGTACAGACATAGAACCTCCTTCTTTTTTTATCGTTTAAAACAAAGTAATATGTAACGAATTTTGGTTCATTAGCAATTAATTTTATTTATTTTTTCAATGGAACTAGTTCTATTGAAAATTCCATGATGGAACAAACGCCATATTTGTTTCGCGGTAGTTACCATTGGTCTACACATAGACTATGGAACTATCGCAAATGAATGAATTCGCAGTTGTTTCATTGCATAGTTCACGGTGGACGGTGTTCTCGAACGAGAAAATGCAAAATCGGTAGATTTGTCCAATAAGATCGGTAGATTTTTACTATTTCCAAGTAAAAATCCATACTTTTTTCCCAATTTAGGAATTTTCAAAAATTGGTAGATTAGCGATCCATTTCGGTATTTATATTTTTTTTATACGTTCTAGTGACGAGACGAGCAAGACTTTCACTTGATGGTAAGCGTCACGCCCGCCACTAACAGTAGCGCAAGAATTGTGAACTTGCGAACACAATCCTGCGCCCTGAGATATTAGATGTTAAATCTCTTCATACCCAGTAATTTCTCTGGTATATCGGTAGGACAGGCCCAAAATCGGTATAAATACCGAAAAATCGGTAGGTTCGAGACGACTGCCTGCGAAAATGATACACTTGCAGTAGTAGTTCTGTTGCAAAGTGCCATGGTGGAACAAAAGTTTTATTTTAAAAAAAGCGCGGAAAGAAAAAATCTCTCCCGTACACATAAAAACTTTACAAATTGTCAAAAATGAAGTCCGTTTTCGAAATAAGAATAGAATTGGGAAGAAAGGAGAAAGTCGGGTGTTTTGTGAACTCTATCTGTATCCATGGTAACGGCAGTGCCTTTAATGGCGGCACTGCATTGCTTAAAGTAAGGTCTATTTATCTAAAACAGAAAATTACCCCAAAAGCCTTTATTTATTTGTATCACAAAACTAGACTAGACTAATTCTTCGTTGTAGGGTTCCCGACACCCATGTTCAAGAGTCCCGAATATCTAAAAGGGTTTGCCATTATTTCCCTATACGCAGCCAGTTGTCTGGGATCCATCTGCCCCGCTAAATTATATAAAGCCATGTAAGGATCCAAAAATGACGACACAGGTCCCTTGGAGGGGTCCAAAAATGACGCCACGGGCCCCTTGGAGGGGTCTAAATATGACGCTACAGGCCCCTTGGAGGGGTCCAAAAATGATGTAACGGGGCCCTTGGAGGGATCTAAATATGACGCCGCGTGCCCTTTCGAAGGGTCTAGGAATTGCGTCGCGGGACCCTTAGGGTCAATCGCGGTCGGAATTAGATTTTTTTGACTGCTTTGCGAACTAGTTGAGCTTGTAGGGCTATCTTCCCGACTGACTTGGTAATTAGGGACAACTAAAGAGGTCTTTTTGTATGGTTTTGGGTATTCCTTCGGCGGAGTAGGGGTCTTAGTAAATTTGCCGTTTGAAGACCTCTTTTGGGGGGTCTGCTTCTTTACAGGCGACAAGGGCTGCGCTTTATTGACTAACGTAATTTCTAAATTAGATCCAACGACTGCCTTTCCGTCTACGATAGAATAGTTTTTGGTTAAATTCTGCGCTGTTGACTGATTTTTGGACGGCGATGGCGTGCTGGGAACGCGGACGATTTCCACAGCTGGTTTGCTACTCAACTTGCAGGTCAAGTCTAAGATATCTTGCGCAGGAGTCGGTGCCTGTAGAACACTTTTGGTAGGCTTTATAGGCGCGCCATGGAGTACGTGTGGAGGGGGCATGAATGGGTCTTTAGGGTTGCCATATACGGTCTTTTCTGGGCTCGTTGTCCCGTATAGAGGGCTCGCTTGGATCACTTTTGGAGGTTGCATTCCGTTGTAGTTTTGTGGGACTATGTTATACATTTGGAATAGTTGCGCGTTAGTCATTATTTGGTGTTGAACAGCTGGTAAGAGAATCGGGCTAGGGGCGATGAGGGGCGTGGCTAGGCCGGGGCCGGGCCAGCCGGGGGCGGGTAGTGGCGTGACCTCTAGCCCCCGCTCCTTGAGTATGTCCAGTTTCTTCTTTTTGACAGCTTGAGGGCTTTCCGGGTATTCATCTAGGTCGATGATTTCTGGTGTTTTTGGTTTGTATGGGACCTGGAAGGAAGGTTTTTTAATTAGCGTTTGCACAAATATACAACGTGTAACAAAAAGGTTTAACAATACTAAAGGGTATGTATGTACTCATCATTATGAACAACTTTTACTATGGGGCCAAAACTGAAATCGAGAAAAAATACAGCTGTTCCATACATTTAGTCCAACGTCAATGAATTTTTTGTATGAAATAGCTGTTTTTTTGTCTCGAATCCAAGATTGGTCCCATAGTAAAAGTTGTTTATAATTATGAGTTATTACCGATATTGTGAGTATAGAACAGAGAAGTGCACGCTAGTTTTTACTCTATATAGTATTGCATAGTGTCGAAATTCCACTGCAGTTCTGAGGCGCGCGCGGCGGCGGAAGCCGCGCGTGACGTCGACGTGCTAAGCGCTACAGTGGAAAATCGACAGTCTTATACCAATAGAGTACAAATTAGATTGCACTGAATATGACAAAGTCAAAGTTTTTTATTGATAAATATACATTTACAAATCAACCCAAAAGTTACAATAGGCGTGTGGCCTAATGTTTAATTTATGAGAAATAACAGGCTTAATGATGTATATAACTAAATACATTACACATACTGAAAAAATAAATTGTATTGGCTAATAAATCTCTGAGATATGAGCGTTTAAAGTTTTAGGTGGGGATAGAGAGGGGATGCTCTATCCCTTTCTCGCAAAGCACGTGTTAGTATAGCATTTGTATGCCGCGCCTGAGGCTTGACGTCATAGGTCAGTATAGCGCGCTCTCTGTCTAGCTTGAAATTAAAATTCTTAGAACGTATTTATTTTTGAATTATTTAAAATTTTGTTTTCGTTGATAGGCTCTATTGATGATCAGCTTTTTTATAATGTATAAAAAAATGTAGTCATCATGCCAATTGTAATATTATATAATTTAAAAAAAATACACTGGATCTGATACAGTATATTATAAACAGACAATGGTGTCGATTCTGTTGCACCGCTATAAAACGCTAAAATTATACGCGTCTCATTTCATTTCAATATGTTAGAAAAGGATTTCAACAGGTTTCGTCCTATCAAATTAAGTATAGTTTAGTGGGACAACAGAATCGACACGAATGTGGTCGTGTGGAAGGTTTTTTGAAGGGTTTAAGTTGACAGAACTAAACTAACTAAAGTATTGCTGTCCTTAGCTAACATGCCTAGTAAAAAAGGGACAGTGATATTTTAAATAGTTTAGATCTCTCAACTAAAGCATTCAAAATAAGCTAAATGACTGTTTATTTTTATTGTCCTATTAAAATGTGGCCCATAAATATAGCTGATTAATGAAAAGAAAATGAAAATCTGATTAAAAATAAGCAACTTATAAGCATTTTAATATCATGCTAGACAGAGAGACAAAACAGCAAATCGTGACGTCACTTGTCAGGGCGCCATATAAATTATATTCTGACAAGTAAGGCGTGACGTCATTTTAAGTTTTGTAGGAAAGGGACAGAGTTGTCTCTAACAAAAACTTTAAACGCTCATATATCAGAACATTATTAACCGATTTAAATATTTTTTTCAATAAACATACTATATTTAGTTAAATTCTTCATCGAATCTATTGGTTTCAAAGATATAAACATCAGTCATCTACCCTATTGACCACATTTTTAACCACAAGGTAAGTTTTACATAGCAAATAATAAATAGATTTAAATAATAAAGTGGTTATACCATTGAGTTAGTGTTCTACCAACCTCGACTATCTCGTCGTCGCTGTTGGCGGCGTGGTGCGCCGGCGGGTGGTGGATGCCGAAGTTGGTGACGGGCGCCGCGGGGGGCAGCGCGGGGGGGGAGGAGGACGCCGAGTCCGGCCGCAGGGGGGGCACGGGGGCTAGTGGGGGGGACACATTACTATAAATTGTATACAGAGTTATGCGTATCGATATTACTAAGCCTATAGTTAATTGTATTCATCATTAAATAAAACAAAAAAACAAGTTTATGGGGCAAAGAAGTGCTCGTGGTTTTTTTTTTTCCTTAGTACTTGGCATCGCACGTTGTGCATTCTGCCAGTGTCAAGTTTATGATTTTTTCAAGTATTTATATGAAAATCAAGTCAAATATGTCATGATATCACAGTCAGTCACACGAAATTAGTCATAGTCGAGTCCAAGTCATGCCCTAGTAAAGTTGTGGCGACTTTACTATGAGCTTCTACGGAGTTTTGAAAACAACACAAAAAGACATGTTTCACCACATTATATCACTTGCCCACACTCGTGCATGTAATTCAACACTCAATTAATAAAACACCACCATTTTTAATCATTAATTCGCGAAAATACACAAGTTTAAGAAAATAATAGAATGCAACGACATGATTTTTCCGTGTTCCCGCCAAAACTCCTCTGCTCGTGGTTTTGTTGTTGGCGTTAGTGCCTATATATTTGACTTTATACTTTATAAACTTGAAAATGCATAATACTTGATACCGGCAGAAGGCACAAAGTGCGATACCAACGAATGGAAAAAGTGCTCTTTATGAAAAATATGGACTATGGATTACCTTATAGCTCAGTTAGTAGTATGTCTACTTTGAGAGCTTATAGCGCTTGGGTTCGATCCCCACCACAGATACCGAAAGAAGAAGAATAAGAATATACAGGGCCGGATTTAGAGGTGTGGAGGCCCTGGGGCAACAAAGGAGTCATCAACATCATCAGCCAGAAGATGTCCACTGCTGGACGGACGCCTCCCCTTAATAGGGAGGGGCTTCCATAATCTCCACACTTGGCTTAACAGTTATTTAATATTTACGTGCCTGCAGGGCTAAAGTGGCTACTTTAGCCCTGCTACGCGGAGCCAAAAGAAACCACTTCCTCCCCGCAGCGGCACGTAACATCGTATACACACCACGGGAGCAAGTAAAGAAGCCTCAGATCTCATGTTTGTCTCGGGAGACAATATACATGAGATCTGAGACATTCTTTGCTTTTGCTCCCTAGGTGAGTAATCTACTATTTCTTGCAAATGTTTAAATAATTTATTACGAGACAAATCAAATCTTATCAGTAAATAAATTAGGATGTAGAGGTAGAGACTAGAGGTTTGGGGTAGAGACTTTGGGACCTTGGGGGCCGGCCGCACATGCCTTACATATAGACCTGGCGAAACGTTTAGTCGAGGTGTCAGGTGACCGGAATGCTGGCGTATATTTTGGTCAAAACTTAGCATTGCCATACAACGTGGCAATGCCGCCAGCATTCTGGCCACCTTTCCATCATCTACGGGGCTTTTAGTTTAAATTTTAAGTTTTGTATTTTTATTATGTAGGGTTTGTTTTTACTAGGTAGGTTTTATTTAGTTGTTAGTTAGTTATAATTTAATATTAGTGTATAATTGTATTTTATTTGTAAATAAACTTATCTCTTGTTAAATTAGGATGTACCTAACTTTTTTTTGTGAGGACAATAGTGTGGGGGCCCTTCTCTTGTGGAGGCCCCGGGCAGTTGCCCCGGTTGCCCTCCCTTACGTCTGGCGATGAGAATATATTTTGAGATTTTTTTCCTTTTTCTATGGCCACTAGTAGGTGGTATGGTATAGTAGGTACTCACGCGTGTTGGGCGCGGTGTTGGGCGCGGTGTGCGCGCGCGCCGGCTTCACGCGCACCGCGCGCAGCGAGCTCCGCCCCGCCGGCCGCGAGCCCTTCTAAATTACAGAAGCTTATTTTAAATATTTATTTTATTTATTTGATTTTATAAGCACAAAATACAAATTACAATAATGAATAAATATGATAACAGCATAAATAATTATGACCTGGATCGCAATTCAAAATATGTGTACACAAAAAAAACTTAGTATTAAGCTTCTTAAGGGGGCGACTAATGCCAAAAGTAAGTAAAAGGTGTTTTTTTAAACACATAGTTTAATGATAAAGAACGTAAATATTCAGATTTAAAAAATACTACAGGTAGGGGAAAACCTAAAGAAGCCGAGTAACCGAATAGAATTTTGAAAAAAATAATCTGATGTATAAAAAAAAATACTAATTACCGACAAAAAAAAACTGTTTTTATTCAAATGCTCTAAATTATCAGCGACAGCACCACATATTTTTTTACGAATTACATAGCCAAGCTAATGTTTTAGCACAGTAGCCGTTTATTTTTTTTATTTCATGCCTACATTTTGAATAATTAAATAAAATCCCACATAAATTGCTTAAAGCCTCATCATCATCAATTGTATCATGCGATTTTCGACTCTAAACTAATGCAAGACGCGCGGGTGAAATCTGTTATTTTTCTGACATTAGTCGCACTCTTAAGTAAAATGTTAGCCATATTAAAGAGCTTAATATGTATAATATGAACCACTGTTATAATAATATAACTTTATATATAATATGTATTAAAAATAAGCAAGTATTTTATAATATGCTTTTTGTATGTATTATAAGTCTGTACTTATAAAAAAAATGCATATTAGTATTCTATCAGCTATCTGGTTCCCATAGTACAAGCTTTGCTTAGTTTGTGGCTAGATGGCGCTGCGTGAAATGTCCAGCAATATTTATTGATGTATTGTTACGTCACCTGCTCAGTGTGCGCGTGCGCATGCAGGGGCGCGGGCGCGTGCGGCGCGGGCGGCGCGGCCGCCGCACTCTGCCGCGCGAGCTCTTGCAGGAACGTCGTGTCCGAGTTACCTGGGACATACACACGACGCCATTTAAACTTACTTCATTCAATACAATACTATCGTTCATTCGCGACTGAAATTACCGCGAGTGGCGTCGCAAGTGTACTTAATTTGGGGCTTAGTGCATGGGCGTATACAGGGTTAGTTCTAATCAGTTCGAAACCTTTTAAGGGTTATTCTGTACAACAAATGGGGCCAAAATTGAAATCACGAAAAAAAAACCAGCTGGTCCATACATTTTGCCCGAGGGAAAAACATAAAAATGATTACGGAAAACGGACGAGAAAGTGGCTGGTGCCTAGAATATGCAATTATTTGCCAGATAATTTCGAGAAACAATTTATAAACATCTCTACATTTAAATTAGCCTTGAAAAAACTACTGTTTAATAGAATATCTATGTAAGTAACCTGTGTACCTATAAGTTAACATATATTGAGTTATAAGCTTACTTGTATCGCTAAAATGTCAATACCTACTCCTACATACTCGTAGTAAATAGTAATGAATATGAGAGCCGATGTCTGCCTACAAACTGCATAGCAGTTTGGCAGAGTTATAAATTGAGCTACGTAATTACATAATTCTCTAAGACAAAATAAACAAAAAAAACAACATTTTGTACGGAACAGCTGATATTTTTTACATAATTTCTTTTTTGGATCTATAAAAGGAAGCTAACTGATTAGAACTAACCCTGTCTATTACTGTAATAAATAATAAGTATTTAATTAAAACTTACCTAAATTGAGTTTATTCGCGAGCTCATTTAAAAAGCCTTCCTTCCTCTCTTCTTTACTACCAAACTCTCTCTTCTCCGCCCCTATATCCCTCTGCTCCGCTACAATATCCCTTTTCTCCAATTCATTTTCTCTCTTCTCGAAGCCGGTCTCCCTCTTCTCCGTGTCTATTAACTTGTCCACAGATTTCACTGTGATTTTAAGAGGTTTTTCTTCTTTGGGTAGAGACTCGAGGAATTCTCTGTTCAATTCCTCTGCCGGTTTAGATGTTACGTTGATATCTTCTTTAACTTCACCTGGATATAAAAAGTTGTTTTTAACAGCTGTAAAAAAATCTTGGAAACCCAATTCAATTCAAATAAATTTCATTCTGTAAACATATTACATGCATTTTTGTTTTATTTATACTGGAATACTCACTTTTAATTAAATCGGATACTCCGACTATAGTTGTTTTGTGCTAAGCAGGACGCAGCTGCACGCGCGTCGGGCTCTGTTTTCACTCTTTGAAAAAGGTCACCGGATGTGATCGAAACTATAGTCGGAGTATCCGATTTAATTAAACGTGAGTATTCCCGTATAAATAAAACAAAAATGTGTCAAAACCACGTCAGTTTTCATAATAAAATATTACATGCATTTAGAAACATTAATTATACAATCATAAGTTTCGAACTTGAATATGTAATAGATAACAATAACAATTATAAAAATATAATAAATAAATAATAATTTAAAAATAAGCTAAAAATAAATTAAGACGGTTTAAAGATAGTTCTGTCCGAGATAGCATCTGCTAATCTGTAATAGCTTTTATAAATATTTTTCATCACACTTGCTCGTAAAGTGGGTCTTATTACATCGGTTTTAGGCTCATAATCCAAGTTATTGCTTATTATAAGCGCACGCGTGCTTTTTACTTTACATTACGGCACTAGTGCTATAATAGGTATAACCCGGTAAAGTCAAGTTTGTACGTGACTGCAATTAGACGTACGTATACGAAGCACTCTTAATATAGCCGGGTAATACTTAACAGTTTTTTTGTAATACCAACAAAGAGTTCTTATGCCGCTGAAGTAAATGTCAACCTGCGCGCGCATTGCTGGTTTGGGCGCCATTTTCCGCAAATGTTTGTTAACGTTTTCGCTGTGTGGTGGATTATTATCAAAAAAATATTCTTCGCAAGTGTGATGAAAACAGTCGTATGAAACTCTTGTGCTATGTTAGTCATTACACTCTCGGCTTCCTTATCGCGCTCGCCTGCGGCTCGGGCGCATGATATCGCCTCTAGTGTAATGACCAACATAGCACACTTGTATCATAATGTACTATTTCAATATGTCACTATTAGATTTACATTTGATATAATCAGGGATCTGATTACAAAATTCTATTCCCAGGCAATAGAAGCTATTATCGGTTTTCGTCAGCCTTCTTGGTGGCGTCTCTAGGTACGTAGTACTGTTATTTATTCTGTGCTACAGGGCAGACTCTCTTCCAGTGGCGGATTTAGGGGGGCTAAGGAGCTCAAGGGTACACCTTTAGTTCTAACGACATACACGTTTAATAAAAAATAAAAGCTGTTGTTTTTTGGGTCAAATGTAATAATTGTAATTTAACCCCCTTTCTGTTGACAGATTGATCTGTTATCTGGTACACCTAAAGTTCTGACGAGAAACCGTTATGTTAAAAAAAGTTTTTTAACCAACTTCAATAAAGGAGAAGGTCTATGTTCGACTTTGTGTTTTAAAAAAAATGTATTTTCACCGATTTCTCCGTCAATTGTGGACCGATTCTGTGACCGGAAAAAACTTTTTTTGTTTGGTAGGTTCCATACATTTTGTTCAAGGTCAATGAACTTTTGATATGGAACAGCTGTTTTTTTTTTCGCGATTTCAAGTTTGGCACATAGTAAAAGTTGTTCATAATGATGAGTACATACATACCCTTCAGTATTGTTGGACCTTTTTGTTACACGTTGTATTTATGATATCTTATAGGCTTATGTTTACCGGTCTCGCTGTCTCTGTGCTGCGGCGGCGGCGGGGGGGAGTCGCACACGGTGATGGTGTCCGGCTCCGTAACGCCGTTAGCTTTAACGCCGTTACGCCGCTCGTGGTTCTCTAACGGCAGGAGGAATCTGGAAGTAGACAATTATTTATTATTCTCCTATATAGTATAAAATATAAGTAGAAGTTGTTTAGGTTGCCTGGCAGAGACCGCTTTTAACGGCAAGTTTCCATTATTTGTTGTGTGTTATTTGTTTAAGCTATTTAATTCTTTGTGTGTATTGTTTGCTAGTTTTTGGCTTAGTAGCTTGTCAAGTATGATAGCTTATCTTGCCAAGTAAAGTAGCTTGCCAAGCATAGTCGCTTGTCAAGTATAGTCCCTTGTCAAGTATAATAAATAGCATGTCAGATTCAAGTATAGTCCTTTTTCAAGTATAATTCCTTGTCATAGTCAAGTATAGTCCCATGTCAAGTATAATTCCTTGTCATAGTCAAATATAGTCCTTTGTCAAGTATAATCCCTTGTCATAGTCAAGTTATAGTCCCATGTCAAGTAGCTTGTCAGAGTCAAGTATAGTACTTTGTCAAGTATAATTCCTTGTCATTGACAAATATAATAGCTTATCCGAGTCAAGTATAGTCCTTCGTCAAGAATTCCTTGTCATAGTCAAATATAGTCCCATGTCAAGTATAATGGCTTGTCATTGTCAAGTGTAATCCCTTGTCAAGTGCTGGGTGTAAGGGCCGGCTCACCTCTCGTAGACGGCGCGCGTGGCGGAGTGGTCGGCGTGGAAGAGCGCGCGCCAGAGTCGCAGCCGACACACCGCCTCGTACCCGCCGCGCGACGCCACCAGCGCGTACAGCGCGCGGAGCGACACTGCAAACACACACAATGGAGTTTTGGCGGAAACACGGAAAATCAAGTGTTTGCATTCTATTATTTTCTTAAACTAGTGTTTTATCGCGAATTAATGATTAAAAATGGTGGTGTTTTATTCATTGAGTGTTGAATTATATGCACGAGTGTGGACAAGTGATATAATGTGTTGAAACGTGTCTTTTCGTGTTGTTTTCAAAACTCCGTAGTAGCTCATAGTAAAGTCACCACAACTTTACTAGGGCATGACTATGACTAATTTAGTGTGACTGACTGTGACTCATGAAATAATTGACTTGAAATAACAAAATCAAAGTATAATCAATCGTGTTTTCATCCACAAAAGTTACTAAGACGGATGTTCTTCTGTAACATTTTGTATTTTTGGGCTTTAAATATAGTAATTTGACTAAATAAATTTGATTTGGCGAGGGGCAAATTTAGAAAATACAAGCTTTTAGTTTAAATGCGCTTAATGACAATGGAGATCCACACTGCCATTTTAACCCGCTAGATGGCGCACAGTCGACGTGTCCATAGTCAACTGTCAATCTCATAAATGTTGTTGTTTTTTTTTCAACATTTTAATGGTGTTGCTCTTATTAGATATCAATCTGATTTTGTGTTCTATGCTCTATGTTATATGTTCCAATCTTGGTTAATATCTGTTGCCAAAAAAACTAACGTTTTACTACAAATGTGCGACCAATGATTGGCATTTTTTCGTCGTACTTTCTATACAATTATGTGTGAAACTGGCGACAGCGGTTTCCCATACAATTGCTTTACAACATTGTGTTGACAGCCGTTCTACCTAAGAAGTAGGGCTTTCGCTTTTCTGTGGTCGCAGGCCACTCATAAATGGCATCGGGCACTGATATGGCACGGGATCCATTCAGATTTCGTACTAAACACATTGCAATAGGGCACAAGTTAGAACACACCGTTCGCACCGACGTTCATCGGACGCGGACGTGCCCAATCGACGTCATTCCGTCATCCCTTAGACCGCCACACTGTACGCCAACGTGCCATTTGCATCCAACGGTTGCCCGCGACTTGTACAATGCTACGCTGCGTCTTCCGGTTCGCGGTCGCCACTCAAGAACCTTTCTTCCCCATCGGTTGTCAGTTCTTCGAGCGATGTGTCCTGCCCACAGCCACTTCAACTTGCAAACCTTGCGAGCTATGTCGGTGACTTTGTTTCTTTGGCGAATATCCTCGTTCCGGATTCTATCGCGCAAAGTTACTCCGAGCATAGCTCACTCCATTGCCCGTTGCGTTACTCTGAGTTTCTCCAATAGACCAGCAGTTAAAGACCACGTATCAGTTCCATATGGCATCTTTCTGTAAATTTAACCATTTATATCTTACTATGGTTGAAATAAATGAAATTGTAGCGCTCGTGGCGTAGCTTGTCTAAACGATCACCGATGTTAAGCAACGGACGGTCCGGTCAGTCTTCGGATGGGTGACCGTGAGTGGCATTTATTTCTGAGCGCCGTGGGTCGGATGACACGTTAAATTGTTGGTTTCAGTTGTTTGTTCTAGTTTCTATAGCAACAACCGTCAGCCTTGTCAGAGGCCTTCGGGCGGTTAACTCTGGCTGGCCACTCAGCCTATACGAGTTTACTTACTATAAATTAAATTTGTCAATTTTGTTTTTTAATTAAGCTGCTATAATACTCACAGTGTTTGAGTGAGAGCGCCTGCGTGAAGCTGAGCCCCTTGTCCCGGTGGAAGTGGCGTAGCATGCGGAGGAACGCCTTGTCCTCCTCCGTCACGTTCAGCTCCCGGTCCGGGTCCGAGTCCGAGCTGCGCTTCTCGAGCCCGTTACGCAGGGACAGGCGCCGGGGGGTCTGGAAACGAGGGGGACGCTTGACGCTATACACTTTAATTAGGTACGCCAGGGCCACGTTGATCAGGGACACATGGATCAGCCCGCCTAGCACACGAGCCGTGATAAACGTCTATCCACTCTTTATTCCCTCCGAAAACGAGACAGACGTATCCATATTCTAGCTTTATCACGTTCCCGCGCGGAGAAAAACCAATTAGTCCGAGGCGCGTGCCTCGGACATGGATCTGGAACATATGGGCCAGGGACACTTGGACCAGGGACATTTTCGTCAGAGACACTTAGATCAGGGGTTTGGGCCAGGGACACTGCTTGTACAGTTAATCTATGACCAGGGGAACATGGATCTGGAACATATGGGCCAGGGACACTTGGACCAGGGACACTGTACTGCTCTCGTCACCCTGAGATATTAGATATTAAATATCTTCATACCCAGTAATTTCCAACCAACCCACCACTAATAACAATTAATAATAATTAATAACAATTAATAATAATTAATAACAATTAATAATAATTAATAACAATTAATAATAATTAATAACAATTAATAATAATTAATAACAATTAATAATAATTAATAACAATTAATAATAATTAATAACATTTAATAATTATTATTAATAATTCATAACAATTAATAATCATAATAGGTGTTGTGCTAATTGTGCCACGGATCCAAAATATTGTGCTGTTCTTGACTGGAAGGGCTGGAAAGTATTGTCAGCGCCATCTATCGAATTGATAAGAACTTATTTTTTTTGACATATTTGGGAAATCACCCCTTATAAGGGGATAGAAAAAAAACATGGTACGTTACCGGATGGTGGGTGACAGGCGGCAGGGGCCTCTCGTCCTCGCTGGAGCGCGACTCGGGCGAGTGTGTGCGCGAGCGCGGCGGCCGGCGCCGGCGCCCGCGCGGCCGCCCCTTCAGGCGGGGCGCCAGGTGGTTGCACACGAACTCGTGCCCCTCCAGCTCGGGGTACTCGAACGTATCCTGGGAAAATATTTGTTTTTTTTTTTTTTTATACGTTCATGTGACGGGACGAGCACGACGTTCGCCTGGTGGTAAGCGTCACGCCTGCCACTAACAGTAGTAGCAGTGCCAGAATTGTGAACTTGCGAACCCAATCCTGCGCCTCCCTGCACTGCGCTCGTCACCCTGAGGTATTTTGGCTGAGGCAGGTTGTTTTTCGTCGTAGTGACTATACAATTATGTGTGAAACTGGTGACAGCGGTTTTCCATACAATCTTGACGACATTGTTTTGACAGCCGTTCTACCTAAGAAGTAGGGTTTTCGCTTTTCTGTATACGCCACCCTCTCTCTCCACAGTTGGAACCTCACCTTGCAGTAGAGGATCCTGGTGTTCTTCGTTGGGGCGGAGTACCCGCCCAGCGCCGCGACGAGCGAGTCCCGCAGCCAGGCCGCCTGGATGCCCTCGAGACGGGACAGGAGCGCCCGGTACCGGCAGTACCGCGGGTAGGAGAACACCACGACCCCTGGGCTGTCTGCGTCCGTGACTGGGGAAGGAGACAGGGCACTGTTACTATAGAAGTGACAACTGACAGCGTGAGCTATGGAAAGAGGTATGTTTGGTAGTACTTTATTCGTTTGGGGGTCTTTAGCCCCCAACAAAAATAATAAAAATAGGTGTCATACTCCCGACACCGAAGTACCACAAGCCAATACAATGCTTAACAAAAAGGTTCAACAATACTGAAGGGTATGTATGTACTCATTATTGAGAACAACTTTCACTATGGGGCCAACCCTGAAATCACGAACAACAAAACATCTGTTCCATACATTTTGTCCAAGGACATTGAACTTTTGGTCATATCATATAATATCATATCATTCATTTATTCATAAGCCGAGTCGAAGTAAAACGTCAGTTGCTTGACTTATCGGAGCTGCGAGCGTTGCTAACCTACTGGAGCTATTATGGCTGGCCCAGAGCTTCGGTTTATCAACTGAGAATATATATCAACATGGAACTGGGTCCATGGATGGACCTGGGTGTGTCCTAAAACTGCATCCAGTACCACTGGAGGACGGGCAGCAGCGTCCTCTTAGTTAACGGTGGTGAGCATTCTGTGGTCCCCAAGCCGCCTGCCAAGCGTGGGGATTATGGCAACCCCTCACTATTAAGGAGGAGGTCGTCTTCCGGCTGTTGATTTGGGTCCATGGAGGTACAACTACCTCCATGGCTGGGTCGGGCGGAGTTTTTTTAGTTACCGATGGAGCTCTTCTCCTTGTCGACGTCGGAGAAGTCGAGCCTGGTGGCGTGCAGCGGCGCCGAGGGGCGCTCGTCGCCGCGGGGCGCGCACGCCCCGCGCCACACGGCCTGCAGCCCGTACGTCCAGTCCCGACCCGTGCACATCCACGAGAGCAGGTCCTCTGCACGGACCACGACCTTGTCGTTGATCGCTAACACTTCGTCCTGGAAACAATACAACATATTTTTTTATGGACAAGTAACTACATACAATTATAATATGCTTTTTAAAAAAAATATACAGCCCACTTCAACATCTTCATATTTTCTAGTAATTTTGATTTATAAACCAAACTACTGAACCGATTTCAATAAAATTTATATGGGACCACCTCTGAAGTATTACCTTCCAAACAAAAAAATAACCATCAAAATCAGTTCATAATTAGCGGAGTAATCGCGTAACAGACATACAAAAAAAAATACGATTGGAGAACCACATTTTTTTAAGTCGGTTGAAAAGAAAATGTATGGTATTTTCTGGACCAGCACCCTTATCATGGACGTTCGCGATTCCGATTGCGATAGCATGCCATCCTGCTCGTACCAACCCACTCGCGCCATGCGCGCTCCTGCTCGCGCACGCTCGTAATCAGAATCACGAACGTCCATGATAAGGGTGCTGGGTATGCCTTTAAACTGCAACCAGACCCACCGGAGGACGGGCAGCAGCGTCCTCTTGGTTAACGGTGGTGAGCATCCTGCGGTCCCCAAGCCGCCTGCCAAGCCTGGGGATTATGGCAACACCCCTCTATAAAGGGGAGGCCTTCGTCCAGCAGTGGACATCTTATGGCTGACGACGACACAAGTAGATCATATTGATGTAATTTATAAACAAAATAAGACAATTAAAAAGGCAAATACAGCCGTTTACTCGTTCTCAGAGAGTACAAGTAGAGAGGATGGGATAAATCTGCGAATCTCGCACAACCCTAACAAATTACGGGCTTAGGGGTGCCACGGGAACGGACTCGGGAGCCTTTTTAAAAGTCGAGTATGTATGGACGCTAGCTATACTATATAAACGAGTTTACTTGCGAATTCTAGCTAACGTTTTATTTATGGCATTAAAGATAAGTTGAAAACACACAGGAACCGCGGCCTTCGTGCAACAGTGGCGTAAATTACAATCAAAGGGAGTTTTGGCAGGAACACGAAAAAATAATGTCGTTGCATTCTATTATTTTCTTAACCTTGTGTTTTTTCTCGAATTAATGATAAAAATGTTGGTGTTTTATTCATTGAGTGTTGAATTACATGCACGAGTGTGGGCAAGTGATATAATGTGGTGAAACATGTCTTTTCGTGTTGTTTTCAAAACTCCATAGAAGCTCATAGTAAAGTCGCCACAACTTTACTAGGGCATGACTTGGACTCGACTATGACTAATTTCGCGTGACTGACTGTGACTCATGACATAATTAACTAGATTTCAGTAAAAAAACTAGAATATTAAAAAACTTGACACTGGCAGAATGCATAACGTGCGATGCCAATAACTAAAAAAAAAAACCGGACCAAACTTTGCTCCACACACACACAACACAGCTGTTCCATACAAAAAGTTACAACCTTGGACAATATATTATGGAACAGCTGTTTTTTTCTCGATTTCATTTTTGGTCCCATAGTAAAAGGTTGTTCATAATGATGAGTACATAAAAACCGTTTTAGTATTACCACACCATTTTTTAACACGTTGTATACCCTCTTTTGATGCGGTCGGGTAAAACCCCTAAACCTAAGCATAAGCTTCAATCTAAATAATTAAAATAAAAACCTGATTAAGTACAAATGGTGGAATCCGTGCAGCCCTGCGAGAGTTACTCGCCGGCCGCCGGGGGTGGGGGTGGACACCAGGGACGCACTCAGGGGTCAGGGAAAACAGGATATTATTTATAGAAATGTTATTGCGTAACTTCTTATAATATTATGTTAATTATGAAAACTGACGTGGTTTTGACACATTGAAAAGGTCACCGGATGTGATCGAAATTATAGTCGGAGTATCCGATTTAATTAAACGTGAGTATTCCCGTATAAATAAAACAAAATTATGTTAATTTATTAAAATTTAACAAAATATAAAAAATAATATAATACAAAATTATAGATGATTTACACTAATTATTTAATTAGTAGTTGGCATCATTGAACTGAGACCTCGCGACCTCAATTTCGTCCTAGCATCTCGACCAATTTGGCTCATATTCGAACCGGGTAATTGCTTTTGCACGAACTACTTGCTTACAAAATTTCAAGATCAAAGTTCGCAAGTTATGATTAAATATACAAACAAACATATACAGACGCCGACTTTCGCTTCGCTTGGTCAAAATGTTATATGAGTTTAAAAGTTATCACACAAAAAACAAACATCCCTGAGTCCGCCCTTGCGCCATTCTAAATGAAGGGGATGGGGCCCGAACTAAAATTGCTTTCAAATAAGTAACACCCGCGGCCGTATTCCGGACTCGCGCGATACTAACTCTATACTGAATCGATTACAAAATGATATCGAATCAACAGTTAATATTGAAGTACAGCTCGCCAACAAAGTCTTGAAAGGAAACTTTTTTACAAACTGGCTAAAAAATAAAGTGTAACGTTTTCAGGGCTCATGTATGATTGTATGTATGTGAGTTTCTTTATTCCACCATAACTTCTAAATGCCTGAACAGATTTGGATGTATGGGGTATCGTTAGTAGGTATCTTTGTAGTTGACACTGGCAATTTTTTTTAAAGCAATAGCGTTTTTTATTTATATTTTTAAGTTTGGCTTGTTTCTCTCCTGGCAATAGTGTGGCTAGTCAGCAATTCATCCAATCATCTTCTTCAGACGTACAGGGTTGCTAGTACAAGTATTTAGAAGTATTTGCGATAGTGACGCCCCTATTCTTTCTATTATTTTTTGCCAAGCTGTAACAGCATTAGAACCGTAGTTTTGGCGGGAACGCGAAAATTCATGTTACCGCTTGGTATAATTTTTCAATACCTTTGCCATGGTGGCCAAGCCGTGGACAGTGGACACCTCTCTGCCGAAACGGCAAGATTATCGCCATTGGCATCTCCGATGGTATTTTTTTATTATTTTACAATTAAGTGACTAGACGAGCAAGGCGTTCGCCTGGTGGTAAGCGTCACACCTGCCACTAACAGTAGCAGTGCCAGAACTGTGAACTTGCGAACACAATCCTGCGCTCGTCACCCTGAGATATTAGATGTTAAATCTCTTCATACCCAGTAATTTCTCTGGTAACATTGCCCTTCAAACCGGAACACAGTAATGCTTGCACACTACTGCTTGGCGGTTGAACAACTGTACTTCCCCAGGCGGACTCTGCAGTAGAGTCCTACCACTACAAAAATATAAGGTAAATACTCGAACATCCAAATAGATATAACATCAATATATATTTTAAATGGGTTATTGTAAACCCGCCACAAAATAAAATGCATATGTAAAGAGTGTTCTATTTTGTGTATTAAATAAATAAATAAATCAAGTAAATTCGTTACACTTTTGTATATTCCATACACATAAAGTAAGTCGCCACAAGCATTAAAACTGTGTTTAAATTCACTGTTATAAACTATCACGGTTTATAAAATAGAACTGTATGTTTAAATTCGTCAAGTAGGTAAGTAAGGGGTTTTGTTTAAAAAACATAGGTAGGTACTTATTAAAAAATAGTAGGTAGGTAGTTATTAAATAAAATAAATAAGTAATATACCGTAAATTAATGTTTGTAACAAAGAAAGGCCGGGTTCCCAGCCAGAATAAGCCTCCCAATTTACGGTTGGCATTTTGTGAGAATGTTTCAAGTAATGTAGGCAAGGAGACGCGGTATCAATAAATTACTGGTATTGGCTTTCACGTCATCATTAGGAAAAGGTAGCGTCTTCGATGAGGAGGGCAAGGCCGTAGCCAGGAATAGGCTAGATGACTGTTTTTTTTTATTGTTCTATGCAAATGTGGCCCATAAATATAGCTGATTAATGAAAAGAAAATGAAAATCTGATCAAAAATAAGCAACTTAAGCATTTTAATATCATGCTAGACAGAGAGGCAAAACAGCAAATCGTGACATCACTTCTCTGTACGCCATATAAATTCTATTCTGACAAGTAAGGCGTGACGTCATTTTTTGTTTTGTAGGAAAGGGACAGAGTTGTCTCTAACAAAAACTTTAAACGCTCATATATCAGAACTTTATTAACAGATTTAAATAATGTTTTCAATAAACATACTACTTTTACTTAAATTCTTCATCAAAACTATTGGTTTCAACGATTTGAACATCAGTCATCTAGCCTATTCATTTCGGGGGACCTCTGGACCAGAGACGACGACGACGACGATCTATACGTAAGTAGGTAGTACGAGTACGACGGCCTTGAAGGAGGGTGCAGGGAAGTCGCAAGAGCATCCTGAAAGTAGTGGCTGACGTCCAGCAAACGCCAATACAGTGGTATTTTGTACTTAAGCATACTTATTAACCTTTAATATTTAAGTAATTTTTTATTAACAAAATTGGTCTTTAAATATTCTGAAATAAATACATTCGAATTTGAATTGCTAAATCACATCACACTAATAATATAAATGCGAAAACTTTTTTCATATTAATTGTATGTATGTTTCGCACCCCTTCTCTCCAAAACGGGTGAACGGATTTGGATGAAATTCGGATTGGAGATAGCATATTTCCTCAAATTTCAGTTCTAATAGCCGCGCCACGCGGTTCCACCCACTATCAAAATCAGGTTCAAAAGTGTTTTTTTTTTAAACCCGGGTTTGTTTGTTGTAATATAAGCTATTTCCATTCCAAATTTCACTCAAATCCGTTGTGCTGTTGCAATGTGAAGAATTAATAAAAATACACACACACAAACTATAGTGTGACTAGCTACGCCCCGAGGTTTCACCCGCGTGATGATGATGTTAAATGTTGTGATGTTAATGTTGCCTGTAAGTATGGTATTCCGGGAAATATGTTATTTGAGATTCATCCAAATCCGTTTAGCCGTTTCAGCGTGAAGTAGTAACAAACATTCACACACACCACACAGACCGACAAACTTTAGCATTTATTTATTTATTAAGAACACCAACATGATGTACGTCATTTCACACATCTGATACATGGTATGGTAGTTAGTTTATAATATTAGTAGGCTAGGAATATTTTCCAAGGGTAAAATAAACATTCAATTGTCTCCCAACCTATTTACCCTATGCTTACGTATACCCCGTGTCCGTTTGTACGTCATAATTTCAGGGTTCGATCGAAGTTCAATGCCTTTATTTACCCGACTACGAAAGGAGAAGGAGGATTTTCATCCCGTGACAACAACCCGAGTCCCGAGGAGGGTTATATTTTCAACAGATATCAAAAAAATAGATTCATTTTGACTGTACGTTTTTTTTTCTGTTTGTTACACGATTACTCCGCCAATTATTTGCGAATTAATTTTTCTTTTGTTTTCTAGGTCACTTAGGTCACTTCAGAGGTCCCATATAAATTTTATCGATATCGGTTCAGTACTTTGGTTTTTAAATCAAAATTACTCTACAACTTTTTTTGTCATCTAGGCCCCCTAGCACGCCCCGAGGACTAATTGGTCTTTCCCCGCGCGAAAACGTGATAAACCTAGAATATGGATACGTCTGTCTCGTTTTCGCGGGGAAAAAAGAGTGGATAGACGTTTATCACGGTTCTTGTGCTAGGCGGGCAGGTAGTCGACATTGAAGTCGGTTGTTTTTTTTAAAGCGCATATTATGTGTAATTTTATAGCACTAACTGACTAACTAACTATGATTGAACACACTAACTGTGATTTTAACTTCTACATTACAGTTTTATCACGGCAGTTTAACTCCCGCAGAAAACGCGTTTAATCTAAATTATAACCGTCTTATGCATACAACGCTAAAACGTATTTTAAACCTATTTTAGTTACAAGTGTTTTGTCTTCTTTTTTTAATATGAATTCTAAATTCGGAAAAAATGGACAAAACTCTTTTTCACGAGAATATGTGTAAAAATAGTACATTATGATACGAGTGTGCTATGTTGGTCAATACACTAGAGGCGGTATTATGCGCGCGAGCCGCAGGCGAGCGTGATAAGGAAGCCAAGAGTGTATTGAAACATAGCACAAGAGTTTCATACGACTGTTTTCATCGCACTTGCGAGGAAAAAACAAACTTTTTTTTGATAATATTCAACCACACAGAGAAAACGTCAACAAACATTTGCGGAAAATGGCGCCCAAACCAGCAATGCGCGCGCAGGTAGACATTTACTTCAGCGGCATAAGAACTCTTTGTTGGTATTACAAAAAAACTGTAAGTATTACCCGGCTATATTAAGAGTGCTTCGTATACATACGTCTAATTGCAGTCACGTACAAACTTGACTTTACCGGGTTATACCTATTATAGCACAAGTGCCGTAATGTAAAGTAAAAAGCACGCGTGCGTAATATCTTGGATTATGAGCCTAAAACCGATGCAATAAGATCCACTTTACGAGCAAGTGTGATGAAAATAAGTTTTATGCATAATACGGTCAACGTCTTGGAGGATCTAGCTCTCTCTGGGTATATAATCAAAGGTTAACGTCAAAGAAATTTATAGGTTAACGTAGATATATGTATAACTATGACAATGTCATATTCATTATAAATTTTATAGTGATAGGACTCTACTGCAGAGTCCGCCTGGGGAAGTTCCACACCTTTGCCAAGCATTACTGTGTTTCGGTACGAAGGGCAATGTTACCAGAGAAATGACTGGAAATGAAGAGATTTAACATCTAACATCTCAGGGTGACGAGCGCAGTGCAGTGCGGCGCAGGATTGTGTTCGCAAGCTCACAATTCTAGCACTGCTACTGTTATGGGCAGGCATGACGCTTACCACCAGTCCAACGTCTCGCTCGTCACGTTAGTCAATACCAAAAAAAAGCAGAACAACGTAATATCGAAACGGCTCTCTACATATAGAGTACACAACTATTCTCGCAATCGCGAGGTCGTGGGTTCGTTCCCAGGCCTGACCAATGAGACCAATGAGCTCCCAGGAATTTACGTAGGTATTTTAAAAATGTATACTTGCTTTTAGGTGAAAGAAAAACATATCAGTATAGTATTTTGACTGTAACATGTAACACTGTTAATTAATGTAATTGGCTTGCAGCCGTTTTAATTACTAAATAAATAAATAATAAATACATAATGCTAGGGCTTCACCTGCGTGACGCTTTACGTCTAGTTATCGCAATAATTAACGTGCAATAAATAATTCATTTAACAATGCGTTACATGGGCGGCCACACTATCATTTGTCTTTGAATATCTCCTAACTTCTAACAAGCAAGCAAGTTCGTATAGGCTGAGTGGCCAGCCCTAGTGTCAGAGTTAATGTGCCGCCCGAAGGCCTCTGACATGGCTGACGGTTGTTGTCATAGAAACTAGAACAAACAACCGGGAGCAACAATTTAACGTGTCATCCGACCCACGGTAGCGCTCAGTAATAAATTGCCACTCACGGTCACCCATCCGAAGACTGACCGGACCGTCCGGTCAGTCATCATTAACTTCTAACGACGTTAATAATGCCACTAGCCTATTAGCGTGCTAATACCCGGCCATATCTGCGTACTGTATCAAATATCGCGGTAAACAATGGCATTACACGCAGGTGAAGCCCTAGCATCAGGAAAAAAGTACAGATAAGAAATTCAATTGTGTATGTGAATACGCCAACCCCGAAAAGCGTGGTTTTCTGAGAAACGAGAAACCCGACCCATATGCGAGCATTTAATATTTTGGCAAAGTATCTTGTTAATTTCGTAAAAATATATATATATCTACACTTAACCTTTATCGTACAAAATTCCAAAAACTACACAATTCAAAGTTTACAATTAAATTTAACACAAATGTATAAATAAACGCACACAGGCGTATTCCACACATACGTAATGTGTATGTGTGCGTCGTGTAAACACAATATGCGTGTGGATGTTTGTTTGGAACAAGGTGATGCTCTACATGGTGTTCAAGAAAAGTAGGCATTATTTTAAAATAATAATAAATGTTTGTTTTATTTAAACGGGATTACTGACGTTGATGAAAAAATGTGTCAAAATACATTTAAATACATTATAATCAATTAGATTTTTAAATTTATTTTGGTTTACACCACTTTTTCCTACGACTGTACTTTGTATGAGTGGTCACACTATAAATAAATAAATAAAATTAAGTTGGCGACTCATTTTTCGCGGAGGAGATGGCCAACCAACTCTTTAAATAAGATATTATTATAAACTAATTTAATATTTTGTATTAAGTGTTTCCACACTAAAAAATAAAAAATCTTTATGTTGATTTATTTAATTAGATGTAAGATGTAATATCATCATCGCCAGCCATAAGACGACCAATGCTGGACGAAGGCCTCCCCCTAATAGGGAGGGGTTGCCATAATCCCCACGCTTGGCAGGCGGCTTGGGGATCGCTGTGTTACCACCGTTAACCAAGAGGACGCTGCTGGCCATCCTCCGGTGGTTCTATAAATATAGATAAATATAATATACAGGGTTAGTCCTAATCAGTTACCATCCTTTTAAGGGCATATTCTGTACCTACACCAAAACAAACTTTTACCTATAGATCCAACATTGAAATCGCGATCCATACAAAAACTTCATCGACCTTGGGCAAAATGTACGGAACAGCAGTTTTTTTGCGATTCCTATGTTGACCCGGTAGTAAAAGTTGTTGGTTTTGACGTACAGAATATGCCCTTAAAAGGATGCTGATAAGGAATAACCCTGTATAGTAGCGTTTTACCGATATTACCATCTTTTAAGTACTAATAAAATATCTCTGTTTTGACAAATGTTGCTGATGATAAACTTCGTATTTTATAAAGAATTATTTATACAATTTTCTTATTCACGCGCTTTCCTAGTCTTAAGAAGTAGACAGCCCTAAATTGAGTTACAGCCTCACAGCCCTAAATTGAGTTATTGATTTTAAATAACCTTGTCACTCACGATTTTTACAAAGTAGGTACTCGCTTAATTTATTATCAACTGTTAAATAAACATAAGCAGACGCTTTACAGGGTTATGAGTTTAGGATATAATCAGTAGAAAGAGGGCAATTATATTTTATCTTCTGTATATATAAACTTCAAAGTCCTGACTGACTCACTGACTGATATATCAACGCACAACCTAAACCGCTGGTCGTACAGACTTGAGATTTGGAGGGTGTATTCGTCTCGATGCGTAGGGGTGAACTAAAAATAGATTTTTCGATATTCGACCCCTAAGGGGGGAAACGTTTGTATGAAAGTCTTTTGTTTTTGTACTTTTAGTCACGAAAATTTGGATTTGGATAGTTATAGTTGTAGTTTAAAAAAAACTAAAAATATTGTCACCAAACGTCTTCGCAAACAACAACAGCCTGTATAAGACGACATGTGACACGCACACAGCTAAGCCGCGCGCACACAGGCACACGTAGAATTGATAGCAACGTCGGATCTATTCGGTCGGTGCAACGCCCCGGCTGTTAAGGCGAATGCAGGCTTGGTATATCGGGAAAAGGGATTATAAATGTATTATAATAATAATAATAATAAAGTAATATATTTTGAATATTTTTGTATGAAGTGATTCCACACTTATGGTATTTCTATGTTTTTAAAGCTTAAACAGGAAGAAAAATTATGACCTCCGGCAGGACTCGAACCTGCATACGAGCAGTCGCTATGGGTTTCCGTCCCAACTGCTTTGCCAATTAAGCTACAGAAGTCTCTGCCTGAGATGCCAAATTTCCGAACCTGTTAGTAAAGTAATATATATTTTTATGTTAGATACATTGCATTTAAATAAATAATGTCTCAAATTAAAGATGCATATATTTTTTTAGTTTCTTATGAGTATGCAGTGCATATTAGGTCTCTTCTATGGACACGTCGTTATATTTTAGCGGAGATATATTTAAGGATAAAAAGTAGCCATAAGAATAATCAAAAATCTGTTATTCATAAGGTCATAAGCAGTTTTTTTTATACATTCAAGTGATGAGGCGAGCAAGGCTTTCACCTGGTGGTAATCGTCACGCCTGCCACTACCAGTAGCAGTGCCAGAATTGTGAACTTGAGAACACAATCCTGCGCCGCACTGCACTGCTCGTCACCCTGAGATATCAGATGTTAAATCTCTTCATACCCAGTAATTTCTCTGGTAACATTGCCCTTCAAATCGGAACACAGTAATGCTTGCACACTACTGCTTGGCGGTTGAATAACTGGCAGGTGTGGTACTTCCCCAGGCGGACTCTGCAGTAGAGTCCCACCACTACTAAAAGTGTATATACCAAGTGTATATAAAGTTAATTTTTTAAGCAGATTAATAAAGACATATCGCAAGAAAAAAAACTAGTCATGATCGTAGTTTTATGTAAAAACTAAAACTGTTCCTAACAAAAATC
Organism: Erannis defoliaria; assembly: GCA_905404285.2. Classification (NCBI taxonomy): domain Eukaryota; kingdom Metazoa; phylum Arthropoda; class Insecta; order Lepidoptera; family Geometridae; genus Erannis; species Erannis defoliaria. Next base: position 1,213,189 of record FR990094.1, on the reverse strand, counting down.
AAATAACATTTAATTAGACGTTTTTAAGCAGACCAATAACGAAATAATTCAATTAACATAATAATCAACACATTTCTTCTACAATTCCTAAAAAATATCAAATAACTTCTAATTAGACGTTTTTACGCGGACCAATAATGAAAAATTCAATTGCCGTAAAAAGAAACACATTTTTTCTACTTGGAGGTCGTAATTGCTCAACAATTTTATTACTAAAAATTATCTAAAGTAAAAATAGCACCAGTACCAGTGTACATGTTGCCTTACCGACATAAATTCTCAATAACACGAAATGGCGGCGCGGGTCGCGGGGGGAGGCGGCGGGGACGGACTTGGACGAACCGGATTATTATTATTATTACAATGGATTTGCATTAATTTTTTAAATATATATTTACATAAAATAAATAAGCCGTATTTTTGAACGTAAAACATTTATTTACAGGATTTGTGGTCATGTAAGTAAACTTTGTTACTATGTATTAAGTAAATCTCCGAACTACTGTTCGGACTTAAAAGCAACTTAACTAGCTTAGCAAAAAAGGATTAATACACCTTTGTTCGGCTTTCTGTGTCATTGGAATTTAAAGATTTATCTCAAGATCTTGAATTTCGCTATAGGTAACTGTATCAATATAATATACTTAGTTAAATATCACATATATCATTAATATTAAAATAATCGTCATTGGTTATGTTAATTAATAAGGTTACCTAAATTATTTATAATATTTAGGCTAAATGTTATAAATATAACTTCTCTAATATAATATTATAATATTTATAGATATTTTATTCATAAAGTCAAGCTCAATACTCGGTAGTCTTTTTATTGCTTAATTTATTAAACACAGAATATTTTTTTAAAAAAAGGTACGATTGGTAGTAAAAGTCACCTTTGCAGTATTTAAAGAATTGGTGAGCAAACAAATTTACTCAAGTATGTGAAATTAGATCACTATCATTATGAAGACCTAAATTCCATGCGATTTTTATTTCGAAAGAGTATACGAAATATATATATTATTATTTACTTATCAAATCTTTAAAATCTATTAAAACAATATTGTATCTATTGTCAAAAACCTACTTCAGGTTTGTCTAGACCAGTGTTTTTCAATCTGTGGGTCGCGACCCCCTAGGGGGTCGCAAAGCCTTGATCGGGGGGTCACGGGCAAAAAGAAAAAGGCATCCAAGTCAAAGTCGCGGGTAATCTTGACCAACTTACCTCGTACTTACTTTCAAAACTCGTGGCTTCTTGCAGAGTGTAAGGTCCTAATAATGAATAAATGTATCAAAATAAGCAAAATTTTAACGCATATGTATAGTCTTCCAATTTAATTATATCTTGGTACATTGTAAGGGGGTCGCCAGAATATTTCACAAAGCCTTGATCGGGGGGTCACGGGCAAAAAGAAAAAGGCATCCAAGTCAAAGTCGCGGGTAATCTTGACCAACTTACCTCGTACTTACTTTCAAAACTCGTGGCTTCTTGCAGAGTGTAAGGTCCTAATAATGAATAAATGTATCAAAATAAGCAAAATTTTAACGCATATGTATAGTCTTCCAATTTAATTATATCTTGGTACATTGTAAGGGGGTCGCCAGAATATTTCAACCTGTAAAGGGGTCGCGAATACAAAAAAGATTGAAAAACACTGGTCTAGACAAAAAGTTCTCGACAATCTAAATGAAAAATACAACAAATACAAATACATATGTTACTAATACAATAAAATATAATACATATTTAGTTGCATTTGCAATTGGCTTATCTTATTAATCAGTTTCCACTGATGTGTTACTGCTGTGAATGCTCTATATAACAAAAACTACATGCACTAAACATTGTCTATAAAACAAAAGAAATACATCAATTGACATTCCGTCCTTGACAGCTGCAGTTTGAAACAATCGCTAAAATGACGACAAAAATAAAATAAAAACAAATAACTGAATCCGTCCCTGCCGAAAAGCAGTGAAAGATGAGAGTCGGGTCGAATACAACGATCGAGCAATTTTGATACTTTCCGGACCCCTTACGTAACTTTATGACAAAGAAATTAAATTTTAGGGTACGGTTTTCTCTACATCAAATGATAAGAAATGGTAAGAAAAAATAATTTATATCGGACAGTCTTATTTATATCTGGAACTAGTAAGTTAAGTAAGTAAAAACACAAAAATGATGTCCCAAGGGCATGAAATTTTAATTTAGGTATATAAAAAAGACACCGAGTCACACAGAGATAGAGCCAGTTACAGAGTCTTGAAATGTTGGCAACGCATTCGTGTATTAGTAGAAAAAATCCTAAAAGTTGAAGAAATCTGGATTCAAATTTATTTAAAATGATATTAAATGCATTTTTTGGTGGATAATTGTTACTGTGGCATAATTTTTTTCTAAATTATTCGAATTAACATGTAGGTTCCTATGTAAAAACATTTTATGACATAACACTACACTTTTGATCTGTTTCACTTTCTTAATTTAATGTTTCAACAACAACGATAGTAACGCATATCCTGATTTGAACGCCTCTTTCTTCAGGCATAACACGAAGCTCAAGTATAATTAATTACAATGTCACCAAACGCATGTTTCCACTTATATTTAATGCAAATAAATTTATCTTATCATAATTTCATTGATAATTGAAATATATAACAGGTCCATAATACTTATCGATTTCTGGAAATCTCATGTTACGGAATAAAATAGCAAAACTTAATTTTCAAGAAAATTAAAGTATCAAAACCGAATAAGCGGAGTAAGCAACTGCTCACGAAGTTTTCAACTGACTATGAATATAAAAGGGCGTAAGTGCAAAATCGTTCATTCTCCTACCAAACAAATTCTAACTTTACGCTGCTTTAATAGGGTCGTTTTTCACAAACATGTTTGTTTAACTTATTAATACCTAGCTTATACAGAATTTGGAGATTAGGAAACCGTGTTTTTTTTAAACTTTTTTTGCGTTTCGGTTTTGTTTGCCTATTTATACTAAAGGATAGTGTTTATGCCACATACGAGTTTAGTTGTTAAAGTCGTTTAGGTAAACAGTTTTTCACATTTACCCTTTGTTACTTATATAAATCTAATGATGACCATGACTTACTTCTCAAAAATAGCGACGACAAAAAAACCTTTTTTATCTTTTTGGGTAATATAATTACTAATAGATTTAAACGGTTGATGCAGTTACTTAACTAATCAAACTAAAATAACAGAACTGAAAAATTATATTATATTGAATATTAAAATATTTATTAAAATTTGTAACTAATAATAATAATAATTAATAATTGGAAATTATCTGTTTTTTTTCTTCTGTTTTTTTATTATTAATTATTATTATGTATAAAGTCGGTTTTTTTCTCAACGCATATCCAAAAAATATATCCCAATCTCTTAGTTTTTAAAGATTACTATTTAGTTAAGTTCGATTATAATTCCAATACAACAAAATAAATTAAATTAAATCAAGTATAAAAAGGAACATGAAATTATATTGAAATCTTAATTAGTTATATTAATAATTAAATTAACGGGTGTTTTATTTTACCAGGTTAATTTTTATTTTAGTAGGGGTGATAATACCAATATTTCTGTCAGTACCTAGGATAGTAAGATCCTTCTATCAGTCTGTGGTTTAGTTATTTAATAAACATGCAAAACAGAATGCAATAATTTAAGGTTTTTTATTTTATTTTATTATTATGTATTTTATATTTAAGATCCATGACAAGCAATTGTTTGATTTAAACATTACTAAGCCCTTGTGTAATGGTGATATGTTATACAAAAACTTAAATTTAATGATATTCAAGTCACCCTTATGATAATTAATTAACTAATCAGCATAACTGTCGAGCGGATATCGTATTAACAAGTAATTCCCTGATTAGAGACCGCCATCTTGATTGTCCACGACGATAGTGATGTGACATGATAGCAATTCGTTTTCAATCGATAACGATCAGCCTTCATTATATTGGCTAGTTTACAATCAAAGTTTCAATATACAGGGTTAGTTCCAATCAGTCAGCATCCTTTTAAGGGCATATTCTGTACATAAAGACAAACAAATTGTACTATGGGGCCAACATTTATGTAACAAAAAAAAAGTTGTTTCATACATTTTGCGCAAGGTCGATATTTTGAGTCTGATATTTTTTTACGCGATTTCAATGTTGGCCCCATAGTAAAAGTTGTTTGTTTTGATGTACAGAATATGCCCTTAAAAGGATGCTAACTGATTAGAACTAACCCTGTATATTTTAGGGCCTGCGGCACAGATGAAATGATAGTAATACGTATTAGACTACGTACCTTTACAACCGCATACCTACTGTATGCTTCAAAAGTGAGTTAAAATCGTGGTTTGTTTTAGATTTTGTTTTTTTTTAATAATAATGACTTATTAAGAAGATAAAAAAGAAAGAAGAATAAGAAGAAAGAAGAATATGAGAATAAAAAATATGAAAAAAAAAGTTGAAATGAAAAATAATGATGAAGATGATATAAGAATTATAAACTTTAATATTGAATGTTTAAGTTTTTTTTTACCGATTTTCGCCATTCGTTCGGCCTATCTTCGCGCCGAATTCGACATTCGTACATCTATGGCACAACCATAAGTTACCAACTGAACTCCTACGTGGGGTAAAAGTATTGAGGCTAGTTATATTGGTATCCACGAGGCGACTCCGTGTGTCATTATTGTCACTAAATGTCATCCTCTGTGTTTCATACAAAAGTGTCCCCCCTTCTTTTCCCCCCTAGGGGCCGCATATCAAAAAAACTTTTTTAGTAGTAAGACGAATGCACCCTCCAAATTTCAAGTCTGTTTGACCAGCGGTTTAGGCTATAAGCTGTCGTTAAAGTTATTAAATCAGTCAGTCAGGACAGAAATTCTTATAGTCGTCGTCAGCCATAAAAAGTCTACTGCTGGACGAGGGCCTCCCCCTTTATAGAGGGTTTTGGTGGGGAGTATTATATTTTAAAAAAAACATCATCATCACACATCAACATCAACATCAACATCAACATCATCGTCAGCCAGAAGACGTCCACTGCTGGATGAAGGGTTTAATAGGTTTTGCCATTATCCCCAATCTTGGCAGGTGGCTTGGGGATCGCAGGATGCTCACCACCAGTGGTTCTGGATGCAGTTTTAGGACATACCCAGTAACCCAGGTCCGTACGTCAGGTAATTAAAAATATAGTTTTATTTTTATTGATTTAACTTCTTTGCTTTTATTTTCTCAATTCTTAAGTTTATACAATTTATTGATCGTTGTAACGTGAGAAACGAGTGGAACGAACATACTCGTATTTTTATCGATTTCGAAAGTAAATTTCCTTCCATAACATGTTTAACTAAAGGTTAAACCCACTATGACTTTGCATTTATTTCAAATCAACCTTATCAAGGGATGATTTCCAGCCTGGTAAAACTGGATTATGAAAAAATAATCTCTACTTCAAATTTTTTAACTTATTTTAAAAAGTAATATCATAATATTAATATTAGAATATTATTAATTAATTAATATATAATTAGAATATTATTAATTAATTAATATATAATTAATATTAATAATTATTATTAATTTCTGGCCACCTTTCCATCATCTACGGGGCTTTTAGTTTAAATTTTAAGTTTTGTATTTTTAATTATGTAGGTTTGTTTTAACTAGTTAGGCTTTGTTTAGTAGTTAGTTAGTTATAATTTAATTTTACTGTATATGAAATTGTATTTTATTTGCAAATACATTTTAATCTATCATAAATTAATATATAATTAGAATATTATAATATTATTAATATACCGTGTCAATATTAATTTATGTACCCACAACGAAGTATAATTATAAACAATTAAACTACCTATATAGGTACTGTAAACGGTTTCTTATATCGATTATTTAATTTTTAATTTAAGTTTATTTATTGTTAATTATTAATCAATTAATATATAATATATTATTAATAATCAATTAATATTATTTATTGGTTATCTACATAACTATTAGAAAATTCCATTCTCTCGCGATTGCCGCGCATCTCGAGTTATGTCGAGACGGCGCCTTAGTCCTAAATATAGGTCGCTTCACTTGGCGTGTACCTTCTACAATTAGGGTTGTCATGGCATCCTGTTCCCCAGACATTGCACGGTTATTAGAGTACCCTGGGATTTCTAGGGTAGAGCATTTATGGGACAAAGAGTAAACAGTGTTATTTAAAACTTCATATAATTACAGTAACGAGAAACGTTTTGCGCTGTGATCATTGAGCTAATATCTAAAGAGTCACATACATTGAGTGAACAGTCAAAAAACATCAGAGTGTTGTTCTACATATACTTGCATTATATAGTTCACAATTGTTCGAATTTAGACGTCATTGTCGCTTGTAGTTCAATGTATGCTTGAGCGCTTGTGTCTTATCGTAGTTCAAGTCGTTCAAAAAGTCAGCGCACTGCATAGCGTGCGCTTTTTGACTCTATAGATATTAACTCAATGGCTGTGATTCATAATTTTCAAATATAAATGCGTGTTTTTATAAAGAGGTCAGCAGAATAATATACAGAAGATATATATTAGGGCATAACTTTTAAACTTATTTCATTACATGTAATGTAAGGCTGGCAAACATACAAAATTATCATATTAATATAAAAATGTAATATATAGGATAACGTTTTGTTCGTCAGCCATACATTTAAACAACATTAAAAATAATCCTTTTTTTAAATAAATTTTGTTATTATTGTTATGTGTTTTTTGTTGTTGTTGTTATGTTATGTTGTTGTTGTAACTATGTGTTATTGTGTTTTATAGAATGTGTTATGTTGTTACTTTTGTTTGCCATCTCGCCTGAAGCAGTTTACAATGAAGCACTCTTGCGTTGTGTTGTTGTTGTTGTTATGTTATGTTGTTGTTGTATTATGTATTATTGTGTTTTATGGTTTGTGTTATGTTGTTACTTTTGTTTGCCATCTCGCCTGAAGCAGTTTACAATGAAGCACGCTTGCGTTGTGTTGTTGTTGTTGTTATGTTATGTTTTTGTTGTATTATGTGTTAATGTGTGTTATGGTATGTGTTATGTTGTTGTTTGTGTATGACTGACATCTCGCCTGATGCAGTCGAGCACGAAACAGAAACCGTTTCACTCGCGACTTGAAGACACCCAGATTGTAACTATCGAGAAACACCCACGCGGGCAACTCTTTCCACTGTTTAGCAGTTCGAACAATGAAAGTGGAATCAAACTATTTCGTACAATAATATAAACATATTTCCACATTTGTCAGCCCTACACGGCCGGTGCTAGCCAGTCCAATCCCGAATATTCCGGTTTAAAGCGGCCCCGGTTGGTTAGTGCCGGATTACGTACTGTACGTGTACACCGATTAACGACTCGGGTTATAAGAGAAAGCGATTTAGTTAGGAATATCAAAAGGTTAAGTGCCTAGTATAATGTAACCTTAGCAAATTTTTACACGGTCGCAAAAAGCCCGCTCTAAGCATACCTCATTCTTAAAACATCCGATTTATCTCGTAGCTTGTGGGCCTTATATATTTAACGGGATTGGAAAAATCCATGGGAGTTGCGATGAGGAACTTGCGGTAGGTCAGAATTTGCGAATGGAGTGTGTGACGTCATACTTATTTGGTCAGTCTGCGAGCAACCGCCACACGTAGCAGACGTTCTAGGCTTTCCTCCCGCCAACCCTACACCTCCCAGCACGATCACGCGTTCTATGGAAAAATCCTTTGATCACCTCTCTGTTTCTATCTATCTATCTATCTTTCAATCCGTCGTTCTGAATGAACGAATCCAAATCTCGCTCCGCTTACGCCTTAGATCGCGTCCATCGTTCTATTATTAGTGTCAATCGATAATCTGAGTTAAATGTGACAGTAGATCGTACGACTATACTTACTTACTAGCTTTTTAAATTGCTTGCGTTTGACCGCCATCTCGAGCCGAAGGGGCAGTCAAGGCCGTAGGGGGGTTTTGGGGGTCCAAACCCCCTCCGAAATGCTTTCGCCAACCCACCGTTTTATACATACCTACTTACATCGTCGTCGTCGTCTTAAAGTTGTTACTTATTGTCTCTGGTCCACAGCTCGACCCCCCCGAAATGAATTCCTGCCTACCGCCTTGGGTGCAGTCACAGAAATGCGAAATCCCTACTTCTTAGTAGCACCTGTCAAAACAATGTTCTAAAGCAATTGTATGGAAAACCACTGTCGCCAGTTTCACACTTATTTGCATAGAAACTACGACGAAAAAATGCCAATAATTGGTCGCGCATTTGTAGTAAAACGCTCGAAATGTCAATTTGCAACAAATTAAAGTTTATCTAGTTACGTTACAATGTGGTTTGGTTTCCTACGCGTCTATTTAATTTTTCTTTTTGAGTATTCTCAGTCTAAAAACATGTATATTGGCAGAATTATCATTAAGCGCATTTGCACCTAATGCTGGCTAGCGCGGCCCGTCACATGTCCGTTCTATTTACTTCTGTCTTCAGTGGGTGCAGTCTACAGTGGAGCACTCCTAAGAAGAAACCCAGATTGTAGCGGGATTGTAGTAGTTGAATCAAACTGCGGGTTTTAGGTGTAACAATCATGCTTTGATTATATGAGAGAGAGAGCTAGATCCTCCAAGCAATCATGAAAAAGTGACGCTTTTTCGAGCTCCTGGCGTCTGATCGTGGAATGGGCGATTTAGATATTAGATATTATACTAAAGCGAAAAGGTTTAGATACTATTTAGTTTGCCTGAGAGCGAAACTAGCTACGCCCAGCAGTCGCGCCTGATTTTAGTCTAAATTTTATCGAGTTTGGTTTTTTTAAAGTGAAAATTATTTTGAGTTTATCGAAAACCATAATGAGTGTATGCGTTATTTATGTACATAAGTACATAAATATTAAGTAAATACATTATGTATATATTAATAGTGTTTTTTCTTTTTTGTCGATATGTATAATATAGACAAAAACGCTTTTTATTAGACAATAATACGCTTTTTTTTAAACAACCGACGACGTCATCTTCGAATACCTGGATGACATCTTCATATTTTCCAGTTATTTTGATTTATTCCAGTATCTTTGATTTAAAAACCAAACTATTGAACCGTTTTCAATAAAATTGATATAGTCATCTAAAGTATCACCAAACAAAAAAATAATCATCAAAATCGGTACATAACTGACGGAGTAATCACGTAACATACATACAAAAAAAAACATACAGTTGAATTGAGAACCTCCTCCTTTTTTTGAAGTCGGTTTAAAAGGACACAAGGACAGACAGACTAGGGCTTTCATATAGTACATATTTATTTAAAAAGACGGCATATTGGACTGATACTATTTATGTACCAGACAGCTACTTAAAACTAATTTTCTAGTCTAGAAACTACAAAGTTAAATGTAATTTAATTAGCATACAAATTATCTTTGTTTCAAATAAATTAGGTCCATTTAGGAACGAAAAAAGAAAAAAAAATTAAGACCTGTTTTTTACTGAAGCAAACGTGTTTTTAGGGTTCCGTATTAAACCAAGGAACCAATATGTATATAATTTCTCCATGTTTGTATTTAACAGTCCATCTAAATTCTAAACCCATGATTAAACGGAGCATATAAACAAAATGTAGTATCCAAAAGTAACAAACGGACAGACAGATTATTTTGGTTTTTCTTAATAAGACGAGCAAAAAACAAAGGCGTCAAAGACTAGCTAAAAAAAGTATAGGGCTTAGTGGCTAGCCGATGTGTCTGTCAATGTCCTGGCCGAAGGCCTTTGATATGACAAAGGTTGTTGTTATAGAAAATTGGAACAAACAAACGCAACCTGTCATCCGACCCACGGTAGCGCTCAGATGCAAATGTCACTACCCGAAGACTGTCCGGACCGTTGCTTAAGATTTGTAATCTTTTAGAAACACCTTGGTTGGTTATATTTCCTTTTATTCCGTTATTATATTATACAACATGCAACAAAAAGGTTCAACAATACTGAAGGGTATGTCTGTCTACTAATCATTATGAACAACTTTTAGTATGGGGCAAACACTGAAATCGAGAAAAAAAAACAGCTGTTCCATACATTTTGTCCAAGATCAATTAACTTTTTGTGAATGAAAAAGTTGTTCATAATAATGAACACATACATACCCTTCATTATTGTTGAACCTTTTTGTTACATGTTAAAAAAAAACTTCTAAAAAAACCCAAAAAATGCCCAAACCCAAATTGTTTTTCCATCTCAAAATTAACTTCGCACTAAAAATCAATTGTACGATGAATATTGTTATTTATTAAAAATAAAGCTACGGAACACTAAACGTGATCGTCAAAATGACACTTGACAGCTATTTTCTTTAAAATTAATACGTATTTGATAAATTTATGCTTGTTGGTATCATTTTTGCAGTGCAGTACACATTAACAACATCAGTTTGGAATTCTTGCATATTTAACACGTTCTCACTAATTATAATGCAACATGTGTATATTTTGTTTGAAATTACAACTTAACTTTCAATTTTCAACTATTGGATATTCTGTGAATAAGCGCTAATTTTTAAGTACTTTTTAGAGGACCCACCCATCAGCCTACAAACGTCCACTACTGGACAAACGCCTCCCCCAATAGGGAGGGGTTGCCATAATCCCTACGCTTGGCAGGCGGCTTGGGGATAGCAGAGATCACCACCGTTAACTGAGAGGACGCTGCTGCCCGTCCTCCGGTGGTTCTGGATGCAGTTTTAGGACATACCCAGGTACTTTTTAGAAGTGTCATACATTATTTCAAATAACAGTATAACGACTGTTGTGTTCCTGTTCTCAGTTATCTTGCGTAGCAGTGAGCGTAACCACGAACGAATTGATACCTACTAATATTTTACTAATAGCAGGGGGGTGTCACTCCGCAGTTTAGGTATGTTCGCCCGGCGCTCCGTCCGGGAGGACAATGCAAGGCTGAGGTCAGTCACCGCCCGCACGCTAACCTCATCGCACGTAACTAAGCATACGTGATAGAAAGAGAGCGGCATATCTAGGTGAATATAGCGAGCGGTATCCAGCGCTGTGCGAGTTGAATTGCTACTTTATTGCCTAGTAGATAGAGTCCTTATTTATTTCAAATTCCTTTGCGGAGTGAACTTTCTGTACGTAGTACTATTATTTAATCTGTGCTAATACTTAGTAGAGTAATATAATACGCTCGTTGCGAAGAACTATATAATATGAAAAATAATTATACTCGTATTCATAATCAAACGGACTAAACTGACAGATTGAAACGTCACTTTTAAAAATAATGCTGCCTGGTAAAAACCGTAGTGATGGATACTGTTAAGTTCATATCGTTCAAAAGAATTGTTGAACAATTATTAATTGCCGTTAACATTTAAAGTGCCAGAGGAAATGTAGGTAGAAAAGCAAAACATATTGTGTAAAAAAGTTGTGCACGGAAATGTACCATTATTTTCATGATTTAACCTTGGAAAAATTTAAATCGTATTTAAGTAAGGAACTACACCTTTTACAAAGACTAATATAAATATGACGAAGTAGTTCATTGGTGTGAAATTATAAAGTTTGTTAACATAACTTCATATGTTAATAAACTTAATACATATGTTTATCCCAGCACTATTTAAATTATGCCAAAAAGTTGCAACACTCGAAATGTCAGTTTAGTCCGTTTAATTAAGAATCCGGGTATAGTTTCAATTAGGTTCTCAATTCGACTGTATGTTATTTTTTGTATGTATGTTACGCGATTACTCCGCCAATTATGAATAGATTTTGATGATTCTTTTTTTTGGTAGGTGATACTTCAGAGGTGGCCCCATATAATTTATCGAAATCGGTCCAGTAGTTTGGTTTATAAATCAAAATTACTGGATTGAATAAAAATATCTGGAAAATATGAAGACGTCATTTCAAAATTAATTTATTTAATCCTTTGTATGTATGTTTCTTTGGGAGCAATAAATAATTAATCTATCTATCTAGTCAAAACTCAAGTCGGTTGTATATTTTTAAAAAGCGTATTAGTTTTAAATTCTTTTTAGCAATAGGTATGTTATATGTTCATAAAAAAAGGAAAACCAAGTAAACAAGGAAGTACCAAGATCTCATGATCGCAGTATTGCTGACGGAATTACGTTGGGCGTCACTGGAGTAAGGTCGTATGTAAACATTTTGGTACTTTTGGTCGAGTAATGTCTCTCAGTGAGCATGTTTGGTACGGTCTACGGTGGAATAGAGTTTGTAGCTATTTCTATCTCTGCGTATTGGGCAATTAGGACAATATGAATATGACAAGCCATCTTTTTTTTATTGTAATAAACAGGCTATTTTATATAAAAAGCTTCGTTTCATAGTTTGATGTTCCAAAAACTCAGCTGTTAATAATAGCTGGACCACCTGGACCTGGACTACCTACGAAACAAAAAAAATACAAGGAATAATAAATTCATAATAGGGTAGATGACTGATGTTTAAATCGTTGAAACCATTAGCTTTGATGAAGAATTTAAGAAAATATATTATGTTTATTGAAAAAATAATTTAAATCGGTTAATAATGTTCCGATATATGAGCGTTTAAAGTTTTTGTTAGAGACAACTCTGTCCCTTTCCCACAAAACAAAAAATGACGTCACGCCTTACTTGTCAGAATAGAATTTATATGGCGTACAGAGAAGTGACGTCACGATTTGCTGTATCGCCTCTCTGTCTAGCATGATATTAAAATGCTTATAAGTTGCTTATTTTTGATCAGATTTTCATTTTCTTTACATTAATCAGCTATATTTATGGGCCACATTTTAATAGAACAATAAAAAAAACCAGTCATCTAGCCTATTCTATTAGTGGTAACCTTGGCCTAGTTGTACTCATTATACTGTTTTTACCTTTAGTTTTCATATGAAGGCTGTTGGTTGCCCAAATAAAATAAAATAAAATAAAATAAAATAAAATAATTGGCGGAGTCATCGCGTAACATCACTACAAAAAAACAGTAAAATGGAGTCTCTCAACCTCCTTTTTTGAAGTCGGTTGAAAAATATATTTACCCACGACAAAATATACGGAACAGCGTTTATTTAAACTATTGAATAAATGCTCTATAATAGGCTAGATGACTGGTTTTATGTTATTGTCCTATTAAAATGTGGCCCATAAATATACCTAATTAAAGAATGAAAGTGAAAATCTGATCAAAAACAAGCAACTTATAAGCATTTTAATATCACGCTAGACAGAGAGGCGAAACAGCAAATCGTGACGTCACTTCTCTGTACGCCATATAAATTCTATTCTGACAAGTAAGGCGTGACGTCGTTTTTTGTTTTGTGGGAAAGGGACAGAGTTGTCTCTAACAAAAACTTTAAACGCTCATATATCAGAACATTATTAACCGATTTAAATGATTTTTCAATAAACATACTATATTTACTTAAATTCTTCATCAAAGCTATTGGTTTCAACGATTTAAACATCAGTCATCAACCCTATTGTGACGATGCGTTTATGGATTTTACGCTATGTAATTATAATATAATACAAGAGGCTTATAATTTAATCGCGGTTTTTCCTGAATTGACTCTATTTAGGTATAATGTTGTTTTTTATTAGAATCATCAAATTCTATAATCCTCGAAAGAGGCTTAGGATCCTTCCCAATTATTGATTAGTAAAACACTCAACCTTTTTAAAGATAATAAAAGATCCATTAACCTAATTATAGAGTAAGCTTCTTTTAGACACTGTACGTGATCTTACAAAGAAATTACCAGAATTATAGAAAAGAGGATATATTAACTTAACTTTAGATTATTTATTTACTAGCTGCGCGCCACGGTTTCACCCGCAATAGGCTAGATGACTGATGTTTAAATCGTTGAAACCAATAGCTTTGATTAAGAATTTAAGTAAATATAGTATGGTAATTGAAAACATTATTTAAATCGGTTAGTAATGTTCTGATATATGAGCGTTTAAAGTTTTTGTTAGAGACAACTCTGTCCCTTTCCCACAAAACAAAAAATGACGTCACGCCTTACTTGTCAGAATAGAATTTATATGGCGTACTGAGAAGTGACGTCACGATTTGCTGTTTCGTCTCTCTGTCTAGCATGATATTAAAATGCTTATAAGTTGTTTATTTTTGATCAGATTTTTATTTTATTTTCATTAATCAGCTATATTTATGGGCCACATTTGAATAGGACAATAAAAAAAACAGCTGTTCCATACATTTTGCCCGAGGTCGATGAAGTTTCTGTATGGAACAGCTGATAATTGTTTCGCGATTTCAATGTTGGCCCCATAGTAAAAGTTGTTTATGTACAGAATATGCCCTTAAAAGGATACTAACTGATTAGAACTAACCCTGTATATGATAAAAAATAATAACAAATCTTCCATTTATCAGTTATTGTTAACAGTTTATCTATAATTTTTCGTTTTCCCGTAATTTTCCAAGATAATAAGTACCTTTTGTCCTTTCGTTTATGTCAACTACTTATTAAGCGAATCACATTAACATCAGCGGATCCGTTTGATGAATAAAACATTTGTTCATCGTTTATTCATTTTAATTTGTATTAATCGATTATTCCTTTTTAGAGCAAATTATAAAAAAAATAAGCAAGCTTTGTTTAGTATGGGGCTAGATGGCGCTGTGTGTAAAATGTCCTACAATATTTATTTATTTATTTTATTACATAATGTATTGCAAAAACCCTTGCTTGCAAATATGAAAGACTTTAGGACAGTCATACTCAGCGATTTATTTATTATTTGGGCGCTTTTAAAAACATACATTAGTAATACTTATAATTGTTATAAAATCAGCCTTTAATTAATTATTTTATAATTTTACCTTAAAAACATATTTTTTTATATAATGCGTTATTATAGTTAAGTGTTAGTAATAAGTGCCTATACATATAAATAAATAATTATTAACAAATATTTTTCATAAAGTTTATTTCATATTTTATTATGAAAACTGACGTGGTTTTGACACATTTTTGTTTTATTTATACGGGAATACTCACGTTTAATTAAATTGGATACTGAGCACTGTCAGTGCTAAGCAGAACCCAGCTGTGCGAGCGACGGGCTCTGTTTTCACTCATTGAAAAAGGTCACGCGTTAAGTAAAACCGGATGTGATCTAAACTATAGTCGGAGTATCCGATTTAATTAAACGTGAGTATTCCCGTATAAATAAAACAAAAATTATTTCAGATTCTTTCTCAGTAAGAAGGCTGTTGGTTGTCCAAATAAAATAAAATAAACTTTAATTCATTTATACTATTATAGTATAGTAGTATATAAAGTATAATACATACAGACATGTATATTAATTAGCATGTGGTGTTATTTAAATGCTCGTGTACCAAGAAGTGTCCGTCGCCGTACGGACAGAATCCGGAGTCGCGCGTCGCTTACGAAATGTTAACGCGCACCATGCGAATAAGGCGGTAAACGCTTATTTGTGATTTTAAGTCCATTTAATTCGGAACATATTTCTTAACCTTGTTTGGACCTGGGTATGTCCTTAAACTGCATCAAGAACCACCGGAGGATGGGCAGCAGCGTCCTCTCGGTTAACGGTGGTAACACTCTGCGATCCCCAAAGCCGCCTGCCAAGCATGGGGATTATGCCAGCCCCTCCCTATTAAGGGAGAGGCCTTAGTCCAGTAGTGGACGTATTCTGGCTGATGATGATGATGATGATATTTGTAAACACATAATCTATGCAATTTGTGGTACAAAAAATAAACCTATTATAAATAAATATTGGTGGACATTTCTCATAGCGCCATCTAGACTGTATTATTAATCAGATAACTGACAGATTCATATTTTTGTTGTTATTGTTGTTGTAAACACCCCGACACGGAACAAACATCTATGTTCGTCCTATAAATATTTGTCTTGGGTGAGAATCGAACCTACATCTATCAAGGCAAACCTATCACCAATTGAGATATAAGGCAATAATTATTAACAGATTATTTATTATAAAAAAAACAGATCGCTCTAACCACGGTGGACCGCTGCAGCCTCCGCTTGACTAACGAGTTCCCTCTTTATAACTCGCGAATGCATCTTCGTTTGACTTCCAGCTTGTCTGTTCGTAAGCGATGGCCATTGGTAAATTCTCTAAATACATTTGTGTATTTCGAATTTGCATAATATCATTCATTTGAGAAATCAGTTATTGTAATTTTACCAGTCTACACTAATAATATAAACAGTTTGTTAGTTATATTATAAGTTCTTTCTTATAGTTTTGTTGTGTCGTGTTTATTTTTTGGGTTCCAACATAAAGAATTTATTTTCACGACAATTATAACATTTTGCGCATTCCGCCTTTTGCGGCTGGATCGCCTTAAGTAAAGCAAGCAAACGAAGCAAACCCGAGGGCACAGGGCTGCCACAACTGCACTTTTAACTTTTATTCAAATTATATTTATATAAAATAACATGACTTTAATTTTAAGTTTAACTTTAATATGATATTCACGATTTGGTGCCCAAACGGGAATACCCATTTTATAATGCTTTTGCCTGACAAATTTTAAATGTTTACATTTATTTCTAGTATTTAATTTATATTTTGAATAGGAGATTGTAAAGTGGATAGTTTGAAAATTGGTATTTGGGTAGTTCATTTAAATTGAAATATGGTATTTTCAATATTTTTTGTCAGGAATTAATTAAAAGGGTGAAATGGGGAATGAAATGTTGTATGGAAAGTTCTCCGTTTGTGAAGTTATAGAGAAAAAAATAATTACCCAGCGGTATGGAAGATACGAGTATTTGGGAGCTGCCCGAATTTATTCCGTACGCAGACGAATTCGCGGGCGACCTCTAGTATATTTTAATGTAATCAAAACGAAGCTTTCTACTCATGTTTGATACTAATAAATGCACATTTATCTCCTTATCTTTATAATGATTACATTTTAAAAACTCACGCCTGTTCTTCATTTATCTTACCTGTAAACAAAAAAAATACAATTAATGCATTTAGGTAGTTAACTAAATATAACTAACATATAACAGAATATACTAACATATATGCATATTTTGTAGTGGTAGGACTCTACTGCAGAGTCCGACTGGGGAAGTACCACACCTTTGCCAGTTATTCAACCGCCAAGCAGTAGTGTGCAAGCATTACTGTGTTCCGGTTTGAATGGCAATGTTACCAGATAAACTACTGGGCATGAAGAGATTTAACATCTAATGTCTCAGGGTGACGAGCGCAGTGCAGTGTGGCGCAGGATTGTGTTCGCAAGTTCACAATTTAAGCGCTGCTACTGTTAGTGGCAGGCGTGACGCTTACCATCAGGTGAAACTCTTGCTCGTCTCGTCACTTGACGGTATAAAAAAAAATAGAATAAAATATGAACACTGATATTAAATTTATTAATAATCATTGATGACATACATACAGTGGACCCCCGGTAATCCGGCAAACATTATGCAGGGCAGTGTCGGACTATCGACTTTGTCGGATTATAGAGCACTGCCTAAGACCCCTATAGTCCGGATTTTTTTACGAAAGAGTACCTTGTAATCCGACAAATTACATATCTAATGACAAGAATCTATATACATATAGATACTTTAATTGTCAACGTTTTGTGCTTTCGCTTCTGGGTTTGTGACGACATTACTAGGTACTACACCTAATACACAATGAATAAATAGTAAACAATGAACGCACGCTAGGCCGTACCGCTATCACTAGTAGTCAAATTCAAACTAAGTAAAACAATGCATACGCGTCGAGCACAGTCATGTCGGATTACAGGGGGCGCCGGATTAGACAGGGGCCGGATTATCGGGGGTCCACTGTATTTATTTCCAATCAAGAAAAAACATTTAAATAAATTGACATAATGGCAACGACAATTACAAGCTATTTTAATTAAATTTGTTCTTAAATGGAATACAATGCAATGTCTGCAATGTTAAATTTAAGGTTGTATACTTATACCGTTATATGCATAAAACGTTAACACGTATTTCAAAACGGATTAAACCATGATTTTTCGGTACTACTTATGAAGTATGTACAAATTGTAAAGAATTTAAAAAAAAGTTAATTTTAAAGTATTTTGTCAAATTTCTTAATAATTTCGATTTGAGTTTGAAAAAAGAAGAAAAAACACTTTTTAACTAAAATAGGTTAGAAATACTTTTTAGTGTTTTATGCATGAGACGGATACAATTTAATTCAAAATGTAATAATAATAATAATAACTGTTGCGACACCCCTGACAAAACGACGAGTATGCGCCGGCCGATATTTTTTCACTGAAGAACAGAAAAACTAGAGAGCCGAAGTGCACTCGTTAACTTTTTGTCATTATGTAAATTACTTAGTTCTAACTTGTAGCAAAATGTCATATGCATGTATTTTGATTATCCAAAATAATAGGATTAATAATATTAATAGTGTAGCGCTCGTGGCGTAGCTTGTCTAGGTGATTCTAAACGATCACCGATGTTAAGCAACGGACGGTCCGGTCAGTCTTCGGATGGGTGACCGTGAGTGGCATTTATTTCTGAACGTTACCGTGGGTCGGATGACACGTTAAATTGTTGGTCCCGGTTGTTTGTTCTAGTTTCTATAACAACAACCGTCAGCCATGTCAGAGGCCTTCGGGCGGCATATTAACTCTGACACTAGGGCCGGCCACTCAGCCTATACGAACTTACTTACTTACTTTATAGGATAAGTGGAATTTTTTACTGAATATACACTACACTACTACTACTGAATATACAGGTGTTAGTTTGAACACCGTTATCCTTCTACGATATCATTGTACTCATCATTATGAACTACTTTTACTATGGGGCCAACCCAGAAATCACGAAAGAATAAACAGCTGTTCCATACAAAAAGGTTCATCGATCTTGGACAAAATGTATGGTACAGCTGTTTTATTTTCGTGATTTCAGGGTTGGCCCCATAGTAAAAGTTGTTCATAATGATGAGTACAATGATATCCCAGAAGGATAACGGTGTTCAAACTAACACCCGTATATACTGCTTACATCAAAAAAATAATTGAAACCGGCTGGTAAAGTTCTGAAATATCACATTCTAAGTATTTGAGAGGGAGTAATCTATCCCTTTCTAGCAAAACACGTGCTAGTATAGAATTTGTTTGGAATCGTAGGCGTTGACTTCATTAGCTAGTATAGTGCCCTCCCTGTCTAACATGAAACTAAAATGTTTATAACATTATTTCTGCACATATTTAAATTTAATTTTCGATGTGTTGTTTCTCTTTTGTAAGTCAATAAAAAAAACCCCTATTATACAAAAAAAAATGCGTTAAGTACCCCGAGGTACCCTCACTTGGAAAAAGGAAAATAAAAAATAACCGCGTTTCCATTGAGGTACACAGATTAAGAAAAAGTAACTGTCGCACCACTGGTGGTAGACTGAGGTACCACGGTTAGGAAAAGTAACCGTGGTACTAAACAAAAAATTGTGTGAAGCAGAGTTTATTCGCTATTTCGGTGGTGGTACCACACAGGCTCGTAAGTGTAGTGCTCGCCGGCGCAGCAGTACAATCTACCCGCCCCCACCCCCGCGCCCGCAGAGCAACCGCAGCAATCGCGCGCGCGACGCGCAGCGGCCCGCAGTGCTATGCAGGACGCAGCTGCACGCACGTCGGGCTCCGTTTTCACTCTTTGAAAAAGGTCACCGGATGTGATCGAAACTATAGTCAATGTATCCGATTTAATTAAACGTGAGTATTCCCGTATAAATAAAACAAAAATGTGTCAAAGCACGTCAGTTTTCATAATAAAAGGCTCGTAAGAAGTTTCCGTAACTCAGAATCGCATTTATGTCGTCGTATTTTCAAATCCCGGACCCGTCCCAACGAGCTCATATTTTTATTTTTTTTATTCGGATTCATACTATTCAGGATAAAATCGTGCGGAAACCTGCGTTCGTTCAGAGAAGAAATTTAACGGCATACGTGAATCCACCAACTCGTAACTGGGCCAGCGTGGTGGATGTGCAATCGCTATTCGAGGGTAGGCCCATTTCTGGCAGTGGAATACTAAAATGATTATTTTTATATATAAGTATGTTAGTCTGTAAGGTATAATATGGGCCCGTGTTTTTGAAGTAATTCCTATTACCTGAAATAAACGTTTTATTATTATTATTTAATAAGCTGATTATGCTGATGATTGCGAATATTTGCCCATCGACGAAATCGATAAAAGTTGTTACATCTGATTACTTTAATATCATAAAATGTTTTAATAAACAATAACAATTTTATAGCTTATTAACCGTTTTACAGATAACGATGGTGTAATTCCTAATCAACTGCATACAATGTAGTAGTATAGAGATCAAAATATGTAAGTCCTCGTTTATATTTAGTATTTACCGTGTATTATATTGTTATTTTAATAATAATAATAATTTACAATTTCAATGTACTTATACCACAGAATAAATAATACTAAATAATACATTTGAATGTGGATAAGTAGGTTTTGTTTTGTTTTTTTGTGAACTTTAATAGTACATTATGATACGAGTGTGCTATGTTGGTCATTACACTAGAGGCGGTATTATGCGCGCGAGCCGCAGGCGAGCGCGATAAGGAAGCCGAGAGCGTAATGACTAATAGCACAAGAGTTCCATACGACTTTTTTCGTCACACTTGCGAGGAAAAAACTTTTTTTTTTGATAATAATCAACCACACAGCCGAAACGTCAACAAACATTTGCGGAAAATGGCGCCCAAATCAGTAATGCGCGCGCAGGTTGACATTTACTTCAGCGGCATAAGAACTCTTTGTTGGTATTACAAAAAAACTGTAAGTATTACCCGGCTATATTAAGAGTGCTTCGTATACGTACGTCTAATTGCAGTCACGTACAAACTTGACTTTACCGTGTTATACCTATTATAGTACAAGTGCCGTAATGTAAAGTAAAAAGCACGCGTGTGTAATAGCTTGGATTATAAGCCTAAAAGCGATGTAATAAGATCTACTTTACGAGCAAGTGTGATGAAAATAGTATTTAAAAGTATAGTAGCCGTTCATTGTGTTTTTAGATAATTAATTTACGCGCGTGAAGCACTAGAGGTCTGGCCACTCAGCCTTTTTTTATATAGATCTTTAGTCTGACAATAATTGAACTGTTTTTGTATTTTTTTCAAATGTATAATTAGATGATTTTGTGAGATTTTAATGTAATTGGCCTGACAGGATTGGGCTGATTGGCCTTCGTCCAGCAGTGGACGTTTTCTGGCTGATGGGTGGGTGGGGCCTGACAGGGTTAAATCTCAGTAATATACAAATTTTAATTTAAATAAATATATATAAGATATAGGCTTGCGTTTGACTTCCATCTCGTGTGATGATAAACGAAGATGCAGTCTACGATGGAGCACGCTTGCCTAGAAGAAACCAATTCACTCGCGACTTGAAGACGCCCAGATTATAATAATTAGGAAACACCCACTCGGGTAGCGCTACCCACTGTTTAGCAGTTCGAATAAAGAAAGTGGAATCAAACCGTTTCGTAAAATTGGTATATCAACCATAAAACGGTGGTATTTGACTTTATATATTAATATAAATAATTAAATATAGTATTTTGCAAACCCTTCTGTCGCTTACGTCACTAATACTTGACAAGGCGTACATACATACAGGTTCTTGCCAACTATTCCAAGAAAATTAATTGGTCGATTCAACAAACAAAAAATACGGTTAGCTAGAGATATCTATTTTTTAAATCCCCTCTTTTATTACTAGATGATAGATAGAATCTCTTTAGGTTTTTTAATAGGTAATTTTTGGTGCTCTGGCGTACAAAACACGGCGCGGCGATGCAATTACTCCCTGGCTGTCAAAGAGTTAATATTTTAATCACTGACCTCTAATATACAAGTACGCTGGACTTCATATTGTCGATAGCATATTGAAGCCATTTGATTTTCGCCATTTTGGCGCGGATAGCCAACGGATAGCAGTGTGAGCATCCATGGAACTAATATTTCGTTGACACAAATGTCAATTTTAGTACCGGAGACGCTCGAAAGGGCGCTTCTAATCGGCACAAAAAAAAATGCAATTTCTTAGGCAATGTTTAGTCCAGCGTACTTGGACTGGTACTTGGAACTTGGTATAGAGGTTAGTGTATTTTAATGCTTCTACAGTGGAATCTGTTTAAGAAAATAATTTTATATAATAGGGTAGATGACTGATGTTTATATCGTTGAAACCAATAGCTTTGATGAAGAATTTAAGTAAATATAGTATGTTTATTGAAAAAATAATTTAAATCGGTAAATAATGTTCTGACATATGACCGTTTAAAGTTTTTGTTAGAGACAACTCTGTCCCTTTCCCATAAAACAAAAATTGACGTCACGCCTTACTTGTCAGAATAGAATTTATATGGCGTACTGAGAAGTGACGTCACGATTTGCTGTTTCGCCTCTCTGTCTAGCGTGATATTAAAATGCTTATAAGTTGCTTATTTTTGATCACATTTTCATTTTCTTTTCATTAATCAGCTATATTTATGGGCCACTTTTGAATAGGTTAAAAAAAACCAGTCATCTAGCCTATTCTTTCATAAGACAAGAAAAATAATGCACCTAGAACTACTTCATTAGAACAACTGCAACATTGTTTCATTTTCTAAAACGAATCGCTAATCTTACCAAAAAATAAAAAAGTAAAAAGTCGTCTCCATGCCACTGTATTGAGTACAACAACGACCCTGTCCCTCTCGCACGTTAGAATCCTGCGATGTTCTGTCTCGCTCCCATAGTACCCCTCCCCGCGCCAAGCAAGAAGGGTTCAAGTCGCGTTTAGGTATGTAACTGTTATTAAGCCAGGGATATTAAAAGTTTATTTAAATTCTGTGAATATTAAGGACATACATGATATACTTATTACACGACTGCCCAATAAAAGGGTGTCATATTTTCAGTGTTCATGTATGTATCTATGAACGTATGTATGTATGTGAGTTTCTTTATTTCATCATAAAAAAAAAGAAATCGTTAGAATCATTCCGAGTGACACCGGCAATTTCTTTGAAAACTATCGTTTTTTTGGCATGGCAGTCGTGTTTTTTTTATGTCGTGTCGGATTTTTGTTTTATATTATGGTTTGGTTTGGTAAATGTTTTTTTTAAAATAAGCTTCGAGAGAATTATAAGCTCTATTGTTTTTTAAATGCAGGTACATTTTAATTGATATGCAATATATTTAGAAAAAGTATAAATTACATTAAATAATCTTTCCATGTTAATCAATAGGCAATATCATTTTTATTACTGATAAGGACTCGTGTTTTGTGTATCAAGAATATTGTATTTTCCTAAATAAATCTGATAAAATCTATAAACACAATAATACATAAATTATTTTGTATAATTAGTTACATCACTTTAGTTACGTTTACGTTTTAGTTAGTGTATAATAGGGTAGATGACTGATGTTTATATCGTTGAAACCAATAGCTTTGATGAAGAATTTAAGTAAATTTAGTATGTTTATTGAAAACATTAATTAAATCGGTTAATAATGTTCTGATATATGAGCGTTTTAAGTTTTTGTTAGAGACAACTCTGTCCCTTTCCCACAAAACAAAAATGACGTCACGCCTTACTTGTCAGAATAGAATTTATATGGCGTACTCAGAAGTGACGTCACGATTTGCTGTTTCGCCTCTCTGTCTAGCGTGATATTAAAATCCTTATAAGTTGCTTATTTTTGATCGGATTTTCATTTTCTTTTCATTAATCTGCTATATTTATGGGCCACATTTTAATAGGATAATAAAAAACCAGTCATCTTGCATATTATAGGTTACCATGCTAGTAGTAAGTGAAATATTTAAGACCAGTTTATTATTTTTTGTTGAGCGTGTGTAATAAATAAATATCACTAGAAAAAGCAGACTGTAAAATATGTAAAACATACGTTGACCTATAATATCCCGAGGATAATAAAATGATACGAGGTGACAAGATCGTGATCAAGACATTATAGAATAAATCACTTGCCAACGCTCGTTCACAGTCGACACTATGAATAAAACGCCAGCATTTTTGACAAGCGAAAGTCTCTTGAGTCTACGTTTGTTTGTTTGTTTGTTTGTTTGTTTGTTTGTTTGTATGTATACTATTTAGATAACATACGAACCGTTGATATTATAAGTAGTGCGTGCAAATAGTTGTGTGTGTCATCAAGTTATGTCAAATATGTCAAAATGGTCAAGGGACTTGGTAGATATGGACGTCGCAGGCTCACAGTTCGCCACGAACTACTAATTATTTAATTAATCATACCCAGAAAAACCAAAAAAAAACTGTTTTAGGAAAAATACAAAGAAACGGCGACATATTTTTTCGCGTACCAAATAAAGCTATACTATTCAATTATTTTATTTTGAGTCCGGTAGACACAGCTACATACCCCACCGCGTCCAGGCAAAAGCTCTGCGGGAGCCACGTGACCGCGTGACGTGTCATTTTATTTTTTATTACACTTTTTTTTATTTAAAAGCTTATTACCTGCCAAGCCATGTGGACAGATTTGTATGGATACGCTCAAAGTGTTAACATTTCGATATTTTTTACAACGTTACTCAAAGTTCTGGGTAGAAATGACGTTACAGGCTTTGTGTCTGTCCCTCACGAGTGCGTGTCATTACTTGTGACAATATTTAAGGGAAGTAGGAAATTAGGAGCCGGGCACTGAGAGTTTTTTAAATTCTCAACGTCCGCATTAAATAATTCAGTGGACACTGGGGAGTTTTTTTTTAAATTCTCAACGTCTACATTAGAAATATTCAGTGGACATTGGGAGTTTTTTTTTTAATTTTCGACGTGTATGTTATTCTAATGCGGACGTTAGTCCGCATTAGAAAGATTCAGTAGGCACTGGGAGGTTTTTATAAAAAAAATCAATGTGTATGTTAACGTCCGCATTAGAAATATTCAGTAGGCACAGAGAGGTTTATTAAAATTCTCAACGTCCACATTAGAAAGATTCAGTGAGCACTGGGAGTTTTTTTTAAATTCTTAACGTCCACATTAGAAATATTCAGTAGGCACTGGAAGTTTTTTTTTTAATTCTTAACGTCCACATTAGAAATATTCAGTGGGCATTGGGAGGATTTTTAAACATTTTGAACGTGTATGTTAACGTCCGCATTAGAAATATTCAGTAGGCACAGAGAGGTTTATTAAAATTCTCAACGTCCACATTAGAAAGATTCAGTGAGCACCGGGAGTTTTTTTTTAAATTCTTAACGTCCACATTAGAAATATTCAGTAGGCACTGGGAGTTTTTTTTTAATTCTTAACGTCCACATTAGAAATATTCAGTAGGCACTGGGAGTTTTTTTTTAATTCTTAACGTCCACATTAGAAAGATTCAGTGAGCACTGAGAGTTTTTTTTTTTTAATTCTTAACGTCCACATTAGAAATATTCAGTGGGCATTGGGAGGTTTTTAAAAAAAATTCAACGTGTATGTTAACGTCCGCATTAGAAATATTCAGTAGGCACAGAGAGGTTTATTAAAATTCTCAACGTCCACATTAGAAAGATTCAGTGAGCACTGCGAGTTTTTTTTAAAATTCTTAACGTCCACATTAGAAATATTCAGTAGGCACTGGGAGTTTTTTTAAATTCTTAACGTCCACATTAGAAATATTCAGTAGGCACTGGGAGTTTTTTTTTAAATTCTTAACGTCCACATTAGAAAGATTCAGTGAGCACTGGGAGTTTTTTTTAATTCTTAACGTCCACATTAAAATATTCAGTGGGCATTGGGAGGATTTAAAAAAAAAATTCAACGTGTATGTTAACTTCCGCATTAGAAATATTCAGTAGGCACAGAGAGGTTTATTAAAATTCTCAACGTCCGCATTAGAAAGATTCAGTGAGCACTGGGAGTTTTTTTTTAAATTCTTAACGTCCACATTAGAAATATTCAGTAGGCACTGGCTGGTTTTTTTTAATTCTTAACGTGCACATTAGAAATATTCAGTGGGCACTGGGAGTTTTTATTATTTTGCCCAAGGTCGATGAACTTTTTGTATGGAACAGCTGATAATTTTTCGCTGATTTCAATGTTGGCCCCAAAGTATAAGATGCTTTTGTTTGATGTACAGAATATGCCGTTAAAAGGATGCTAACTGATTAGAACTAACCCTGTATACTCAAAGTCCGCTAACTACCAGCCAAAGAGTGCACCCGTTGCAACACTAGTGTGCGAGAGTGTGTGAACACATCAACACACTACACGTCAGTTGGCCCGCTAGCCTCATTGATAAGGTTTATGTTACTGATAACAGCAACTGCTTATTGTATTGTTAAACTACCTAAGTATTCGTTATTCTTTTGAGCTATTTTCAACCGACTTCAAAAAAGAGTTCTATTATTATTAACGGGATATTTACCGCGATTATGTTGTGAATTAGCTCCCAAATATCAATAATAAATAATATAATAAATATAACATAACATTATATCAATATATATAATATGTTTTTAAAGCTTAAACAGGAAGAAAAATTATGACCTCCGGCAGGACTCGAACCTGCATACGAGCAGTCGCTATGGGTTTCCGTCCCAACTGCTTTGCCAATTAAGCTACAGAAGTCTCTGCCTGAGACGCCAAATTTCCGAACCTGTTATAAGCTACCAACTAAGCGTTGGTGGCGCCATCTGTAAATTTTTTGTAACACAAATATTTACCCAAGCCGAAACCGTTGCAGGTTCCAAGGCCTGACGAGAGAAGTCGCACTGGCTATACTATTTTGAATATTCGAGTCCTGCCGGAGGTCATAATTTTTCTTCCTGTTTAAGCTTTAAAAACATAGAAATACCATAAGTGTGGAATCACTTCATACAAAAATATTCAAAATAGTATAGCCAGTGCGACTTCTCTCGTCAGGCCTTGGAACCTGCAACGGTTTCGGCTTGGGTAAATATTTGTGTTACAAAAAATTTACAGATGGCGCCACCAACGCTTAGTTGGTAGCTTATAACAGGTTCGGAAATTTGGCGTCTCAGGCAGAGACTTCTGTAGCTTAATTGGCAAAGCAGTTGGGACGGAAACCCATAGCGACTGCTCGTATGCAGGTTCGAGTCCTGCCGGAGGTCATAATTTTTCTTCCTGTTTAAGCTTTAAAAACATAGAAATACCATAAGTGTGGAATCACTTCATACAAAAATATTCAAAATATATAATATGATCTCTATTTTTTTATTACTTATACTTGTTTACTTGTATTATTACATGTATTTATTTATCTTTTTGAAATTTAAGCTACAATATAAATACAAAAATAGCCTTATTAATACACTATTAATAATAATAAAAAATAGAGATCATATTATATATATTGATATATATTATATATATTGATATATATTATATATATATTATGTTATATTTATTATATATTATTTATAATTGATCTCTATTATTATGAGTTAATAATAATATAACTTTAGTAAATGACCGTGATAGTTTAAAACAGTGTTTCAAAAAAGAGGTTCTCATTTCGACTGTATGTTTTTTTTAAATATATTTTATGCGATTACTCCGCCAATTATGAATTGATTTGGATGGTTTTTTTTTTGGTTTGGTAGGTGATACTTCAGAGGTGGTCCCGTATAAATTTTATCAAAATCGGTTCAGTAGTTTGGGTTTTAAATCAAAATAACTGGAAAATATGAAAATGTCATGCAGGTAGTAGAAATTGAAGTCGGTTGTGTTTAAAAGCGTAAATCATAAAACACATGTTTGAATAGTGTCAAAAGCGTCTCATAAAACGACCAGCTTCAAAAATAGGCTTCTCACTTCCAAAGCAAGCCCTTGATGACTTTAAAAATGATAAAAATCTATAATAATTATGGTATTATTATCTTTGAATGCTTTGCTGACATTGACATATTGATTTATTATTATTATTTCTAATTCGTTTTGACCTAGTTAGCCATTTCTTTATTTATTATAATTTCTGTTATACCTAACCTTGTAACCCAGGCCCACGGGCTAAATAAATTGTTTTTTTTTTGTACGATCTTGGCAGGGTTCCGTAAATACAATCTATTGTTTTGCATTCTCGACTAAACAGATGTACATACATACTCATCGTTATGAATAACTTTTACTAAGTTTTTACTTTTTCAAAAAAAAAACAGCTCTTCCATACAAAAAGTTCATTGACCTTGGCTAAAATGTATGGAACTGTTGATTTTGTTTTCGCTATTTCAGGGTAATAAGTACAAAACTTAAACTTAAAAAAAACAACTCACCGCAAACAAAGACACTGCATTTCCACACTGACACGACATTGGCATTATTATAATAGGGTAGATGACTGATGTTTATATCGTTGAAACCAATAGCTTTGATGAAAAATTTAAGTAAATATAGTATGTTTATTGAAAAAATAATTTAAATCGGTTATTAATGTTCTGATATACGAGCTTTTAAAGTTTTTGTTGGAGACAACTCTGTCCCTTTCCCACAAAACATAAAATGACGTCACGCCTTACTTGTCAGAATAGAATTTATATGGCGTACAGAGAAGTGACGTCACGATTTGCTGTTTCGCCTCTCTGTCTAGCGTGATATTAAAATGCTTATAAGTTGCTTATTTTTGATCAGATTTTCATTTTCTTTTCATTAATCAGCTATATTTATGGGCCACATTTTAATAGGACAATAAAAAAAACAGTCATCTAGCCTATTACGGTGGTCCCGTACCCTTTCCACAAAATAAGATAGATCAAAATCGGTCCACAATATATGGATATATATATATATATATATTTGTTAAAACCAAAACAACATACTTACATACAACATACAAAACACATAGATATATATATATATATATATATATGCATACATGCATGCATGTGCATGTTGCATGTGTTTATAATTTTAAGAAACTAGGATGTGATTTTTTTCTTACAAATAAAATCAGCCTGTACAAAACAAAGCTCGCACATGCTGTATTATAGCAGAGCTACGAGAGAAATTACTTCCATACATTTATATTTATGCTGCTGACGCGACTTGCGTTGCAACTCGCTTCGCTGCAAGCTGTTCAAGCATAAAATTGGACATAGAATATAATATATATAATACAATGAAAAATATCTACACTACTAGATAGATAGATAGATTAACTCTTTATTGTACACACCAAAACAAATGATAACAGTCATGATGATCACAACACAAAAAAAGAACTTAAAACTAGTGTTACAATTGGCGGCCTTATCGCTAAAAGCGATCTCTTCCAGGCAACCTTTGGATGGAAAGGATTCGAACAACATATAGAAGACGGGGTGTGCAATATTAAATAACTACAAGATACAGACATACAATTTAAAAATAACGATACTAATACTTAAATTAGCTAACCATAAAATAATAAACTAATATATATATAAAGATATATAACGAAAAAAAAAAACAAGAAAAAAAAACGAACAAAAAAAAAAGGTAAGAAAAAAAAAGAAAAAAACGATAAAGGTAAGTATAAACAACAGCATTATAGTTTTTTTTAATGTTGCATAATATGTATTGCTTCTCTTTTCAAATATATGTCCACGGTTAGTAACTGGTGAAGTTTATTTAAACCTATATGTGTTTTAAGGACACGTCATTACTTTATTGCTAACTCAGTTTTATGGTCACTTTAAGTTGAATTATTTATTAGGGTTCACACCTCAATTGTGTTTTGGTAAATATTATGTACTTATTTACTTACTTGTGAAACTGTACGTTCTATAGTTGTGTTACTAATCGTCTTCAATCCAGTACCGAATTAAATATATTAGAATTGTTTATGGTGTTTAATTTAAATAATCAAAATAACAATAATATAATTCAGTATTAGAATAATTAACCTAAAACTAAAAACCTGAAAAAATCTATAACTATAAAAGGCTTTGTCCTGACTGACTGACTGACTGACTGACTGACTGACATATAGACAACGTACAGCCCAAACCGCTAAACGTAGAGACTTGAAATTTGGAGGGTATGTTTTTGGAGAGGTGTAAACGCCCACTAAGAAAGGATTTTTCGAAAATCAACCCCGAAGGGGGTTAAATGGGGTGTTAAAGTTTGTATGAAACTTTTTATTCTCTGGTTCGATTGATACAAAACTTGGTATACATATTCTACTATAAAAATAAGAAGATACGGGTGTCACAGTTTTTTCAAAATCAGCTCCCGTTAGTATAAAAAAAAAACGAAGTTTTAGTGATAGTACGTTTGTTTCTCCTTAACTTTGTAACGGCTGTACATATTCAAATGAAATTTGGTATAGGGATGGGGATAGATGTGGGGATGGGGGTGGGGGTGGGGGTGGCGATGATACTGGGAACGAAGACGGGACGGAGATAGGCATGTTAATATTAAGATTACAATTGGTATCGGGATGGGGATGGGGATGGGGATGGGGATGGGGTGGGGGTGGGGTGGGGATAAGGATGGGGTGGGGATTTGGTAGGGATGGGATGTGGATGTGGATGAGGCTGGGAACGGGGATGGGCGTGTCCATATTAAGATGAAAGTTGAAATCGGGATGGGGGTGGGGATGGGATGTGGTGAGGATGGGGTTCGGGATGGGGATGAGGGAGGGAACGGGGATGGTGACGGGGATGGTGACGGGGATGGTGACGGGGATGGGCGTGTTCATATTAAAATTACATTTGGTATCGGGATGGGGATGGGGAAGGGGCCGCTTATAGGGATGAGGCTGGGAATGGGGACGGGGATGGGCGTATTTATTGGTCGGCTGAACAGATGGAGCTGCATTTTTGGATAGGTAGTTATAGCATAAGGTTCGGAAACGGACATAGGCTATTTTTTTGTAGGTCCACGCAGACGACTGTTTGACGGACATAATTATTATAAATACTGTACAGCCTAAGCTGCTAAATTATTTTTTAATCTATAACTATAAAAGGCTTTGTCCTGACTGACTGACTGACTGACTGACTGACATATAGACAACGTACAGCCCAAACCGCTAAACGTAGAGACTTGAAATTTGGAGGGTATGTTTTTGGAGAGGTGTAAACGCCCACTAAGAAAGGATTTTTCGAAAATCAACCCCGAAGGGGGTTAAATGGGGTGTTAAAGTTTGTATGAAACTTTTTATTCTCTGGTTCGATTGATACAAAACTTGGTATACATATTCTACTATAAAAATAAAAAGATACGGGTGTCACAGTTTTTTCAAAATCAGCTCCCGTTAGTATAAAAAAAAAACGAAGTTTTAGTGATAGTACGTTTGTTTCTCCTTAACTTTGAACGGCTGTACATATTCAAATGAAATTTGGTATAGGTATGGGGATAGATGTGGGGATGGGGGTGGGGGTGGGGGTGGCGATGATACTGGGAACGGAGACGGGACTGAGATAGGCATGTTCATATTAAGATTACAATTGGTATCGGGATGGGGATGGGGTGGGGATGGGGTGGGGATTTGGTGGGGACAGGTGGGGATGGGATGTGGATGTGGATGAGGCTGGGAACGGGGATGGGCGTGTCCATATTAAGATGAAAGTTGAAATCGGGATGGGGGTGGGGATGGGATGGGGTGAGGATGGGGTTCGGGATGGGGATGAGGGAGGGAACGGGGATGGGGACGGGGATGGGCGTGTTCATATTAAAATTACATTTGGTATAGGGATGGGGATGGGGAAGGGGCCGCTTATAGGGATGAGGCTGGGAATGGGGACGGGGATGGGCGTATTTATTGGTCGGCTGAACAGATGGAGCTGCATTTTTGGATAGGTAGTTATAGCATAAGGTTCGGAAACGGACATAGGCTATTTTTTTGTAGGTCCACGCAGACGACTGTTTGGCGGACATAATTATTATAGATACTGTACAGCCTAAGCTGCTAAATAATTTTTTATATTAAATTTGATCATCCTCAAGCAAACTTAAAGACTTGCAAGCGGCTTGGAAAAAATGCAATAATATACGTATTTTAGTGATTCAATTGAGTTGGGCCCCGATTTAACCGAATTCCAGTATTCAACATTACTACGCGGGCAAAGCCGCGGGCAAAAGCTAGTATAATATAATAATTAAAATATATCATTAAAAGGAGTCTTTAGGCAAGGTTCCGAAGATACTGGCAGCGTTCCCCCTTTGAATCGCTAAATTCTTTGTCCAAGGTAGCTGCCAGCTCTTCGGTATAGCTCTTATTTTATGGTGTATAGAATTAATTTGGATTGTTTACCGGGATTTGGTAAGGTTTTTTAAAAGCCATACAAAAAAAACTGTTACAAAGTGCTTGTTTAGCGGAATTTAATTATATTTAAACTTAAACTCAACATTGAATTCTCATACATTTTTTACCTTTTATTTACAAAAACATTTATTTATTTATTCATTTATTTATAAGTCCTTAATCCTAGATTATCTCTTACTGCTGGAACTTGCCATTATAGGCGTATGAAATAAAAATTTACCTACTGACATTTTTATATACATTTATATTTATACATTTTTATTTTTATATAATTTTTATTTTTATTTATTTAGATTGCAAATTAAACATACATCTTTTTTTTTTTTTAAGTATTTATACTGCTGTCAAATGTAATATTTAATTTAAGACGAATGTATTTAAAAAAAACACGTAAAGTAGCGAGTCGCAGCTAGTCGACTGATTCACACGTGTTATTAATATGTACTTAATATTATGACGAAATATCTTTGATAAATAAGTCAACCATAGATTAAAGTGATAACGTGACGCGCTTCGTGATAAAACGAGTGCAAAATTCTGTTATCAATAAAATAAATCATAATTTAAATAAGTCTACTTATTTAGAGGGATTTGTTTAGTCATCACACTAATCTACATTTTGTATTACGAGGATGATAATTTAAAGTTACGCTTATCAATTTTAACCGACTTCAAAAAGGGAGGAGGTTCTACGACTGTATGTATGTTTTTTTTAATGTACTTTCACTGATTTCTCCGTCAATTGTGGACCGATTTTGAAAATTATTTTTTTGTTTAGTAGGTAGGTGATACGTCAGAGGTCAAATTTTATCAAAAGTCTTGCTCGTCTTGTCACTTGACAGTATTAAAAAAAACTGGAAAATATGAAGATTTCATCAAGGTTTTCGAAATTGAAGTCGGTTGTTTTTTTTTAAAAAGTGTATTATGTATAAGGATGATAGTTAAAACTGATGCTTCTCAACATTTTAAATGTTACGTTCTTATTCTCACATTAAACTAAGTATTGATATGAAAGTATTATTATGTACGCATTGTATGATTTTAATATATTTGCCGTTTCATCTTTACATTAATCAGAGACAGAAATGACCTTAGACTATTCTATTTTGACCCATTTTTTCGATATTGTAGTATAATTTCCAAGACCATTTTTTTTATTACATCTTGTTTCTGTATAGATATTATAATTATGTGTGATTAAACTTGAAGCTAGTTAAGTCAGTCCATTATTGTTTACAAAAACAAAGTTACAATATTATACCAGTCAACCGTACAACCTCTAATACACGCACACAAACAAATCTAATTTTATAGTCACGCGCACAGCCACACACGTCAGTACAACAGTGCCATACAAATTGCTACCTTAACACTTTTAAACAAGGCTTACATTCGAATGGCGGTTTAAGGATATAAGCCGTTCCATCAAGAGAGTAGATTTAGGGAAGGATCGTGAGTAGAATCTCTTATATTTGTTTTTGAATTTACTACTTTAATTCCAAGAGTTTAAATTCGATTTTGGCGCGGCTCAACTTAACAACCATTTAAGTCTTTAGCGCTAACAAAATAAGGTTGAAAATTATCTGCAAATTAGGGTTGTCACATTTAGTGGGGAAGTGACGTAATCTAGTCAATTAATGTTTATTCGTTTTTATTATGAGCTGAAGATGTTAGTTTATTTCATTTGATCGTTTTGATATTCAATTATCGGGTACTTTACGTTAATTTGATATTAGGATTGGATCATATCGAGATTAATATTATACATTGTTTTTTTTTTGACTCACAAAAAAGCTGACTGGCAACAAAACAAATCATCGAATTAAAAAAAAAATATATATGTGCACAAATAACGAAGTTATAAACATTTTAGTTTCATGTTAGACACAGAGGCACTATACTAGCAAATGACGTCAGAGTCCACGATTCCAAACAAATTCTATACTACGTGTTTTGCTAGAAAGGGACAGATGACTCCCTCCCAAATACTTTGAACGCTTATATTACAGAACTTTAGCAGCCGATTTCAATTATTTTTTCGACGTAAGCATCAGATTCGGTTTAACTCTCCATTTATCCTATTATTTTTAATTATTTAAACACATGCGTATTCCCTATTAATGAGCACCAATGAAGTGACTTCAAAATAGGAGGAGGTTTTCAATTGCGTTGTATATGTTACCGGCCAAACCCGATTTCAGGATAAAATAGTATAGCCTAGGCTTAACTAGTTCGTCCTAAGCCCGATAGGATAACCCAGTTTAGCCTAGGCTATACCAGTATATCCTCTTGCATGTAGGCAGAATAGGGTAGATGACTGATGTTTATATCGTTGAAACCAATAGCTTTGATGAAGAATTTAAGTAAATATAGTATGTTTATTGAAAAAATAATTTAAATCGGTTAATAATGTTCTGATATATGAGCGTTTAAAGTTTTTGTTAGAGACAACTCTGTCCCTTTTCCACAAAACAAAAAATGACGTCACGCCTTACTTGTCAGAATAGAATGTTTATGGCGTACAGAGAAGTGACGTCACGATTTGCTGTTTCGCCTCTCTGTCTAGCATGATATTAAAATGCTTATGCTTAGTTTTGATCAGCTTTCATTTTCTTTTCATTAATCAGCTATATTTATGGGCAACATTTTAATAGGACAATAAAAAAAAAACAGTCATCTAGCCTATTAGTTTAGCCTAGGCAAAACTATTTTATCCTGAAATCGGGTTTGGCCGGTAACATATATATTTTTTGTTACTTCAGAACTTTTAACATAAAATAATTTTTTTTGAAAGGATACTTTCAGATTGGTACCATAGAAATTTTATCAAAATCGGTTCAGTAGCTTGGCTTTTAAAACAAAATGAGTGGGAAAATATGTCATGCAAGTAAACACAATTGCGTATTTTGCTTCGGCCCCCGGTGTTATCTCTTTTCTAAGACAACGTGCTTCATCCTCGACCACATCGTCGCTTACCATCAGGCGAGTTGGTGGACAAACGCAAACTTTTGACGATGACTAGGTTTTTTTATTATCCTATTAAATGTGGCCCATAAATATAGCTGATTAATGAAAAGAAAATGATATTCTGATCAAAAATAAGCAACTTATAAGCATTTTAATATCATGCTAGACAGAGAGGCGAAACAGCAAATCGTGACGTCACTTCTCTGCACGCCATATAAATTCTATTCTGACAAGTAAGGCGTGACGTAATTTTTTGTTTTGTGGGAAAGGGACAGAGTTGTCTCTAACAAAAACTTTAAACGCTCATATATCAGAACATTATTAACCGATTTAAATTATTTTTTTCAATAAACATACTATATTTACTTAAATTCTTCATCAAAGCTATTGGTTTCAACGATATAAACATCAGTCATCTACCCTATTTATTGACGAAATAAGTGTGCTTACTATTTTGTTCTGAGATACTGATAAAGGGGTTCGAACATTTGTCTAGGGAAGCTGGCATATCTAGCCGCCGCCATGTTTTTTTTCAGTGTTTCCGCCGTAGACAGAGAAAACAATGGACGCAATCACATTTCCATCTCTTTTACTC
Organism: Erannis defoliaria; assembly: GCA_905404285.2. Taxonomy (NCBI): domain Eukaryota; kingdom Metazoa; phylum Arthropoda; class Insecta; order Lepidoptera; family Geometridae; genus Erannis; species Erannis defoliaria. Next base: position 1,177,242 of record FR990094.1, on the reverse strand, counting down.
CGCAGTGAAACAGCGATATGGAAAAATAGCATGCGTGAAAGAGAAAAGTTTATGCATTTTCTCTCTTTGTCGTTGTAACTGGTTGACTCCAAGCTTCTTTAGAAAGTGTGGTGTCAAACATTACCCATGACTGAGAGATTTTTGTGTTTATATCATTTATATTTAAATCTAATTGTTATTCCCGCGTGTTGAAGAGTTTTGGACATCTTTACAATGGTGCAGTGTTGTATTTTGGGTTGTCAGAACAAGGTTTATGTGGAAAATATCGCTATCTCATGACCGGCTACAAAGTACTTGGGTCCATTGGGTTCTCCGTCTACGGTTTCCGCGCATGATTACTGTAGTTGATCTAGGGGTATAACGTGTCCCCTTACAAACAAAAAAGTCAACTAATATGGTACGCTAAAGTCTAAAGTTTCACGTTCTCGATATTATTTGGAAATAAAGATCCCCATATGTGAACAGTTAGTTACAATAGTAAAAAAATTAGTAATTACGTGTGCATAAGAATTACTTTGTATTTAAATAATAGCTCCCAGGTTTATTTTAACTATTAAAGGTTAGTCGACATCACAGGAGACCGAAGAGCTGGCAGCTACCACGGACAAAGAATTAGTCTAGCTATTCAAAGGGGGAACGCTGCCAGTATCTTCGGAACCTTGCCCAAAAGGACTCCTTTTAATGATATATTTTAGTTATTATATCAGGTTTCAGGTTTTTAGTTTTAGTTTCATTATTCTAGTATAGTAGGTTTTTTAGGCTAATGTTATTACATTCTTTTTGTATGTTCACAATTTTTTTTTAACTATTTTTAGAAGGCAATATAAATATTTAAACGAAAAAACTACTTTTATTAATTAAAGTTGCCTTTTACCTTGAAACTTTGAAAAAATATCAAAATACCGGTGGGATATGCGGTATGCCAGGTTCCAAAGAAAATTTTTCGAACTCCTTTGACGATGTCGGCTTAACCATTTCTGTGCACTGACTCGACATCCATATTTGTAAATCTATGAACATTAATACCTTCATTGTAGCAGTATTGAAAAACATGCATCGGGGCCAAGGGTGGACCGAAGTAACGACGCGGGCCTCGCGACGATTTAAAAAAATAACATAAATAAAAACCAAGGTCAAGTGTGAGTCAGACTCGCCCATCTAGGGTCCCGTACTTCCTCAGTCCTTAATAATAATTAATTAAGATAAGAAAAAGTTTTTATATGATAGATAGATAGATAGAAACTCTTTATTGTGCACACCAAAAAAATACAATAGAGAAAGATACACCTTATGAGCTAGTGCCACAATTGGCGGCCTTATCGCTAAAAGCGATCTCTTCCAGGCAACCATAAGGAAGAATAAACACATGAAAAAAGACGGGAGATGCTACAAACACTTTTAAATTATAAATATAATCTATATATTTATATACACATATACACATTTACACATACACACACATTTACATTTATATGGTTGGGATTGGGATTCAATAAGTGAGACTTGCACTTGACCAATCATTTATTTATTACTATGGTTAACCGCGACTTCGCCCGGGTACGGAAAAAATCGAACCGCTCTCAAATACTCGTATTGTCCATGCCGCTGGGTTAACTACTAATTATTTTCCTCCCCATACTCACTACTTTAAATCATCCCGACCTAGTCCCCCCAAGCCACCCTCCATCAGTAAGTCATCCCTGACCGATAAATATTGTTTTTTTAAATGTACTTTTTTTTTTTTCACTATAACTTCAAAAACAGAGAACTTTCCATTCAACATTCCACCCCCTTAAATCATCCCTGTCAAAAAAATATTGAATACATCATTTTTATTTTAAATTAACTATTCAAATACTGTTTATAACTAAAAGTTCAAAAACAAAGGAGTTTCATACAAAAGTTTGTTTTACCCCCTTAGGGGTCGAATTTCGAAAAATCCTTTCTTAGTACACCCGTACGCATCAAGACAAATACACCCCAAGTGTCCAAATTTCAAGTCTGTACGGCCAGCTGTTTAGGCTGTGTGTTGTCTATCAGTCAGTCGTTAAGTCAGGACAGAGATTCTTATAGTATTAGATTCCTTATTCACGATAAGACGTTTTTATGACGCGTTGCAAAGACGTAGCCAAAACGAAATATCTTGATTTATTTGGGATAACTCTCATAAAATGCTTATTCTATAATAATAATAATAATCATTTATTTATCAAGTATCATAGACTCATATTATAAATCATCAATTTAGCAGTCACATTATTAAGTACCATACACACAATTGAAATTTAATTAATTTTGAAATTGAAATTATAAATTGAATTTGGAATTAAAATTGAGTTTGAAATTAAAATTGAATTTGAAAATAAAATTATGAACTTAAAATAATCAAATTATAAAAATGAAAGAAAAAAAAATGAATGAATAATATAAATAAATAAAATAAATAAATATTGGGGGGACATTTTTTTACACACAGCGCCATCTAGCCCCATACTAAGCAAAGCTTGTATTATGGGAACCAGATAGCTGATAGAATACTTATATACATTTTTTTTCGTAAATACATACTTATAATACATACTACACACAGACACAGAACAAACATCTATGTTCATCACATAAATGTTTGCCCTGATGAATGATGATGATGTATGATTATTTATTTTTTCTATGTTTAGATTAATATTGTAATTGTAATACACTTTAGTGACCAATTTATAATTTAAAAAGCCTGTCAAACAAAAAAGATACAATACAATACAATACAATATATCTATATTGCACACCAGAAATATAGAACAACTTACAAATAATCAGGGTAGGTACATTATTTGGCAGTACAAGGGGCGGCCTTATCACCTTAAGCGATTTCTTCCAGGCAACCTTTGGGTGAACACAAAGAAAGAAAGATTTGGATGAAAGATAAATGGCAACACATGAACAATGAACATACAAACTTAGACTGTCTAAATCATAGCCATTTTCTTTCGTAGTCGGGTATAATCAGATGATACAATGTACCTGCATACAGTTTTAGTTAGATGCGATCGTGCCCCGTGCCAATATTCTGCAGTGGCGTGGGAGGACGCCTCTGACTGTAGCGATAGCAAAAACATTACCCAACAGCAGTGCCTATGCTTCTAATTTTTATTTTATTCTTTATTTCGAATTCATTTATTTAGTTATTATTTACAATTACATTATAGGTCAAATCACGAAAAAAAAAACCAGCTGTTCCATACATTTTGTCAAGATCGATGAACCTTTTTGTATGGAACATCTGTTTTTTTTCGTGATTTCTAGGTTGGCCCCATAGTAAAAGTTGTTCATAATGATGATTACAATGATATCCTAGAAGGATAACGGTGTTCAAACTAACACCCGGTATTTAAACGAACTATTAACTAGTAATTTATACAACAAAAAAGAACTCCTCTCCTCTTTTTCTTCCTGTTTAAGCTTTAAAAACATTTAAAAAAAAGCTTCTCATTTAATAACATGACTGATTCAAAGTCAAACATTCTGACTGATAACACACAATCTATGGTCCTTAATATAGTTTCGTTTTGTACATAACAATGTACAAAACGAAATCGAAAAACGGAGTTACAAACATACCTATTTTTTTTTTATGGTGTTTTATTCTACTTTGCATGTTACGAATGTTATTGTAAAAAAAATACTCTCACACAATCACACATACGAGTACACACACACAAACACACACCATCACACACCCCGAATGTGGCATTCTTAATTATTAATCCAATAACTGTGTCGGAAAATATTGTTATTCAACATTAACATTTAGAATTCAAGTCTATTTTTTAGAGTTAGAGTTGATATAATTTTGACTAGAATGTAGTTGAAGTTCAAACGAATACTCGGTGATCTCGGTGGTTGTGTTGTGTTGTATATTAAATGCAAGCTTTTTTATAATTATATTTTTATTATTATTTGAATGACACAAATTATGAATAAATTTTTAACACTTCGATTGGTTCAATGATGTTGATTTACTTTTTTCCTATGTACATATTTAAAGAAAAACAATAACATTTTCACTATTATTTAAGGCGTATTTACGGTGATTATGTTGCACCCCTCTATAAATTATCTTTGTACAACAAACAAAAAAAATACATTAAAAAAAACTATACAAGTAAGAAAACTTGAAAAATACACCTGTCAGTGTAAAGAAATTCAATTTAAAGACTCGGTTTTTTCTTTTATTTATCCGAAAAATTATTAATGTACCTAAGATTGTATTATATTCAAATGTTGGAAGGAGGTATCGTTAAAAATATAATATGCCAGGTTGGCAACCCTGCCGCGTCACTGGTAAATAATTGCTAAGCCGGGAAACCGTGGAGACGGCTTTGTCTGTATATTTTTTAAGAACAAAGAACTTGTGACTTTACTATCGAGGCAAAAAATACGGCTTTAATAAAGCAAACTCCATACTTTTTGAGATCGGTTAACATTTTTTTTCGATTTATAGCTTTTATAGCATAATTATGTTATTAATTACCGTTAATTATCTTGATAAAAACTGTATTTTTAGGTATGTACCTAATTTAAGCAAATATGTACTACTCTATGTGGTTGGTAATAAATCTAATAATAATAATAATAAATAATAAATATCTGAATAATATCTGAATCTGAATCTAAAAACTATTTCTAATTATTAATTAATTTTTAAACACTATTTAACAAATAAGACTAGTGATAATCTTAAGAAATTAATTTATTGTATTGGTTTTAATAACAAAATTGTTACATTCATTACAAAAATATTTTTATATATATTAAAACCATTCCGTTACGGAACCCTAAAAAATAGCCGTTGTCTAGTACGGATTTTATGAAAAGTGTGTTGGTTTCAACTATACAAAATACTAAACATACTGATCTACTCGACCTGTCCGTTACATACATATTTTATTTTATTTATTTACTTAGCAACTCTTAAAATCTATTAAAACAATTATGTATTGTCTAAAACCCATTTCAGGTTTAATTTCATCATAATTAATTTTTCGCCATTGAATTTCTTCTAAGGCAGGACGTATGCAGGTTTTCCTTCACAAAGATTAAGTCTGTCGAATCATATTACATAGTTACCTACGTAAGTAATTTATTTCTCACAAAAGTGATTTTTTTATGTAATTTCTTGTTGAGGAAATAAAATTCTTTAACCAATTTTTATGTAATTTCTTGTTAAGGAAATAAAATTCTTTACCCAATTTTTATGTAATTTCTTGTTGAGGGAATAAAATTCTTTAACCAATTTTTATGCGAAAGATTCAGCTCTTGACGTTTTCCTTCACCGAAAAGTAAACGTACAAATGCTTTTTTCTCTATTCGTATTTCGTATAATTCGCATATGTAAGTATATGTGAGACTTTCGCTTCGCTCGGTTGAACACAGCATCATCAATTCATCAGCCTATTAATATTCTACTGCGAGATATAGTCCAATACTAGAAGGGTAAAGGGCTCAATTCTGAATAACATTGAAGAAATAACAGAAGTATAAGATACACAATACATGATACCTAGGTACACAGATACAGATTAACTAATAGTGCAGTACCCGTTATCTAAGTGTATACCAAAATACCTATTCACTTTGGAATACATATTATTATTACAAGTACAGTCGGGAACACAAGTTGTTTTTTCCTATTTACAACCGACTTCAAAAAAGGAGGTTCTCAATTCGACTGTATGTTTTTATATGTATGTTAAGCGATTACTCCGCTGATTTTAATGTTTTTTTTTTGTTTGGTAGGTAATATTTCAGAGGTGGTCCCATTTAAATTTTATCGAAATCGGTTCAGTAGTTTGGTTTTTAAATCAAAATTACTAGAAAATATGAAGATGTCATCTAGGTATTCGAAATTAAAGTCGTTTTTTTAAAGCGTATTATATTCCTAACTGCTTTATGACACTTAGTTGCTAATAGACACGTACAAATATAAACAAGACTTTATTACATAAGACAATAAAAACGAAATCTTTAAAATAAATCCACTTTTCTCCCCGTCTGTACATGCCCGTTATTCTTATCAGTTATTTGTGTAGAATGAACTTTAAGATAAGATAGCGAAGTGCCTACGGACGATAGCTCTTTCTGGACTATTGACTCACAGAATAATTTGAGGCCACTAAATTTAGATTTGAGTAGGTGTACTACTTTTTTGTTTAATAGATAAAAGGTTTGCGCTTGACTGCCATCATTCCGGGCGTTAATGTGGATGGACTAATGCAGCGCCGTCAACAGATGGCGCTAGAATAGTTATTGTTGATATTTTTTTGTCATCACAATTTTGATTTTCACAGAACTACACGCACGTACGGCAAAGCCTAAACCTTAAAAGCCAAAGCCTTACGTCACATAAATATTAGTGTACATTTTTCACACAGCGCCATCTAGCCCCATACTAAGCAAATCATAATACATGGAAACTAGATAGCTGATAAAATACTTATATACATATTTTTTTGTAAATACATTCTTATAATACATACTACACCCAGACAAAGAACAAACATCTATGTTCGTCACATAAATTTTGTCCTGGGTGGGGATCGAACCCACAGCCCGAAAGCAGACATGCCAACATACAGACTACCAACTGATAAGTCAAGTATGTGTGTAGTGTGTGTGTGTCGCGTGTGTCAAGCGAATTTGCGACAACTAAGAGGCTTCATACACACTGCGTAACATTACATCTGAGCTTTTTTAATTTTGTGTGCGTGCGTATTGTTAAGAAAAAAACTTTTAGTACAAATACTACTCCACGGCATTCTATGTTTAAAAGTCGTCACATGGCAACGCGAAGTATGTATTGTGCGCACGCCACGAACGGATTTGATACTTAAATGACGTGGTATTATTATTACTTTTTACAATTTTTGACAGAACGATGCAAAGGTCTCCGAGTCTTCTTGGGCGAATCGATATTTCATTTTGTACGACGATAAATGGCGAAACCTTGATATCTTTATAAAATGTTGTTTGCATGTATTTCGGCAAATAAAGTTTCATTCCGAATATGAGCCAAATTTTAGTATAATAATAATAAAGTTATATTATTATTTACGGGATATTTACCGTGATTATGTTGTGAAATGACCTCCCGATATTTAGATAATAAAACTTTAGTAAAGAACCGTGATAGTTTAAAACAGTGTTATAATAATAATAATATATTTAAAAACATATTAACATGTCTGACAAAATACAAAACTTACATAACGTACTCAGGTATAATATAACATGTGAGCCTGAACTAGTATGAAGTGTGAATAGTGAAACCATAGGTCACGGGGTTAGGGTGTTACTTATTGGGAACAAACCGGGTCACAGTTCGGGTTGAATAATTAGTTATCATACCATCTGTGAAAACTGGGACTTCAGTCAGTTTTGCGGCGACCAAATGCCAGAACTTAAAAAATATTATCTTAAATTGTAAGACCCAATAAATCTTCAACTTTTAGGTCATTGTGCCAAGTACTACAAAAATTAAATGCGTGAGCGAGATAGCGGCGCGGCGTGGCGTTTTTTCAGCCTTAACTTTACTACAAAAAACTTGCTGGTTACTCAGATTTGTTCATTTAGGTTAGCATTGTTTACTATGTTTTACTATTTAAAAGTATCAAAGAAAAAAAAGGGAAAGTCCAACTCTAAAAACATAATTATTTATTCGACTAAATATCACAAGCAAAACCGGAATCGGAACTAGTTAAAATAATGAAGCGATTTATCAAAATTATCGACAATACGTGATAATAAATTTTATCGTTTTATTACATTATCAATATAGCGATAAAATAAAATGTAATCAATCAGGAGGCGCATGTGTCTATATTTAATAAACTACCTATACGCTATTGGGTTTGCTTGTAGAATTACATTAATTACTTTTGAAAGTGGTTTAAATACGATAAAATTCTATTATTTTGTAAATCGTAATACTAGCTAATTTTTTAGGGTTCCGTACCTCAAAAGGAAAAAAGGAACCCTTATAGGATCACTCGGTTGTTCGTCTGTCTGTCTGTCTGTCAAGACCCTTTTTCTCTGGAATGCGTGGAGGTATCAAGTTGAAATTAATATCAAATACGTCAGTTCACAGTCCCTTAGATCTGTAAAAAAAATCAAGCTTCTAAGTCAAGATAAGTCCATCCAATCAGTAACCAAGATACGTCCAAAAATCAAAACCGTTCACACAAAAACAGTCACGGCCAAGACCAAGTCATGCATTTGTGAAATTGTGGCGGCTTTCTTAAGTGCTTTTATGGAGTTTTGAAAACAACAAGAAAATATTATGTCCGAGTTATCACCACACATATTTTTTTAAATTTCGCATTTGGCATATTTAACGAAAAAGGAAATTATTTTAGGGTTTCGTACCCAAAGAGAATCCAACTGTACCCTATTATTAAGCCACCTACCGTGTCTGTCTGTCTGTCAATCTGAGTTTCCGGTCTTTACTAACCTATAATCTCATGAATCGTAATAGATAGCCGGTTGAAATGTTCACAGAATATTCGCTATACACTTAACAATCGCGGATTAGTTAGTACTTATAGTGAGTGGGTACGGAACCCTCGTTGTCCGAATCCTGGGATTTGACAGCTTTAATATTATGAACAAGTTACACGACTGCTCAACAAAAAGTAGTGTAATGTATTAAGGGTTCATGTATGAATGTGGACCTGAAACTGCATCCAAAACCACCGGAGGACGGGCAACAGCGTCCTCTTCGTTAACGGTGGTGAGCATTCTGCGATCCCCAAGCCGCCTGCCAAGCGTGGGATAATGGCAACCCCTTTCTAATAAGGGGGAGGACTTCGTCCAGTAGTGGACGTCTTCTGGCTGATGACGTAATGTGATGTATGAATCTTAGTTTCTTTGTTTTACCATAACTTTTAATTGCCTGAACAAATTTAGTACGATAAAATCCTTAGAAATCATTCCGAGTGACATAGGTTTTAAAACAATATGGCGGGAGCCGTTTACCTATGTGGAAAAAAATACCATTTCTTTTACATTTTAGTTCATTTTTTGGCAGAGCAGTCGTGTTTTTTTTAATTTAATCGTGATTTATACGATTGATTTCATTACAATCAAACGGTTCAAGCGACCTTTGTGAAGGATATAATTATATTCAAATACCTGAAACTCCGTAAAAGAACTTAGGTTATTTGGAATACAAATACCTAAAACAGGAAAAAGACAGACTTCATTCAATTTGTTACTCATATTTTCTGAATGAATGTAATATAATGATTTAAGTCATTCACAAAAAAAAAAAAAAGTTAACTTAATTTCAGACTAACAAAATTTCAATATATTCGAAAAGATCAAGACTGTGCAGTCGCACTACAGAATCCTACATCTACAAAATTACTGTGCTCCCCTCTCAAGGGATTCCCACGGTTATCGACTGGGAATAAGACTCATTTTAGCGTGGAGTACCTAAAGGAGTACATATTGGAGTGTGGTTTAAGTATAAACAAAATAATTTATGTAATTTTAAAAGCGTGTAGTAAAATGTAGGAGAAATGGGAAAGATGTTTGTAAATAAGAAATTGGTTACGTTATTAAACAGGGTTACGCGTATAGGTTTAAAGATACTTATTCTCATATAAGACATTACATCACTTCCATGAGAACACTGCTATAATATTTTACAACTATCGTATACTATTGACAAGCGGAAAGGAGATCATTGTACTCATCATTGGGAATAATTTGAAACCTGGCATGCTTTAACGTAACAGTTGTGGAATATTAAACGGCTAATTGGACTGAGACGTATAATATTTTTATTAATTGCTAGTTGATTCACCTATAGAAACCAGAAAAATAAGCTAAGAGAGTGCGAGTACAAAATAACTTTGAAAACATGTCATGAGATAGGTCAGTGCTACAATAAAGATTAAAAAAAAACACTAAAGAAACAAACGTGACACTTAGTAAACATGAGACGTTACTTGGCGAAGTGAAGGTCTCCAAGTCTAAGAGAATACGTCGGCGTTTGTATGTACCTACGTTAGTATACTTCGTATGTATAATAAATTATGTTACCATTCATCTGATCTTTATGGTTTTTTTTTACTAGTATTCAGAGCCTAATTGGTCAAGGGGCCTGGGTACTTATTTTTGAATCGTACGCAAAGTTGCGCATGCGAGCGGAGCCGACCTTCGAATTGTTTAGAATAAGGTTCAATGTCGTTCGAAAGTCGACTCCGCTTGGATGCGCAAATGTGCGTACGGTTTAAAAATAAGGCCTCTGGTAAATATGGGAGACGCAGAAAACTACTAAAACTGCTTGAAATAAAGAAATTGAAATAATAATAAAAAAACAAATCGCTCCCGCTACCTCTTATACCTTCAACACGACCCTCAACAGTAATTTCATCCATGAAATAGTTGGCGTTACCAAATAGGGATTAGAGCGAGAAGGCGAATCCAACGCCGTACGTGAGAGCGAGGCGGAGTTGCTTCGTAGAACGCGCTCTCGATTTTTGAGGTTTCCTTGGATATACGGTTTTTAGGGATCCGTGGTTACGATTGGATCGGAAGGGTTCAGTTTATTATTTTTTCTCATTTATGGCCGAGCGAGCAATCTTTGCGACAAGTGGCACGGTTTCATCTGTCCGGAAGTTGATGATCGAGAATAGTTCATATTTTTCTATTAATCTTAACATAACCTTGATATGGGTTCTCGGCAACTGTAGGAAGACATAAACTCTCGTTCCTTGGTAATAAAGTTCATTTTAGGCATGTAATTATTTTTAATTAAATGTAAATGTATATTTATGCTAAATGATAAATGAATAGCTAGCTTCGTAAACAACAATGTATTTATTTTTAATTTGAAATATACCTAGTTACAGTTCCACAAGGTTTAAATTACAATTGAAGATAATTTTGTTTAGTCGAACTTAAATTAGAATTAGCAGCACAAATGCATAGTTCTGAGGGCAAAGTGCAATAATGCAAACTGCATGCAAATTTCAAATTTCCGAATTTCGCAGTGAAGTTAGTAACTTTAAGTGAAGTACTTAATTTTTGCATATATTTTGTGGTATATCTTTTACATTTGTTATGTGAGTTTTAGCTACTATATGACTCGTATGCTAGCGCCATCTATTTAATTTATTTATTTAACTAAAACGGCACTATACGCCAATTACATTAGTCAATTCAAAATATTAATAATAATTATTACAATACGAAGTCAATGTAATTATACCAAATAAAATGCTACAAGTCAATAAATCAATAAATACTGGCATCATTATTTAAATATACAAACATAAGTTATTGAAAATAACCATCGTAACAATTAAAAAAAAAAAAAAAAAACTATAAAAGTTTCTACCTTTAATTTGAACTCTTCGATCAAAGAAACAGGATTCCGCCAAAACAAAGCGCCTGCGGTGCGGTTTTTGCTTTTTCAGCCAGCAATAAAATTGAGTTTTGTACGGAACCACGTCCAACCCGTGCTTTTCTACTCTAGTGTCGTCGTTTGATAAGATAACTGATTAGATTAGCCATCCAGTTATAATTTATATTCACCTATTTGTTGGCTGTGACATTTTATAATAATAAAATTAAAAGCTAAACAAAATACATGTTTAGATTTTTTTTAATGGTCTATGCCTTTATTAACTATAACAAACTACAAAGACTACTTAGCCTATTACACAAATAAACAAAAGTATTGTATCCAGACCGATGAAAGTCTAGAGACAATCCAAATGCTCAAACCCACTACCAGTCGGCAGCGTACCCAGCATGCTGGCGGCATTGCCACGTTAAATGGCAATGCTTATTATGCGTTGGGCCAAATAAACGCCAGCGTTTTTATCATTTTTGATGTTTAGATTATATTCGATTTAACCAATGAGCCTGAGAGAATTAGGAACCTGGGTATGTCCTAAAACTGCACCGAGCCGGAGGACAGGCAGCAGCGTCCTCTTGGTTAACGGTGGCGAGCATTCTGCGATCCCCAAGCTGCCTGCCAAGCGTGGGGATTATGGCAACCACCCATTAAGGGGCCTGATCAAAAAAATCACGTGCAATCATAACTGTTTTTTGACGGTTTTTATGAGTTTGTGTTATCCCAAAAAAAATATTTATATCTATAAGTTGTGAGAAGTGATGTAGCGCTTTTGTAATCATTCTAAAAAAAATGATTAGGAGAAAAAAATATTATAAAACACCTCTATTTTTACATATTACAACATGTTTAATCATTCATTTTTTACAAATTTAGCACGAAAATTTACTCACTTGTAAATAATATAGTTTGTCACGATTTGTAGCACTTAGTTTAAAAAAAAAATTATATTATGCTTGTAATAAATTAAAAATGGGTAAAAAAAACGAAAATCGAATCTTGACACGCACGAATCTGCGTAACTGCCATATTTTTGCTCCGCTAAATGTAGCCCTATCTCATTCGGCTTTAGAAAAAATATTGATCGCAGTAAACAATATGCTTGAAACATAGATGCGAGCAGCCTTAAAGGGGCGACTTTCGTCCAGCAGTGGACGCATTCTGGCTGATGATGAATACGTAGCCTAGTATTACAAATTACAAGGACTGACCTCGCCCTGCAGACACCTGCCGTCGGGCGTGTTCTCCGGCAAGAAGTAGAGACGCAGGCTAACCAGAGTCTGATCCGCCACGCGGTCCGTCCACAGCAGCTGCAGCTCTCCTGAGGAGGGCAATCTATGATGAGGACAAGGCAATCTGGATGTGGTGGCGGCAGTGCGATTACTAGGCCGGTGCGAGCTTATCTATCTTCTATCTATCTATTACCAGCGACGGTGATAGTGGAATGGACGGGCCCAGCGCTTGCAAATCGATCAAAATTAACAAGACAACACAATCAAGCATACCTAGCTAAAAGTATGCATATTACATTTGCCGGAAAATAGAGATAGCGAATCTTTTTCACGCGCCGAGGACTAACACACTATTATCACTTTCCCGCGCGGGAAAGTGATAATGCTAGAATATGGATACGTCTGTCTCGTTTTCGCGGGGGAAAAAGAGTGGATATACGTTTATCACGGCTCGCGTGCTAGGCGGGCTGCATGACAAAAAGAGAACACGTGTACATGTATTAGAAGATTGTATTGTCGTATCGTACGGCTCGCATGTCGCAAAGTCGGAGTTTAAGTGAAGCGAGTGGAGAGCCGGCGCTCAACGTATAGTCTTCAAAATCCGTGCGCTTATTTCCCGTCCATTCATCGTATCATTGTCGCTGTCTATTACTATAAAAGGCTCTATCCTGAATCCTGACTGATTGACTGACATACAACGCACAGCCTAAGCCGCTGGTCGGACAGACATGAAATATATTTTTTTTCATACGGTCAGGTGGCGAGACGAGCAAGACTTTCAACTGGTGGTAAGCGTCACGCCTGCCACTAATAGTAGCAGTGCTAGAATTGTGAACTTGCAAATACAATCCTGCGCCGCACTGCACTGCGCTCGTCACCCTGAGATGTCAGATGTTAAATCTCTTCATACCCAGTAATTTCTCTGGTAACATTGCCCTTCAAACCGGAACACAGTAACGCTTGCATACCACTGCTTGGCGGTTGAATAACTGGCAAAGGCGTGGTACTTCCCCAGGCGGACTCTGCAGTAGAGTCCTACCACTACATTGAATAACTGGCAAAGGTGTGGTACTTCCCCAGGCGGACTCTGCAGTAGAGTCCTACCACTACATTGAATAACTGGCAAAGGTGTGGTACTTCCCCAGGCGGACTCTGCAGTAGAGTCCTACCACTACATTGAATAACTGGCAAAGGTGTGGTACTTCCCCAGGCGGACTCTGCAGTAGAGTCCTACCACTACATGTGTATTCGTCGTGATGCGTATACTAAGAAAGGATTTTCCGAAATTCAACCCCTAAACTTTTGTATGAAACTCCTTTGTTTTTGTTTAAGTCATGTTTTTTTTATTAGGAAAGCTGTTTTAAAAAAAATGATGTGGCACGATGCTGCATCGACGATGTGCCACTTAACAGCAAAAATCACAGTGTGTTTGAGCAGTCTTACCGATGGAGACCAGCTCGGAGTCCTGCCATATCCTGACGAAGAAGAAGTCTCCTATAGCGAGGATCTTCTCCGAGGGGCCGGTCAACCTCAGCGCCTTGTAGAACGTGTACTGTCCGTGGTGACCGCACGGTGCACCGACCAGCTGGAAAATTTAAATTTATTACTAAGTGCATAGAGTTACTGAATAAGGTAGATGGCTGATGTTTAAATCGTTGAAACCAACAGCTTTGATGAAGAATTTAAGTAAATATTGTAAGGTTATTAAGAAAAAAAAAAATTGGTTATTAATGTTCTGATATATGAGCGTTTAAAGTTTTTGGTAGAGCCAACTCTGTCCCTTTCCCACAAAACAAAAAATGACGTCACGCCTTACTTGTCAGAATAGAATTTATATGGCGTACAGAGAAGTGACGTCACGATTTGCTGTTTCGCCTCTCTGTCTAGCGTGATATTAAAATGCTTATAAGTTGCTTATTTTTGATCAGATTTTCATTTTATTTTCATTAACCAGCTATATTTATGGGCCACATTTTAATAGGACAATAAAAAAATCAGTCATCTAGCCTTATATTTTCTAGTTTGTTTGGTTCATGACCAATATTGTCGTTCTGCAGTGTGTGGTGTAGTTGTCGTTCAGTATGGCGGTCTAAGGGGGAGGCCTTCGTTCTGCAGAGGACATCTCCGGGCTGATGATGACTAATAGTGACGATGACCTAACCTAATACTACAAAAAAACAAAAACATAAAAATGCATTTAGTTGAGTGAGAATGCACAAAGTGCAATGCCAAAAATTAAGCAGTAAAAACACCTAGCCGACGAAGTGTTTCTTTTTTTTTGTTTGTAAAAACAAATAGTAATATTAAATGAAACTGCGGGTAGCTACTATCTATATTCTTATCATCAACAGCCAGAAGACGTCCACAGCTGGGCAAATGCCTCCCCCTTGGGTTGCCATAATCCCCACGCTTGGCAGGCGGCTTGGGAGAGCTCACCACCGTTAACCAAGAGGACGTTGCTGCCCGTCCTCCGGTGGGTCTGGATGCAGTTTTAGGACATACCCAGGTCCAAGGCTATATTTTTATATTTGTGAGTAAAGTTTCATCCAAACAGACGCGGTTACGGTGGCGGGGCTGGCGGCCACTGATCGCCGCCGCCGCCGCGCCGTACGGTCCGGATAGAAAGCTCGGACGAGTTAGCAACAATCACAACAGCGGATACAAACGGTTTTCTAGTACTGTCAGCAGAACAACGATAATTTGGTGTAAAACAATAATTCTATGATTTTAATGCATAGACACTGAGCTAATATCTATAGAATCACAAACGTGCTAAAAAAAAGTCCGCGCCAAAACTCGCCGAACGACTTGAACTACGATAACACGCAAGCGCCCAAGCATACATTATTTTTTTCTTAGTTTTTGGCATCGCTCGTTGTGCGTTTTGCCAGTGTCAAGTTTATGAATTTTCACATTTATTTGTTATCATCAAGTCAAATAAGTCATGAAATCACAGTAAGTCACACGAAATTAGTCATAGTCGAGTCCAAGTCATACCCTAGTAAAGTTGTGGCGACTTTACTATGGGTTTCTATGGAGTTTTGAAAACAACACGAAAAGACATGTGTCACCACATTATATCATTTGCCCACACTCGTGCATGTAATTCAACACTCAATGAATAAAACACCACCATTTTTAAATTAATTCGCGATAAAACACAAGTTTAAGAAAATAATAGAATGCAACGACATGATTTTTCCGTGTTCCCGCCAAAACCCCCCTAAGCATACATTGTACACTATACAAGCGACATAACGTCTAAATTCGAACATTTATGAACTATATAATTAACGTATAGGTATGTACAACAGCACTCGGACGTTTTTTGACTGTTTTCACTTAGAGATTGTGACTCTTTAGATATTAGCTCAATGCATAGACATCAAGAAAAATGGGGGATTTTAAAAAAAAGCTCATTGTGGCTCTGAGTGGACGTGGCTGTCATTGTCAAGTTTTTTATTTTATTTCATAAGCCACATATCAAAAATATTATGCTGTTTTGACTGGCACGTATACTCAATACTAAATCATTTATTGCAACACATGTGGCTACATGCAGGTCTTAAGTAACATGTGTATATTACAGTAATACATATGACCCTTGTCAGGGTATGGCAACATTTGGTGCAGAACGCTCTATTTTACTAGTTGATATTAAAAATTTGTCGTTGAAAAACTCGTCAAGGGTGTAATAGCATTTCGCTTCTAACATATTTTTTATTTGTTTATTGAAACAGTCTTCGTTTTCTATTTCTTTGAGAGAGTTAGGCAGTTGATTGAAGATTTTTACGGCCATTGAGTTGGGGCTAGAACTGTGTATTGCAAGATTTGACTTTGGTTCAATGAGGTCATATTTGTATTGGGATCTCTTTTCAATTGTATAGTCTACTCTACGCTATCTATCGAGTTAGGAAACTACTTTTTTTACAGCGGAATAACTCCCCCCCGGAAGTGACTTACAGTGGCCAACGTGGAAGTCGATAAACCGGCTCCGGACCCAAGTGGGCCGCTGTAAATCCAACATGGTTAAATGGGGATACTCTCACGCGGGTTCTGTACTGTGTGGCTGTGGCGAGCCACAAACAATGGCACCCCTGCTTTCGTGCCCTCGGTGTTCTAACAACTGCACACTGTGACCTGATGGAGGCCTCTCCTCTTGAGGTAGCTGTTGCAGACTACTGGTCTGATAAAGTTTAATTTATATAATTTAGTATAAAACCATCGACACGACGAAGAAGAACTACTTTTTATCATGTTTGGAAAATCGCTTATTATAAGCTCTGGCTTCTGATTTGCTTACTGTCTATGAATTAAAAACATACCCCAAGTGTGGAAACAACTTCTGCTCACCAGCCGCCTGTTCTACCTCTGACTCCGCCGAGGTATTGTTTGTAGGGCTGGGGACAGCCCCTAAGTTACTTTATTTCGTATTTTCTAAAACACTCTTGTTTTCTGTTTCCATGTCAACGGCGCGCCGTCTGGCGAGTCGGCGCAGTTCAAGCCGTGTCACCGCCTGACGTCTGGCAGACGTCACCGTCCGTCGCGTCACTAGGGAATCTAAGTTTTAAGAGATAAGATTTTTATTGTAACATGGCATCTTCGACCCCTTCTGGGCGAAATGCAGTATCAAAAATCAACGTGGTGTCGCAACAGGACATGATACAGTGTACAGAGTGCCCCCAGGCCAAGTTTTTTAAAGGCCAAAAAGGCCTCAAAATTCACAAGACCAGATGTCACAAAATTCATGAAATTCCACTTTCGGCTCCAATTTCAGGCTCAAACGTAGCCAGTAGCAGTTCAATGAGCGCTGCTACTCCTGCCAAACCATTTTGGGAGGTTTTAAGCTCATTAAAAAATTCTATTCCGATTTTAAAACGCATCCCGCGTGGTGCTCGAATTTCGGTTGCCCAAAGTTTATCTTTTGCTATTCGGAATGCCGTTACCCAAAATTCAAAGCAGGCCTGGGAACATCTCCTCTCTTTTCCATACAATGTGCTTTACGTTCATTCGGACCCGTCTAACAAAAAATCCCTTACCACTAGAGTAAAGGAAAACTGTGTAAAGTACAAAGTATCGGAAGAGAACTTTTTAGGTCTTGCTAATATTATTCCGCCTAAAAGGCGTAATAATCAAAATTCAAAAAAATCTGACGATTCGGTTACTTTTAAATTAGTAGAGAACAAAATGAGTGATGGTGATATCAAAGGCGCCGCACGTGTCTTGTTCTCGAGCGACACCATTGCCCCCCACACATTAGAAACGATTCAGTCACTTCGTGACAAACATCCACCTGCGGCGGCAAACCTCCACCTCCCTGAGCCACCACAACCTGATGACGTTGCCATTGATGTCCAGACTCAGGAGATTGCAACGGCTGTGGCGTCTTTTCAGAGTGGCTCAGCTGGCGGCCTTGATGGCCTAACACCTCAACATCTAAAAGATCTTCTATCTTTTAGCTCTGGTGAGGTGGGCGAGACCCTCTTAAAAGACCTTACAGCTTTGGTAAGTCTTATGTTGTCGGGACGAGTCAATAGTGACGTTATCGAAATTTTGTACGGCGCAAATTTATGCGCACTTATCAAAAAAGATGGTGGTATCAGGCCTATTGCGGTCGGCACCACATACCGTCGCCTCGCGGCCAAGGCAGGCTGTAGGCAAAAGGTTGCTCTTTTGAGTAGCCTTTTCCAACCAATACAGCTTGGTTTTGGTTCGCGAGGTGGGTGTGAGGCTGCTGTTCATTCTCTCCGGACTTTTTTGGATCAAAATTGTGGAGAGGTGCTACTAAAGGTGGATGTCAAAAATGCTTTTAATTCGGTCGATAGAGGCGCCCTGTTGACACAAATCAAAGACAAAATTCCAGACGTTTTCAACTTTCTTTGGCAATGCTACGGCAATCCCACAAAATTAACATACTAAAATAATGTTTTGTTATCTTCAGTAGGCTGCCAACAGGGTGATCCATTCGGTCCCGCCATTTTCAGCCTGGCCATTCATCCAATTATTCAACGTCTCCAATCCAAACTTAATGTTTGGTATTTGGATGACGGAACCTTAGGAGGTGATGTGAGCACTGTCCTAAATGATTTGCAAATTCTCATAGACGAATTTCGTCTTATTGGCTTAGAACTAAATTTTTCAAAATGCGAACTCTATGTTTGCGATTCATGTCCGAACAAAGATTTGGTTATTGCAAAATTTAATGATTTGGCTCCAAACATCAAATCTGTGGATAGATGTTCTCTTCGCCTACTGGGTTCACCGATTTTAGATGAGTCTTTTTCACCTTTCGTAGAAGAAAAAATTCAAAATTTTATGAGACTCAATATTAACGCCCACATGGCGTTTACCATTATCAAATATTGTCTGTTTGTGCCAAAATTTATATACACTTTACGATGTAGTCCACTGTGGAAACACGGTGAGCTCCTTTCGAGCTTAGACAATGTCGTAAAGGAAACACTAATATCGGTTTTGAATGTTGACATGAATGACAGGACATGGTCACAAGCCTCACTACCAGTAAGGTTAGGAGGCTTAGGGATCCGCAAAATTTCAAGTGTAGCTCTACCAGCTTTCTTGTCCTCAGTTCATAGTACACATAAATTAATTGAAAAAATCCTTCTTCCCTCTTTAGGCCATTCCGGTGTAGTAGTAGCTCATTTGAATGAGGCCAAGAATGTTTGGAGGGAGGCTTGCCCAAATACTGATTTTCCGAGGACTTTGTCTTCGCAGAGACTATGGGATGGGCCGATCTGTGAACTAGCACGGAAATCTCTTCTAGATACGTGTACTAGCGTCGCAGATCGCGCTCGTATCCTTGCTGTCTCTGTATGGGAATCAGGTCTTTGGTTGCAGGCTATTCCCTCCTTTAACACTGGTAGCCTTTTGGACCCAACTGCATTTCGTCTAGCTGTCAGCTTGCGCTTGGGTGCAAGGTGCTGTGAGGCCCATCGCTGCCAGTGTGGTACTGTTGTCGATCAGCTCGGTCACCATGGTCTCTCTTGCTCAAGAAGCGCTGGTCGGATCGGCCGCCACGCTAGCCTGAATGATGTCATACGCCGGGCTTTATCCACCGCCAATGTTGCAGCTGTGCTCGAACCGAGCGGCCTTGCGCGTGACGATGGCAAAAGACCTGACGGTATGACACTTGTGCCTTGGAAGATGGGACGGCCCCTTGTATGGGACGCAACTTGCGTTGATACTTTGGCACCGTCACATCTTCCTGAGACACAGAGTAGGGCTGGTGCGGCGGCAAATTCGGTGGAGCGGCACAAGCGGCGCAAATATGCTAACCTCGGCAGAGGTTACATATTTGAGCCGTTTGGTGTTGAGACATTGGGTCCGTGGGGACCGGGAGCTCATCATCTTTTCAAAAACATATCCGAGCGCCTGGTCGACGCGACGCGTGATCAAAATGCTGGCGTTTATTTGGCTCAACGCATAAGCATTGCCATCCAGCGTGGCAATGCCGCCAGCATGCTGGGTACGCTGCCGACTGGTAGACAATTTGGGAAGTAAGTAATTGATTAATATTACATATAAAACTTATTTTTTTGCTTCACTTCTGCGCTGGATTTGCAACGACCAGCATTTGATTACAATGGCCAGCCTTTGATTACAATGGCCAGCCTTTGATTACAATGGCCAACCTTTGATTACAATGGCCAACCTTTGATTGCAATGGCCAACCTTAGCACCAGGAACGTGCCGAAGCATTATCTCACAGGTAAATTTTCTAAACAAAGTTGTAATTAATTTAGTGTAAGTGGTAATTTGAGCAGTAATTTACTAAGTTTAATTACCATACCTATTATTATTTTATTAACTGAATTTGAATATTCATCATCAGAGCCACTTAGGTACCTATAACACAGAAAACAAAATAGTATTTCCCACAGAAGATTCAATTCCATTGAAAACGAGTCAAAACGTAGTTGAACAAAAAAACGTATTATTTTATCTGTGCTAGTCTAGTACTATATTATGTATGTTTTCTTTGCGTATTCAACCTAACTAAGTATTAAAAATTTATAGAGATCATAAAAATGATAGAACAAATAAACGAAGAAGCGTCTTGTTATAATTAAAGACTAAATCATAAATTATAACAAATATTATACTAAACCGGTCTAAAGCAGTCAGGCTGTTTATTTTTTTTCTTTTTTTATTCATACTGGTATAGGTACCATAGAACCAAGACAACTCTTATTTTTTTTCCTTTCTTTTAGTATTAATGTTTACTGTGATTATTATGATAATAATATGTATTTTCACATCACACCAACAGCCGGAATACGTCCACTGCTCCACGAAGGTCTCGAATAGGGAGGGGTTGCCATAATCTCCACGCTTGGCAGGCGGCTTGGGGATCGCAGAGCTCACCACCGTTAACTAAGAGGACGCTGCTGCCCGTCCTCCGGTGGGTCTGCTTGCAGTTTTAGGACATACCCAGGTAAAAGTTTCCAGGTCCTATGTATTTTAATTTAATGAAATGTTAAATATTTTTTATTTGCTTAGTTTTATGACTTACTACGGTCGAAATATATGAAATTTGAATTTATGGTTAACGCAATATACTATCAAAATTATGCATAAAACACTTAAACCTATTTTAGTTTAAAAGTGTTTTGTCAATATCCTTCTAATTGCGAATTAAATTTGAAAACAGAAGACAAAACACATTTTAACTAAAATAGGTTTAAAATACGTTTAAGTGTTTATTCATAAGACGGTATAATTATAAAACAATATATATACATTTTACACACAGCGCCATCTAGCCCCATACTAAGCAAAGCTTGTATTATAGCAAATATGCGTATAGTGTAGTGGTACGGAACCCTCGGTGCGCGAGTCAAACTCGCAATTGTCTAATTATTATTTTTACCTTTTTTTATATCAGTGCTGAGCAAAAATCTCCATTATCTCTTACTTATTTCCTTTCTCTTAATTATATTATATTATATACTATTCAAAAACACGATAAACCAGGAAATGTCTAAAAACTGCAGGTGAAACCGCGGTGCGAACTAAGTTTCATTTAATTCTAATTGCCTGTTTTTTTTAATATAAAAAACAACCTTCGCTTTAACCTTGGCTCAGAGTCTTCGCTCGATAACAAATCGGTAGGTATAATACCTAAGTACTGTTGCGAACACAACTATTTCAGAGTTTTAAAGTTCGGTATTTTTATTCTAACATAGGTACATGATAATGTTTTTACCCGAAGCCCGTTGACCCGTTTTGCCGAGGGTGAATGGTAATTTCCTATGTATCGTTGGACCTCAGTATGTTCTTAAGGCCGGCCGCACATCATAAGAAAAACCTGATAGAAAATCCGCACGGTCGCGCCGCGCCGGAAGGCACTCCGTACTTGTACCTAATAGATCCCGCGGACCATAAGAAACGTCTCGTGACGACCGTCTCGCTCGCACCTGTTATTGTGCGTGGTGTGTGACGGTGGACCGAAATGATGTGCGGTCGGCCTACACTGCATCCAGACCCACCGGAGGGCAGCAGCTCTCGGTTAACGGCGGTGAGCATTCTGCGAGCCCCAAGCCGCCTGCCAAGCGTGGGGATTATGCCAATTCCTCCCTATTAAGCAGTGGACGTATTCTGGCTAATGTGACGTCATGATAAATACCTAAATATGATTTGTAAAACAAAATTGTGGCGAGACGAAAGGAATTAGTCGGCTTTTTATTAACTAAACAATCCAACAATGCGTAATCACAATTCCAATAACATTTAAAAATATAAACTAATAAAACTCATCCCACGCGATATATTATTTTAGCATAAGTATTTACACTTTTGTCTCCGACTGTACAATGATCTGTCGCACAGTTTAAGATACAGTTTCTATAAGTCGAGTACGGCATAGGAAAACGACAAAGAGAACGAATGGACTGGAATGGATACGGTATATTACGAAAAACAAATCATCATCATAATCACCCCGCCACAGACTGCTGTGGGAGTGGGACATGCCAACGTCACCCAACCTAAACTTCCGTTTTTCGCTTCGAACCACTGCTTGCTGTCCTACGTATGTCGTCACTCCATCTAGTCTCAGGGCGTCCTGCCCACACCAGTTAAGTACGGTAAGTACATTTTAAACACACGTAATTAAAATATAATTAACTTAAACTTCATATAAAATTTGATGGCTCGAGATAAAGCTAAATCAAGTTAAAATTGAAAATAAACCGACTCAAGTGCGAATCGGACTTGTGCACCGAGGGTTCCGTACATCGTGTGTACCAAACTGTGGAGGAAATATTCAGAGGAAAATAGTAGAAACGCATTTTGGCAGGGACTGCTAAACAGTGGAATGCTCTGCCCGAGTAGATGTTTCCCGGTAGTTACAATCTGGGTGTCTTTAAGTCGCAAGTGAATCAGTTTCTTTTAGGCAAGCGTGCTCCATCGTAGACTGCATCGTCGCTCCACATCAGGCGACATGGCAGTCAAACGCAAGCTTATTTATGCAAAGATTAATTAAAATCTCGTCGACTGTGATTGGCGCGAAAACTGTAATTAAAATTAATTGACCCTAATTAGAAAGACGAAGTGACGGTAGTGTATGCGCTGTATCGTGTGTATGTTAGGCGTGAGGCGGTATACGTACCAGCAGTCAAAAGGTTTTATTGACATTTCACGGAACCCAAAAAATACAAAATGGCTTCTCCAGTTTAGCAAACGAGCAATGGCAATGCGTTGCGCTACTTTGTGGGGATGGGGTAAATATCGGCAAAAGCTATCGACATACGTAATTTCAGTTGAGGTTATCGCAATCGTAAATGGATTCGAGCACTTTCTCTAACTTATAACTAAATCGACTGATATTTCAGATTCAGGTTTTTTTTCTTTATTCATTTATTTATCACGAAAAATAAGCAAGCTCTTTATTTTGACACGAAAAAACAAGCAAGCTCGTATAAACTCAGTGCTAACCCTAGGTGTTCACAACATTTTAGTTCTATGAATTATATTTTTACTAACATGGTGTTTAATCGTTAAATAAAAAAATACTAACTACTTAAACTACTTAGTTAAAACTAATTTAAAAGTTAATGTAAATGCACGTATATTACTTATAATGTAAATTACCATTACCACTAAGCCTCTTTATTTTTTAAGTTTAAATATCGGGACAAATCGGTTTAAACTTTCGCGGTTATTCATTCCAATTCTATGAATATTTAGTCACTACCACCTTTAAAATACTTAAAATACGTGCAATTAATTACCTACCTACATAGTTATAGGCATTTACATATTTTGTTACTAATTATTTTAAATATAATTATAAATAACATTATGTTACATTTACTTATTACAAACATTGATGTAATTATTTTATATTAAGAGGCGTCTTTATTAACTACACAAGAAACTATCTAATATACTTAAACAACTACGTAAAAATGTAGTACGTCATTAATTTGTATTATTTCAAACGCATTTCATTATGCTAGTACGTTACGTTACGTATAAGCAAAACTTGAAAACTATCAGAATTCTGGTCAGCCTCAGCACTCGGCAGCAACAAACAAAGAATCTTATTTAGGTACCTCCTTTTAAAAGTAGTACTTTTATAAAGTAAAATCGATAATGGTTATCTTATTTACAGTCTTTACCACAAAGCGTACGTACGAAATATTAGAATAATCCGACAGTATTGTCTTGATGACTGTACATTTATCGAACGAGTTCATCATCGCCGATTGCGTAATAGATTGGTACATAATCATTTAAAACACTCGATTAATTTGAATAATTTGTGGGATTTTGTTTATGGTGTTTGTTTTTTTCTGATAAATATTGGTGTGTAAAAAGACAAGCCTTATTGAATAAAAAAATGAGTCATAAAATTACCAAGTTTTTTTAAATTGAACTTCAAACTTTAATCATTTTTACGCATTATTGTGTAACACATAATTTCAACGAACATCGCATTTTGTTCAACTCAACGCAGGTGCAGCGTAGTAACAAAGAGATAAACAGAAAACAAAAAAAATACTATTACAGTACACAGTATAAAATGACACTTACTTAAGTACTTAATTACATTTAAATGTACTTACAGTTACTGTTAACATATCTACTTACGCCATTAGACACTGGGGGGTTATTAATACTTATAATGCCAATTAATCGACGATATGATTATTAATATTATATTTTTACCAACCCACTTCCTACTTGTCATGTGATCAAGATCACAGTAATTAACAACGCAAAGTTTAACTAGGTCAAACTATCGATATCGATATTTTACATGTTTTACCACATCACTAGCTATGCTGATATGGCGGATCAGTCAGTAATAATAATAATAGCCAACGTCAATGTAATTTCATTCTTCTAGCCATTTCATAAATAACTCAAAAGATGAAAAAAATATCGATAAGTGTTAATCGAGGAATAATTCGGTCAATTAGAAACAGAACTATTCGAAAACTACTCAGATTTTAACGTTCAATCATGTTTTCTTTTTTAATCGTAACAATGGGTGACGTCACCCTTTGACAAATACCTATCAAGATAAAACACGTAATTTTAACCGAGCTAGAAGTTATTTTCCAAATGTTTTGCTATTGACACACGACAGTCTATTTTTAAATGTGATTTTGCACTTTTGTAAAATATAAACTAACCTTGAACGAAGGTTTCTCCATGTTCTTGAAATCCAAAGGTCCGAATAATCCAAATTGTACCTGGTTATCACTTCACTTAACAGTCCAACATTTTATCCGTCTATTTTCATAACAATGGCAAATGCATTCTTAAATTAACATCGGCTTAGACATCGCACCAAAAATAAACAGTTCCCGGTTATTTTGGACACTTCAACGCTACGGAGTACTTTCGTCATTTGATTGGTCATTGGTCAATTTCTTTGTAAAATTAAATTACGAAAAAAGTTAATCAAAATTGTCTATTGATAACAACAATAGTACAATTTGTACATGTACTTTAAAACATCACTATCACAACAATGGTTATATGACACTGTTAATTTGCGTAGTTAATTCTAATTTTATTTATTTTAGGTATATAATGAACACAACAAAGCAATATGGCGTACGATTATGAAAAATAAGTCAAATTTCGCGCGCGGGAAGGAGTCATTTTGACAACATAGACGCAGCCATTCCGGTGCGCGGCCAGCTCGTGTCTGTGTATCTCTAGCTGTGTGAGTTGCTCTGTATTTCTTACCCACTCGCACAACTTCTAGGGTTGGCCCTTTGAATGGATCTTGAAAATCATTGTTTGACTGTTTACACTTATGTTACCAAAATGTTCCTATAAATACTCCTGAACATTGTTATTTAATTATAATAATTTTAAGTTTGAGTGAATTATTACAAATCCAAATAGGTTTGGCAACTAGGTGCCAAAGATTAATAAGAATCACCAAGGCCGTAGCCAGGAATTCATTTGGGGGGTCGAGCACATTTCGGGGGGGTCGAGCTCTGGACCAGAGACAATAAGTAACGACTTTAAGACGACGACGATCTATACGTAAGTAGGTATGAATAAAACGGTGGGTTGGCGATGGCTTTTTGTTTGGACCCCCAAACCCTCCGCCTGCCTACGGCCTTGAGAATCACCATACTCACATTACTACCATAATTTACCAATATTTTTTATTTATTTATTTTGAATTATGATTAGACGTAGACTAGGACAAAATTAAAATAAGCACTCGATTCAAATTATAGAATCAAAATGTACATTTAATTTCGCTGTTTGTTAGCGTGACTCATTGTATTTATATTCCCTACTACTGTAATGTATTGTAAACAGAACATAAATTAATCTAGTTTACCATATTTCTTGTAATTTCTGGGATATTACTATTTATATTAAACTAATATCAGCGTGGTGCCGGGCGTCATTCAATTCATATTTAAGAAATATTATATTTTATAATAATAATTAAAAACTTGGGTCGTCTCTTTTTAAAAATACTTAAAAAGCCATGATTGTAGTGAACTTAAAATATATTTTTTAAGTAAGAAAACATTTTTCAAAGTCGACGGCCCTGAATCAGTACAAACATCCTCGCACACACTCAAAGCTGTATCCGAACACAACATTTTTTACGTAAATAATGATTGGCACAGTACAACTATGAAACGAGAAATTAACAAGTTTTATAATAATGTCGCAAATCGTTTATAAACAATTAGTAATAGTTAGTTAAGTTTTATAGGTGTAATTTATTTTAAACTTTCACTATTCAGTATGCACAAAATAATGTTGCAATTTTAAGATAAAATTTCAAGTAGGTACCTACTTGTAAACAACGCGAAACTATTCTTTTTTTTTGGTTATAATTAATTTTGTTATTTTTTGGCAAATGCAACCACAATAAAATATAGAAATACCTAAAACTGGAGGATCACTTTCACATACAAAATATTGATTAAAAATTCACGGACTTAAAAACTCGTAATTTTTTTCGAAAAAACTACCAGCTGTTTCTGTCTGGGTTTTTCTCGTTTACTATACAGTCCGTAGGTACAGTATGTCCGGTGTGTTAGTTAATTTATTTTTAGTTTAGCGTTTACATAAAAACTGATTGGGAATCGTTCAAGTAACGATTTCTAATTCCTATTCTCATTTACGTAAGATTTGTAAAATTATGAAAATGGATTACGACATTATACTTACTATATATATTATATATTTATTTCAACATGGCAAATAAAATATTAGTAATAAACAAAAAAACATACAGGGTTACGTGAAACGGTATAACTAAGCCCTAAGGAAGCTTATTGACTCCATTGTAAACAACTTTTACAATGGGGTCAACCGCGTAAACACGAAAAAAAACTCGTATATTACATCGCATATGCGCAATGATTTCTAAGTCTAAGCATATGCGTGTCATCGAGAGTGAATGAAATTTTTTTTTGCTTCTGCAATTTTTTTGGGAATTCAGGGTTTATCCTAGAGTAAAATTGTTCACAATGATGAAAACAAACAATAGGGTAGATGACTAATGTTTATATCGTTGAAACCAATAGCGTTGAGGAAGAATTTAAGTAAATATAGTATGTTTATTGAAAAAATAAGTTAAATCGGTTAATAATGTTCTGATATACTTATGAGCGTTTAAAGTGTTTGTTAGAGACAACTCTGTCCCTTTCCCACAAAACAAAACCCTTAACCCCCCCTGCCTATGGACATTTGATGATTTTTTTGGTTAAATAGATATTGAGTTGAATATTATTGCTTATTATACAGGGTTAGTTCTAATCAGTTAGCATCCTTTTAAGGGCATTTAAGGGATTTCAATGTTGGCCCATAGTAAAATTTGTTTGTTTTGATGTTCATAATATGCCCTTAAAAGGATGCTAACTGATTAGAACTAACCCTGTATAAAAAGTGTAATTATTTACTTTTCGATCACTTAGATTATCAGTCTAATCAGAGAACATCTTTCAAAACTTGAGGCAGGTATATAAGTATTTAAATTCCATTTATATTACATGATCACTATGTTTATGTTAATCGTTGATTCACACAATGAATATTGACTACATAAGTGGCTCGTATTTGAAAATTCACGCATCAATAATTAAATTAAACAAACAATCCGTTGTTTTACATTACAATGCCACGAAACGGCAGCCAAAACGTTGTTTCTTTTACCTTATTTTTGAAGGTTCATGGATTATCTTATCTATTTGGGAGGCAATAATATACGACACAGATAAAGTACGGCATGATATTGTACGGCATAATAATGCACAGCATGATAATTAGTGTACATGTACATCGAATATCATGCTGTGCAATATCGTGCCGTGCAATATCATGCCGTACATTATCGCCTCGGGTCAATAATGAACACCGCGATTTTGTATAGACTGATATTTGATGTACAAATACAAGAATTCCTTATTTGTATAGAAGTTAGGTGCAGGTTATTATTTTTTGTCAATCTGAGAAATGTACGCGGATTATTGGCTGTACAATATAGGGCCGTACTTTATAGACACGAGCCGATAATGGACGGCCAGTATTGTACGACATGGATTGTACAGCATGATATTCGATGTACATGTACACCAATTATCATGCTGTGTATTATGCCGTACATTCTCGTGTCGGCAAATATCGTGTTGTACATTATAGACACCCACCTATTTCATAGGCAGCGCCACGTTGTCAATTTGTCATGTCCCTAGATAATTAAATTTATCGGTTGTTCAGTATTATATAGCCGACTTAGGTACATTTGTCTAAAATCAAGACACAACGTTCGCATAATCTTTCTTAATTTATTCTGTTTTGTGTTATGTATTATGCGATTTAGTCATACCTGAGTGAGGTCATTTTCGCAACAGTTTTAGCTACACTTTGTGTTTTTTTAAGGAAAGTAGGTAAATTAAGTACATTTGCCTGGTATCAAACTAAACATTCGACCTCTACAACTAATATTATGAATAGTTAATTAATTATGATAATTCAAAACAACGTTAGCATTTATAATAATATTGAAATTGTAAGTGGACTTTTTTATTATGGAATATGTAGTCAATATTTAATGATATTTACATGTGTACAAAACTTAAAATAAATATTTAAACTATATACTAAAAACTACATATTTACAATAAAATATAAATATATTAAAAAAAACAAAAAAAAATTAAAAAAAAAACCTAGCACCTAAAAACAAAAACGCCGTCTAGATCGCCACCATGCGGTAAGGTTCCCAAGATGCTGGCTGCATTACCAGTTTATAATACTTTGCATCTAAGTTATAATATACAACAAAAGCAATTTTTTTTCATTTGTTTCATAAGTGGATATTTTAGCTTACAGATCTTTTCAATATACCTACTAATAGACCTACCTACTGGGGTTCCTATATTTTAGACTTTATTTACGTAACCGAACATAGCTCTGTATGGTAACATCGCGCAACATCGTATGGTTGTGAAAAAATTAAGGAGTTTTGGCGGGAACGCTAGAAAATCATGTCGCTGCATTGTATATTATTTTTCAAAACTTGTGATTTTTCGAGTGTTAATGCATAAAAATGGTGGCGTTTTATTCATTAAGTGCTAATTTACGAGCAAGAGTGTGGGCAAGTGATATAATGTAGTGAAACGTGTCTTTTCGTGTTATTTCCAGAACTCCGAAGAAGCTTGTAGTAAAGTTGCCACGACTTTACTAGGGCATGATTGGACTTGACTGTGACTTACTATGTGTGACTTGGACTGTGACTACGACTCATTTAACTGGAGAAAGAAAGATCGATGAAGAAAAATGTATTCGGCTGAAGGACTAGTATCCATGGCCAGGAACTATTAAAAACAACTCGTATGGTTGTATGGTGACTGTTATTTTTAATTTTTTTTGGTGTGTACAATAAAGAGTTTATCTATCTATCGCACTTGAGCCCCAAGATACAGGCCTCGAGCCTAGTTTGGGGCTCACCGTTAATTATCTTGATAAATAACTGTATTTTAAAGCCTGTACCTAATTTAAGTAAATATGTACTACTCTATGTGGTTGGTAATAAAAACTATTTCTATGTATATTCTATTTCTATCAGAAACCTCATTTACTTAGGCAAAACAGTTTTATATATTTTGTACTAAATGACTTGTGTTTTTTTTCCGGCTTTTCTTGATTGAGGATATTAGTCTGATTGACCACGAACATGTCTTTGATTTATTTTTAAATTATAATAAAAAGTCTTTATTGATTACTCCCTTTTTTATTTTATCACTTATAATATGAAATTATGACTACAAATAAAAAACTACTCACATGAATCTTGGTAACTTTAACAATGTTTTTTTTGTGGATAATATATCAACCTGTAAAGGTCAGGCAAAGTCATACTTGCATGTTAATTGTATTGTAGCTAATAATGATACGTTTTAAGCTAATAGAATAATCATAATAAATGGATCATATACAAAAGAAATATTACAAAACACAAATTAATTTTTTTTTGTAAAACAAAATGTTCATGTCATAATACTTTCCATTATGATAAGATAGCATAATATTCAAAAAGCACTAAGTTACTTGCCTTCATATGATATTAGCAAAACATTTTTAATTCGTTCAAACAGTGTTACACTAAAACAATGAAGACCTATTGTAAAACAAATTAAAACCACACAGTAAAATGAAAATATTTATTAAAATAAGTTTCCCATAGCAACCTTCAACCTAGCTCATCTTCACATAGGTTCGTCGTGGTGACTGCCACACGCCATGTTTCATGTTCCGAGTTCAAAATTCAAATTGATTCGGTTTGTCATGTTGGTATGATAATGTCCGTTTGAGTGCGAATTGAAGTTTCTTTTTTATTTATTTAGTTAAAAACAACACAGATTTGTAACTATTAAAATAAGATTTAAAACTTGAAACAGGGTTATTCGCAACAATGGTACAAAAAAAAAAAAAACTTTGGTTGTTGGCATCGCACTTAGTGCATTCTGCCACTATCAAGAATAATATAATTCATTTTCAGGTTTTTAGAGTATTAAGTCAAATAATTTTATTATGAAAACTGACGTGGTTTTGACACATTTTTTTCGATTTAATTAAACGTGAGTATTCCCGTATGAATAAAACAAAAATAAGTCAAATAATGTCTCAAAATCACAGTCAGCACAGTTCAGTCCAAGTCATGCCCAAGTAAGTTGTGGCGACTTAACTATTAGCTTTTACCGAGTTTTAAAAACTAAACTCAAGGCAAATAAAATAATTTACATAATAAATATCACCACGTGTAATCTCTTCAAACTCACGCACACAAACAAACTCATTCGTTCTCAAATAATCCTTACGTTTTCATTTAGGGCAATACTATCCTTAATTCTTGTGCAATACGGTCGATAATTCAATATTATTTGAATTTGTTATTACCACCACATGCATAGGAAGTATTAAAAACTATAATAAACTTTAAAGTTAATAAGTTAAGGTTGATAATTGAATGGCGTGGGTCTTTGTTATCACAAATACATTTTCACAATAGATACGGGTGGAAAAAATGGGGTAACTTGGATTTTCGTGAAACAAGTAGGTAATTGAATTTTAAAATCGCTTTTTAAAGTCGCGATGTTAAGAGTTGGGATTTTTAAGTTAAGCATGATATTAAACAAGTCATGTCAATTTTATTGGCATTATTTTGTCTTATTATATCGGCCACGTTTATTATACTCTTATTTATTTAAATAAATTGTTATTTAGCATAGATCCAGTAAAAAAAGGGAGATGAGGTACGCTCTCATGTCAAGCAAACATAATTCGAATAAAACAACTACATAAAATGTAAAAAAAAAAAATTTTTTTAAAGAAAAAATGTTTTTGTGACTAATTATTCCGTGGAACTTGTTTTAGGTTTTTGGACTATTTGTGCACCTTTTGAAAACACAGGAAGGTATTGTTTCTACATATTTAGATAGATCTACGATAATAGAACCTAACGTTATACACTAGCGCCTGTTTGATTGAGACCAAGGGCAATTAGGTCCGTGGACATAATTTGTGCGGTCCACGTCAAAGCGTGCGTCCCTCGTCTCCCCTTTTTTTAATAGATCTATGATATTTAGACGTTTATCAACGAGTGAAGCTGTGTCTCGGAATCTTGAGGCTGTAGGTTCGAGCCCCAGCCCGTACTAATAATTTATTTTGTATTTTATTATTATAAGTATTAAGTACTACTATTTTAGTGCAAGAAACCATCGTAAGGGAACTTTGTGTTGTACTGACTGTGTCTACTAAGGCAGATTGGCGTTTGTATGTAAGTTTGTGTGTATCTATCTATATTTTTTCGATGTTGCAAAACTTAGATCCGATCTTTATGAAATTTTGCGTAAAAATAGTTTGTGCAAATACAATAACTATCAACTTTGGACATGAGCCAAATTGGTCCGCAGACTTGGAAGCTATGAGGTCGCCATATTTTAATTCGGTTCGAGTTACAGGTTTTAGATAATTAAATATTTCATGACGTTAAAAATTGCTTACTATAAAATAGGAACAAAGAAAACATTAAATATAATGTAAAAGTAATAATAATAATGTCGCAGTGTGGACACAGCCTTAAAGAGCAATTTCAACCAAATGGATACGACACGGTGTGCACTCACACGGGGTGAGATTTAATTTACCTATTTCATTTATTATATGGCTCGGCAAATATGTCTTGTAATGTCACCTTTTTTTCTTTCCGGGCAACATTGTGGACTTATCTCATACAAATAACTGCCAGGCTTAAGTAAATTGGTGTAATCTCGTATAAATGAAACAAAAATACAGTGGATAATCACGACTAACCCTCTGCCAAACAAAAGGTATAAGCAACGACGATATAATAATTATAGTACAATATCCTCCGTATACGTATGGTCAGTGGCCATAAATCCTTTGTGAGATTGTTTTAGTGTGTGTTAAAACGAATAGGAACTTGTTTTATTAATGTGAAAGTTTATTGAAAGGTACCGTGCGTGTTAACATAATCGTAACATTATCGTTGAAGCAAGATGCTATTTGAGGAATAAATACGCAATTGTGGATAATTTGGGCGGCGCAAGGCTGCAAATTCGTGACGGCGTACTTGCCGATAATGCCATGACTTACGGCCTTACTTAAAAAAACTTTTCAACCGTTAGTCACTGCTTAAGATGCTCTGCCATCTTCTCTCTGACGTGAAGTTGCACGTGCTAGAAAAGGACATAGAAGTTTAAGCAGTTACTAAGAGAATCGAGATTATTTTAGGTAAGGCTGCTCATGTCAAAGGATTTAATGTGTACGCTCTGTTGAGCAAACAATTCAGAGGTCAATTCAGAGGTCATAAGTTCCTGCCACTTATTATAAAAGCTAATATTCAGTGGCGGACTTACACATTTGCCGCCAGTAGGCTAAACACATTTTGCCACCCTTACCGATCTCTGCAATTCAATACCCTATAGAAACTTAATATGAAACTCATTCACAATCATGTCATAGTGGTTGATGATGAAACTTTTCATTGAACCTGTAAATATTGGTCTACATCCTGTCGTTTTCCTAATTCGTACTCGTATAGATACGAGTATATCATTAGGAAAAATGTTTCACTCACAATCGGACCTAATAACACTTAGGTAACTATATCAATATGTAAGTATGTTTGTAAGATCTGTCAAACAACAAAAAATTGGTCCCACATTCGCCGCCCCTTAAATCTGCCGCCAGACTACTCAGCCTGTTGGTAAATCCGCCACTGCTAATATTTAAAATAAATAACATGAAACAATGACTATTTAATAATCTGTCCATTAACATAATCACTTTTTGACAAGTCGACGACATAACATTGTAAAGCGTCTAGCAAATTGGCACCCAATCAGCAATGCGCGCGCAGGTTGACATTTACTTCAGCGGCATAAGAACTCTTTGTTGGTATTACAAAAAAATTGTAAGTATTAACCGGCTATATTAAGAGTGCTTCGTATACATACGTCTAATTGCAGTCACGTACAAACTTGACTTTACCGGGTTATACCTATTATAGCACAAGTGCCGTAATGTAAAGTAAAAAACATGCGTGCGTAATAGCTTGGATTATGAGCCTAAAACGTATTTATCTGTATGGAATATAATTTGCTAGACGCTTTA
Source organism: Erannis defoliaria (assembly GCA_905404285.2). Lineage (NCBI taxonomy): Eukaryota > Metazoa > Arthropoda > Insecta > Lepidoptera > Geometridae > Erannis > Erannis defoliaria. The sequence goes on along the minus strand of FR990094.1, from coordinate 1,142,931 downwards.
CAACGTTATGCCAACTTTGCATGAGATGATTCAAAAAGCGATTAATATAATGAACAGATTATAGTTTATCAGAAACACAAAATAAAAATATAATGATGTTATCTATTGACATTATCACCCCGTGTGTCCGCACTGACCCGAGCAGCACTCGCTCCGTCCAAATGAATGTGTGCGGAGTGTAGCACACGGGGGGATAGTTTTATTTAGACAAACTATTTATTTTTATATTGTGGTCAATTTTGAAGGCTTTCGTTGATAGATCTAAATTAATTAAAACATCGCTGTCACTTTCTTATCAGGCATGTTAGCTAAGGACAGCAATACTTTAGAATAGTTCTGGCAATTAAAACCTTTAAAATCGACCACATAATGTAATGTAAGCATTTTTTTCAAATAAATTGTAACAGGGATGAAGCAGTTAAATTAATTTAAGGTTCAGTCTTCTATTATTTTTTTACAAGGCACTTTACCCAGTATTTTTCCTTGGAATTCGACAACGCCGTCATCAAGAGCAGATAGATATAAGCAACGATTAAAACAAACTTGGTTTTTCCACATCCTAACCGCGGCTGGCGCCATCTGCGAAAAGTATTGTCTGTGGAACCTCATTGCAATCCAAATCCCGTGATATCTAAGAAGAAATTAAAGCACATCTCGATTCTGTGGTGAACGATATCCATGGAAAAATATATTCCGGATAAAACGGGGACTAAAAACTGTGGAGAAGGTTCACATTATTTTATTTCTTCAAGCAACATGTGGAGTGTGATTCCACTGTAGTGGAACTACTGCAGGGTCCGCCTGGGGAAGTACCTTTGCCAGTTATTCAAGTAGTGTGCAAGCATTACTTTGTTCCAGTTTGAAGGGCAATGTTACCAGAGAAATTACTGGGTATGAAGAGATTTAACATCTACGGTCTTACTATAAAACGCTGCTCAAACCTTAGTCACTGCTTAAGATGCTCTGACAACTTCTCGCTGACGTGAAATGTCACGTGCGAGAACAAGACAGAGAAGTTTAAGCAGTGACTAAGTTTCAATGGCATTTTATAGTAAGGCCGTTAATATCTCAAGGTCACGAGCGCAGTGCAGTGCGGCGCAGGATTGTATTAGCAAGTTCACAATAGGCATGATGACTGATGTTTATATCTTTGAAACCAATAGCTTTGATGAAGAATTTAAGTAAATATAGTATCATTATTGAAAAAATAATTTAAATCGGTTAATAATGTTCTGATATATGAGCGTTTAAAGTTTTTGTTAGAGACAACTCTGTCCCTTTCCCACAAAACAAAAAATAACGTCACGTCTTACTTGTCAGAATAAAATTTATATGGCGTACAGAGCAGTGACGTCATGATTTGCTGTTTCGTCTATCTGTCTAGCATGATATGAAAATGCTTATAAAATGCTTATTTTTGATCAGATTTTCATTTTCTTTTCATTAATCAGCTATATTTATGGGCCACATTTTAATAGAACAATAAAAAAACCAGTCATCTACCCTATTCTGGCACTGCTACTGTTAGTGGCAGGCGTAACGCTTACCACAAGCGCTATCGTCACACGATATCATTAAAAAAAAACTTGCATGTTTAAGATAAAACCAATATCGATTAAATGTCAATAAACCCTTTGTTTCACATCACATCAACAGCCGGAAGGCGTCCACTGCTGGACGAAGGCCTCTCCCTTAAAGGGAGGTGTTGCCATAATCCCCACGCTTGGCAGGCGGCTTGGGAATCGCAGAATGGTTACCACCATTAACTGAGAGGACGCTGCTGCCCGTCCACCGGTGGTTCTGGATGGAGAACCCTTTGTTTATTGTCTCTTAATTGTTATAATTATGTAGAGAATTAGAGTTATAGCAACTAATATACTTTTTTTTTGTTATATACCTAAACAAGTTCAGGTTTTTGGTCAAAATCTTTGAGCAATTTAACAGAGGATTCGTTTAACAACGACCTTCACCCATCTGTTAAGTCAATGTTTTTTTTTGTTATCTTTAGTATTTTAGAAAATACATCGGGAGTGGATTGGCTAAAAAAATCCTGGCTAGCCTATAATTTATTAAAAATAAAAAATAAACTTTTTTTTTATATTTCACACATGAGTTTAACGATTAAATTTAATAGCACTCGAAATTATGAAGCCTATAGAATATGCAAACGTTGTGTTGGGTTGTCTGTTTTTTCCTGGCGTAACTCCTGGGTTTGCAGGTATAAACAGGTATGTTGCTATTTTGATATAAGATTTATTTTATAAACAAATAAGTGAGAATCAGCAATCTATTACAATTTCTAACAGTTATTCTAACCTTATTTAAGTAAATCTTGCAGGTTTAAGATAACCAATATCGATTATGTGTCAATAAAGTAATATTTTTATAGACTCTTAAATGTTTTATTTAAACCGCAACCGGCAAACCGGTGGATGCAAATGGCAGGTTGTCGTACAGTGTGGCGGTCTAAGGAGGAGGCCTTCGTTCAGCAGTGGACGTCTCCGGTATGATGAAGCCCAAACTCGTCATTGTGAATAAGTTTTACTATGAAGGCAACCCTGCCTCTTGTGACACTGGTTCATACTGTTCTATTCTAGTATTATTTTTGTATACATATAATTAGTATATCTAGTATAATTAGTGTGCGCGATAAACACTTTTTGACACTACGGACACTACGGTTGACATTTAATTTTAATTTGTTATACAGGGTTAGTTCTAATCAGTTAGCATCCTTTTAAGGGCATATTCTGTACATCAAAACAAACAACTTTTACTATGGGGCCAAAATTGAAATCGCAAAAAATTTTTGAGCTATTTTATACAAAAAGTTCATCGACCTTGGGCAAAATGTATGGAACAGCTGTTTTTTTTATTCACGATTTCAATGTTGGCCCCATAGTAAAAGTTGTTTGTTTTGATGTACAGAATATGCCCTTAAAAAGATGCTAACTGATTAGAACTAACCCTGTATATTTTGTGTATGTAATGTCTGTGTATAGATAATATACAACGTGTAACAAAAAGGTTCAATAATACTGAAGAATAATCATGTACTCATCATTATGATTATGAATAACTTTTACTATGGGAACAACCAAGAAATCGAGAAAAAAAAACAGCTGTTTCATATAAAAAGTTCATAGGCCTTGGACAAAATGTATGGAACAGCTGATATTATTTTCGCGATTTCAAGGTTGGCCCCATAGTAAAAGTTGTTCATAATGATGATTACATACATACCCTTCATTATTGTTGAACCTTTTTGTTACATATTGTATATATATTTTTTTAGAGTGGACGCGAATCTGAAGGCGACGTGGTGAGCTCCGCGTGCTGGAATATTCCCGACACCGCACGAGACAATTCCAGTGATGAAGAGCTCCAGAGAGCGCCGGCGCAGCACGACACTCTACCCGCCCGCACCCCCGCGCCCGCAGAGCAACCGCTGTCATCGCGTAGTGGCCCGCAGTGCTAAGCAGGACGCAGCTGCACGCGCGTCGGGCTCTGTTTTCACTCTTTGAAAAAGGTCACCGTATGTGATCGAAACTATAATCGGAGTATCCGGTTTAATAGGGTAAATGACTAATGTTTATATCGTTGAAACCAATAGCTTTGATGAAGAATTTAAGTAAATATAGTATGTTTATTGAAAAATAATTTAAATCGGTCAATAATGTTCTGATATATGAGCGTATAAAGTTTTTGTTAGAGACAACTCTGCCCCTTTCCCACAAAACAAAACATGACGTCACGCCTTACTTGTCAGAATAGAATTTATATGGCGTACTGAGAAGTGACGTCACGATTTGCTGTTTCTTCTCTCTGTCTAGCATGATATTAAAACACTTATTTTTGATCAGATTTTCATTTTGTTTTCTTTAATCAGCTATATTTATGGGCCATATTTTAATAGGAAAATAAAAAAACCAGTCATCTAGCCTATTGTGACTTTGGTCGGATATTAGCACTTTTAGCGCATTAAAGAACGCAGCATATGTTTTAAACTAAAGCACACAGCACAGCAATCTCACCTGGACCTGGCTATGTCCTTAAACTGCAACCAGACCTATTGGTTTCAACAAAATAAACATCAGTCATCTACCCTATTATTACTCGATCAAATCAAAGTCCTTATATTTTGTGACTATTAAATTTGGTCGGATTCGCGATATTATCAGTTTGAGCGCATTACGGAACGCAGCATACGAGGTTTATAAAATACCCAAACATATTACTGTGCGAAGACTCTATACCTTCCCTGTCCAACCACCCCAGAAAAGGCAGTTGCGACAAAACTTTTAATTATATATCCTTCTCTTACCCTCCTATAGCACTGTCTTGCTCGCGCATTGTTTGCGTTGCGATGTCGCTATCCCTCTTTATCTGTTTACCTTTCTCCTTCACACGTTGTTTTTACTTGATTTTATTTAAAAAAATTGTCAAATGAATTATTGAGAAGGTAGATAAACCAGCCAAGTGCGAGTTGAGCTCGCTTGCCAAGGGTTCTCATAGAAAATCGAAAGCCCTACTTCGGCTTGTTGGCGGGAATCCGGAAAAATCATGTCGCTGCATTGTATTATTTTCTTAAACTAGTTTTTTCTCGAATTGATGATATAACATGGTGGTGTTTTCAACCGACTTCAACAAAAGAGTGAATGTATTTTTTTTTCCACCATGGTGGTCCAGTTGCGGGCTAGATTCACATAGGTACGTGTGCATGTAATTCGATACAAATATAGTAAATAATACGCTTTTTTTTTAAATACATGCGACTTCAACTTCGAATACCTGGATGACATCTTCATATTTTCTAGTAATTTTGATTTAAAACCCAAACTACTGAACCGATTTCGATAAAATGTATATGGGACCACCTCTGAAGTATAACCTACCAAACAAAAAAAAAACATCAAAATCAGTTCATAATTGGCGGAGTAATCGCGTAGCATACATACAAAAAAAAACATACATAGCGTCGAACATAGAACCTCCTCCTTTTTTGAAGTCGGTTAAACATAAGGCCCCTGAGTGAGGCAAGGAGTTCAAGCCGCCTAAGACGAAGACAGGCTTTATCCTAGAGGTGAATACGCTACAGAAGATCTGAAATTAGATTTGAAATTAGTCTCTTTTATACCTTCTGCGAGACAAAAAAAAACCCAGCCGCGCCATTTTTTTTTACTAATTGTGGCCAGTTCGATTTTCGAATAAACTCTCTTTACAATGCTCTTATCGTACGTATCTCTACGCTAATATTTTCATACGAATTTTATCATTCCAAATTCAAATCACATTAAATTTCAAAAGAAAATAAGGATAATAACGGCCTTACTTAAAAACGCCGCTCAAAACTTAGGCACTGCTTAAACTTATCTGTCTTGTTCTTGCATGTTACACTTCACGTCAGGTAACTAACGGGTGAGAAGTTTTTTAAAGTCAGACTGTAAGTAACTATGAAATATTTTGTACGCCACTTGGCTTACATCTCCCAAAATTATAGAGAACTTACCTATAGTGAGTAGCCTCTTACGTACAGCTACGTGGTACTATTATTTAATCTGTGGTTCCACTAGCTTTTTATCTGAATCATCCAGTGCTTACCTAGATTTCAGCTAAAATATCCCGAAACATAAGTAATCTATATACATAATAAATAATAAAGGCAAGAATATATAAATAATTCAGTCTGTGCTATCCAAGTTAGTGTTAAATCGGAAAACGGCCTGTACTCCGCTCGACACGTTTTGATACTTGGATTAATTCTTACAGATTATTATATTATAACAAAATGTTAGATACTTTTTAAAACGTCAATTCATCATTAAGACTTATAGAGTAGTTTAAGTAAGTGTTTGTCAGTAAAAGGTATAGGATATTAAAATAATAATAATTATTATTCATATATTTATTTAATTTGTTAATGATTATAATTTAATAAAATATGTATTTATTATTATTTAAAATAAATATAATTTAAATTAAATTATAATTAAAAGATCTGTTATATGATTTATAGATCTGTTAAAAGTTAATTTTAATTATTAATTTAGTGTTAATTTTCACAATTGTTTCTATTTGTATATTACTTGTAACATTCTTAAATTTAAATACTTTTAATACAAATACATTTGTTAATTATTTTAAACTTATTTTTCTTATTAGTATTTATATTGCAAAAAATAATAATATTGAGAATAAATGAACACTGGAATAAAATTCAAACAAATTTAGTTACCTAAACTGTAATCAATATTATTATATTCATGTTAAATGTAAAAAAAATATGCGTGGTGATCATGGCAACCCCTCCCTACTAAGGGGCAGGCCTTCGTCCAACAGTGAGCGTCTTCTGGCTGATGATGTAAAAAATCTTCAACTATGAATGAAAATAAACAATAAAGAATAATAAAATTTATAATAATTGTAAGTACTTAAAATTTCATTTATGTAAAATTATGAATTAATATATTGTTAAAATTAAATCTTAATGCGAAAACATTATTCGTCGAAAATTCCCCCCGTAATGCACCCTGCCCAAACGTGCCCATTATAGCGGCGGCGTTACCGCGCTGGATGGACAGAGAAATCTGCTGCGTCAAAAACCCCAACTTTCTCCCTCAGACGCAGCCCGATGTCCCCCATGAATTTACTTGCATCGGCACACCACGGGCCCGCCGTTTCCACAGCAAAGGGGACAAAGTCGTAGGCCAGGGCCAAATCGGCATACTTTCGACTTGCCCTTTGCGGCCAACTCTGCAGCGGAACCGGCACGTTGCTGGGATCCGCGGAGGTGGCAAGCAGCGAAAGTGCCCACGCACGTGGCATCCAATGGTGGCAAACAATACACTGACCCCTCTGCCACGGGACCAAAGTAAGCCTGTCTGGACGCTTACCATCAGCCCGGGACAATCTCGGGGGTTCCAACACTGAAGGCACTTCAGCTGACACAAGAGTGCGCCTCAGGATCTCGTTCAAAGCATGGTGCCGAGGCCGCCGACCCGCAAAGGTAGATGCCAGCTCGTCCTGTGATGTAGTCGACATCTTCATCATCACCTTTTTGTTATTTCATTAAAAAGTCTTAAAGCGCTAGGACCCCACGGACCAAGGGTCTCAATACCGAATGGGACAAAATCATATTCTGAGCCTTAAGACCAACGGACGGATATTTAAGTATATTATAAATTGTACATAGTGCACGTGCAAAAAAAAACATTTCCTCTTTGGCAAATGATTTAATAAATCTTTAGTAAGACTGTGAATTTATAAATTTGTTTCTTGCTTTATAGTTCGTATTTTGGCAGTGCAGTCATGTTTTTAATTCTTCTAATTATTTATATTGTTTTTGTTCATAAGTTTATTAAACTTTGTGAATTTATTGAAAGCCACTGTGTCATTACTGCTCCTTTGCATTGCATTTCACGAAGCACCTAAATTGATTGATTGATTGAATTATTGGTTCAATCAATCAATGTATTTGTTGACACAAAGTTCACAGTTCAGGCTATACTAGATAGATTGTCAAATAAAACGCATTTGATTCTTATACGCATTCATTATTTGTCGCTAACAATCTCAAAAAAGACTTGTTTTAAAAAATATTATCAAGTCCAAGTATCAAATCTCCAAATTTTCCACCTCAGCAGGTCAATAATGTATCCATGCTAGCGTTGCATATTCTAAATCCATACGCACACTACACGCGCGCAGAGAGAATGAGTATGTGTGCGTGATCCAGGTATATGGGCTTACAGTTAGGGAGCTTCCTTGGAGTCTTGGAGTACCTAGTAGATTCTTGAGTTGTCCAAGTGTTTGGTTTTAATTTAATATTTGGTGTAATAGTTGGTAGTATAAATAAATAAATTGTATACAAATACAACTGTTTTAGCGTCTTCTTGTTATACATTTGACTTAAATTAGAGACTTCCATTTTATATTTTTTGTGTTGTTTATGTTAAATGTTTATAATAATAATGTTATATTCATTAAGATCTTTACGCAAAAACCATATAAAAAATATTTTCTGCTAAATGAAATTAGTAAAAGTGCATGCATAGCATATAGCTGTCGTTCACAAAATATCTGCAAATTAAAAAAAAAACCCAAGGCCATTACATGGTCGACCTAGAGTTCCGTAGTTCAGTTACAAATAAATGTTTTCATCACACTTGCTCGTAAAGTAGATCTTATTACATCGCTTTTAGGCTCATAATCCAAACTATTATACACGCGTGCTTTTTACTTTACATTACGGCACTTGTACTATAATAGGTATAACCCGGTAAAGTCAAGTTTGTACGTGACTGCAATTAGACGAACGTTTGTACGAAGCACTCTTAATATAGCCGGGTAATACTTACAGTTTTTTTGTAATACCAACAAAGAGTTCTTATGCCGCTGAAGTAAATGTCAACCTGCGCGCGCATTACTGATTTGGGCGCCATTTTCCGCAAATGTTTGTTGACGTTTTCGCTGTGTGGTTGATTATTATATAAAAAATGGTTTTTTCCTCGCAAGTGTGACGAAAACAGTCGTATGGAACTCTTGTGCTATTAGTCATTACGCTCTCGGCTTTCTTATCGCGCTCGCCTGCGGCTCGCGCGCATAATACCGCCTCTAGTGTAATGACCAACATAGCACACTCGTATCATAATGTACTATTATCTCTAGATATGATTCCATTAATCTAAGAATGTTCATAAGCTACACAAAAAAAAACACTTTGTAATTACATTATGAGTACACCCTATAGTTTAATAGACTCATCAAAAAATCCTTTAAAATACAAGAATTATTTTATATTTTTACAACACATTTGCTCGAAAAATGCACTTACGAAGCCTGTATACATCGTTCGAAAGTTGAACATTACGCACCATACAACTAGGCGTGCGGTAAAATAGTTAGGCGTGCAGCAAACCTATTTTACCGCACGCCTAGTTGTATAGTGTACATTCGTCTACTCGTTTGTAAATACCAACTTACCGCACTAGTATCATAAATAACTATTTCCTACTGTGGTATTACATATTTTGTGTTTTATGATATTATAATATAATATAGTTATATACATCATTTTAAATCCTTTTAGGTATATTATTTGTTATATTATATGATACGTTCTCAGACAAAGAAAATAGATTTTTACTACAGTTACGACCTAAAAAAATACAGACGGATTGAGAACCTTCTCCTTTTTTGAAGTGGGTAATTTTTTAAATATATATGAACTATTCGAGCAAGTATTAAGTTAAACTAAAGTTAAAAAGTTGATCTATTTTTTAGAAACTCCAATTTCTGTATAGTGTCAAAACAGCAAAGATAGAAAAACAGTGAATCATAAAACTTACCAATGATCTGCTCGTCCTTGTTTCCATGGCACAAGTATCAAATTCGCTTAGTCGCAGTCCGCGAGGTGAAGCACAACACATCGAAAGCGTACGCTAGTGTGCGTGACTTTAGCATGTGTGGGTGAGTTCGAAAACAGGAATGTCTTCCCATACAAAGCTAGTATAATGCGGATAAGGATTTCCTTGAATTAAGATTTTATATTATTTTATTTTTATTATTTATGGTGACCATGGTAAGTTATTGTCAGTATTATTTATTAATAGTACGGTGATTCAATTGAGCTGTTTCATTTTAATTTAACTAATTAAACTGTATACCACAATGTATGTTATATGTGTCTCTTTCCATTGAGATCAATTAGAAGATGGCTACAATTTCAGAGCTGTCAAATTGTATTTAAAATAATTTATCACGTGACTTACTTGAATACAAATTGCAATACTGAATTTACAGTGCATTTGTTACAATATTGAGTTCAAAATTCAAATATAAGAAATAAATAAATTGTGTAGATTATTTCCGTGGTAGTGGTAGTTATATTTCATTCATCTATTTCAATTTGTTATTTTTAAGTTGAACCTTGTTTGGTACAGTAGCCGGCAAACAACTTGAGCCAATGACCTTGGCTGCGCAGTAACGGTTTTACGGTCTCCTTGGCGGATCGAAGGGTGCGCGAAGGGAGTTCCGACGTCACGCGTCCACGCGATTGGCCGATCAGCGGCCGGAAGCAGGCCCGCGGCTCCCGCGCCCCGCCCGCGTCCCGCGAGCATCTGACTACACTTGCGTGGCAGTGTTATTAGCCAATTTCGAGTTACGAAAAACATTTCTTGTTTTGATATTGTTTTTTTGTTTTTACTATTTTGTGTTATATTACTAATCATTTTTTGGACAGTGCCGCGCAAAAGTAACATAGTTCTAAAGAGACAAGCGAGAAAATTGGTGAATGATGTGTACTGTTATATGAGGCAAGGATATACAAAGGAAACGGAAATTATAAAAAAGACCGCAGATGCAAACAAAAACGTCATCAGTCATAAAACAAAACATAAACGCACGGCTATTTAACTCGAAGGTTCTAAGTGGTTTTTAAATAGTAAAATTATATCTATATTTTGGGTTTATACTTAAATAAACTAACAGTCTTAAGCATAAAACGCTAAAACGTATTTCAAACCTATATTAGTTAAAAAGAGTTTTGTCTATTTCTTTCGAATTACGAATTGAGTTTGAAGAAAGAAGACAAAACACTGTATGACCAAAATAGGTTAGAAATACTTTTTTGTGCTTTATGTATAAGACGGTAAGTGTCAAACAATTTCGACGTGCACATTGACCATTAATATGTCCAGTAGTGTACATGCGCAAACTTACCCCCACTACGTCGCTTTTGGCTCAAGATGTTTGCCGGGCCCTATTGAACTCATTAGTTATCCTATTAGTACACCTAGTTGACATTATTTATGTTTGAATGAAATTTTAATGATGCAAGGTCACGCAATTATACCTACGTGTAGGTGTAAGAAAGAAACTTTTATTGGGAAATAGCTTTGATAGAGTAAAAAATATTTTATGACGTCGTTATTGCCGATAGGCAGAATATGGATAAGACTTTAGTAAGAATGAGTACGTAGAAAAAAATTATCTACATTTAACTGAAATCTTGCAAATAAAGTTTAAAATGGGGTTTGGCGTAAAAAGTATTCGGGTTGTAGTTATTCTTGAAATTTAGAATTCGAAATAAAAACTAGGTAAGTATGTACCTATTACTAAATTAATAGTAAACAAAAATCCCATAACTTTGTGCGACGCAAATCACAACAATTATTTGGTTAATAAAATAATAATGACAATTATTATTGTCTGGGCTGTAGAACAGTTATCAAATTATTATTACTTCACGGCGATGTCACCTTATCTCGTCGACGATTATGTTGCACACAAGCATATATGCGTGTGTGAGTTAACGCTGGGTGTAGGGGTGTGAAGGTTTAGAAATGACGTAAATTGTTTTGTTTTGGCATGACACCTTTTTTATTTATTTATTCAGTGACTTCGATAGAACAAAACATGAGGTTATTGTAGTTGGAAAAAAGAGATAACAGTTTGCTTATTATTTTAATAACGTTTTGTAAAATATAATTATTATTATTTATTAACTGCACAAAATCATTAAGTATTTCATTATTATTAGTCTAAAGTAGTTTGAATATCCTTTATATTTTATCTTATAATTAATATTTTAGGACTATTAACAATTATAAATGTACGCCTGAAAGCAGGCTATGTACTAGAGCTCGTTTTGTAGTTAAATAATAAATTAAAAACACATAAAAAATATAAAAACATTAGTTATGAATGTATAATTCTATAACTTTCATAACTCTATTCCTAGAGAACGGTCGAAAACTCGATAATTCTAAAAGCAAACATATGACCTCTTTTTGTTATCCATATTATTTTTAACTTGAGAAATGTATAGATTTGAACCTGTCAAATTCACAGGCAGAATAAATAACTAAATGTATTTTACTAATTAGGTACTACTTTGTTCAAGGTTTTGGCAAAGTATTATTTTACCAAACCCAACTCGCACTTGGCTAGTTTTAATTATTATTTAGAGTTATAAATCAGAGAGAGAGAGAGAGAAAGAGAAGACGATAGAGAGAGAGAGGATCAGAGGACTCGAAGAAGTGACTGACGATATGCGAAAAGTAGCTGGTATACTGCTAGAAGTTGGAAGCGAGAAGATGAAAGATAAGTGGCGTGCTTTTTGGACCTAGGTACCTAGGTACCTAGGACCATGATAAGCTGATTACCGTATTAAATATTACAAGTTTGTGTTTAAGAAAACCCACGTGGCAATGGCCTGGGTATGTCCTTAAACTGCATCCAGACCGGAGGACGGGCAGCAGCGTCTTCTTGGTTAACGGTGGTGACCATTCTGCGATCCCCAAGCCGCCTGCCAAGCGTGGGGATTATGGCAACACCCCTCTATTAAGGGCCTTCGTCCAGCACTGGACGTCTTATGGCTGCCGACGACGTGGCAATGCTAGTTATCAAACGGGAAAAACTCAATAAATCTATACAAAAAGTCACGAAGGTTACGCCAAGAACGCTTGTCATTCTTCGATAGCTTTTTTTATGTAATAGAGTGACGAGACGGGTGATAACTTCGCCTAAGCGTCTCGCCTGCCCATAACAGTAGCAGTTGCGAAGTTAATCCTGCGCCGCACTGCACTGCGGTCGTCAGAGATGTTAGATGTCAAATCTCTATTTGTGAAAAGTTACATAAATTTCAGTATTACAGTCACAAAAGAAGAAATAATATGTAAGAGGCTTTATAGGTACCTCTACCTACTAATAGGGTAGATGACTGATGTTTAAATCGTTGAAACCAATAGCTTTAATGAAGAATTTAAGTAAATATAGTATGTTTATTGAAAAAATAATTTAAATCGGTTATTAATGTCCTGATATATTAGCGTTTAAAGTTTTTGGTAGAGCCAACTCTGTCCCTTTCCCACAAAACAAAAAATGACGTCACGCCTTACTTGTCAGAATAGAATTTATATGGCGTACTGAGAAGTGACGTCACGATTTGCTGTTTCGCCTCTCTGTCTAGCATGATATTAAAATGCTTATAACTTGCTTATTTTTGATCAGATTTTCATTTTCTTTTCAATAATCAGCTATATTTATGGGCCACATTTTAATAGGACAATAATAAAAAACCAGTCATCTAGCCTATTAAGGACTACAACTACAACAGCAGAGCATAACAACCGCTGCATAAGGTTACGTTACTTTGGTTGGTATCGCGCAGAACTTGGGTAAATGTTGTATGAACAAAAGTAAACAATTTAAGACCCAGACCAATTATTTATTATCTTTAAATACGTAGTTTTTTTTCTTACTGAATTAGAATTATCGTGTTCATATAGTCATTACCTTTGGTGATATAGGGTTTAAGTATAGTTTTCATGGTTTTTATTTTTATTAAGTGATAGTAATATTATATTACGAGATACAGGTATAATTAGTTACAACATAAATTAAACTATTATTAAAACATTAATCAATCGATATAAGAGACCGTTTAAAGTATCTAGTAGTAGTAGGTAGCAAACCTATTATTATTATTACGAGATTAAATCGCTTTTTTACACTTATAAATTATTATCATAGTCACATTGTAAAATTATTTATAGATGTTACATTATAATATTACATTTACGTAGGTAATTTATTATAAATACGTTGTTGTAGTTTTTTTTACCCAACTAGAAAACAAGAAATATTAAATTTAATATTTCTTTTCATTTCTACACAACCTAAACCACTTTGATCAGTAGAAATAAATAGATCTTATGATCTTAATAAATATTATTCTAGGATTACGTGAATTAAAAAAAGATCGTAGGTATTTTTAAATTTCAAAAATGGAACACTTATATTTTCAGGTGTTAAAACATTTGTAAAGATTAATAAGTAGAAGTAGGTAATTATGATAATGTTTATATACCCAAGTAATATGTGTGTATTATACATAAGTGGCTATATGTATAACAGTCCTTGAGCTTCGTTCGTGTTGTAGCCGCAGAGAAAGGGAAGGATACACGTATTATTATTTATTTTGTGTTTTCCATTTATTATTATAGCTGCGTGTAATAATAATAAGGTAGTCTTTACAACTTTTATTATTATTTGTCGTCATATATTTGAACGGTACAACTTTTGTAAATGATTTTAAAACGTCTATACTAAGGCTAGACAATTTTTAATTTGTCTATAACTTATTTTTTTTTTAATAAGATAAGTTTATTTACAAATAATATAAAATTATACATTAAAATTAAATTATAACTAACTAACAACTAAATAAAACCTACCTAGTAAAAACAAACCCTACATAATAAAAATACAAAACTTAAAATTTAAACTAAAAGCCCCGTAAAGTCTGTAACTATTTATCTATAACTATTTTATTTTATTTGTCTACAATTTTCAAAATACCTAATAGGTAAGAATTACAATATATTGAAAGTAGCCATTAATTTAGAAACTAAACGATACGAGTGAATTGTTACCAATCACTTTTCTATACTTGCTTGAAGCTAAATAACCATGTTTAACTATGATATTTTTATTATATTTTTTTAAGTAGAACATATTTATCAAAAGTTGCTAAAAGTTGTATAATGTGGTCGATTCTGGCGGTTTTAGTTGACAGTTCTAAACTAACTAAAGTATTGCTGTCCTTAGCTAACATGCCTAGTAATAAAGTGACAGCAATATTTTAATTAGTTTAGAACTGTCAACTAAAACCGTCAAAATTTACCACTTTATCGTCTTAAAAAAATGTATACTTAGATACATTGGTTAGAATCATTACTAGTTAACAAATTTCTTGTAATTACTAACTAATGATGCAATATAATAATACCATCGAAAAATAATAATTATCGATATATTATAACGAAACATCGATGTTTCTGATAAGTTGCGTGCGAAATCACTAGAAGTCATACTAAATGCAAGTGGTGTGCCCTATGCCTTATCACTGCTAATAATAATACGTACGTGGAGCGGTAGGGATGAGGTACTCCGTGAGATTATTAAATATCGACCTCGATTAAATGTTTAGTATATTTGGTTTTCTTATGATTTTCAGTTTATATAATAGTTTCACACCAATCGGAATTTACGGTATAGGGTACTAAAATTTTCTGCACGATTATTTATTGATATTTGTAATTTAATTACCTTTATTTGTGAAGTTTTATGATAAATATTCAATCGTCTAGTATTATTTACATGCAGCTGTCCAAAACAGTACAATGTAATATTTTGTTACAAATTAAAATACTTATCAGAATGTGCCAACACATTTTCCCATTTCACATTTTCCCCAAGGTCGATGAACTTTTTGTATAAATTACAATAGACTATGATACTTTTGAACGATTTGAACACACAAATTATGTTTATCGCCGGAGCGATTAAGTCCCGGTCATAAACATAATTATATAATAAACTATTACTGATATGTACTTATACTTACATCAGTATTTAAAATAGAAATGGTGGAAAAAATACCATAACACTCTTAAGAAAATAAATACAATGCAAAATATTCAACTTTAACTAGGAAACAATAAACTTTCTATTTAGTAGACACAAAGGCAACAAATTTTTATTTTACGAGTAATTGGCTAAATAGCTTATTTTTATTTTACGGGGATAAAACTGTGCTCAAGTCGCTTTGCTTTACACGTTACGTTAAAGCCGATGGTGGGTCTTTATTTATAACCGAGACTTCGACTATTTATCTCGTTATGTAAATAAAGTTTTGAAGAATATTAAGATATTGGTTTCTATTGGATCACCTCGCGTATTCTTTTCTCCGTTATTTCGATCATTAAAATAAAAAATACAAATTATCGATATAGCACAACTAACGTCACCTCTATTCTACCGTATCCATTTAGTTTGACAAGCATTCGGTTTCATATATCCGCTACGCTTGAGTGTGTGAGTGTGCTGCGCTGTGTGCGTGCGGGTCAGGGCTGTCACATTATTTATGAATGTTACGGGCTTCGACTCAACAAGATCTTTTTATTAAATAATTAAAATATAAAACATTTCTTACGTTTCTTTGATTTGCTTTGTGTTAAAATAATACTGTATCATCTATCATAATTGCTAGCACTTAACTCCATTATTACTAGGTACTTAGCATTTGGATTGTCTCTAGACTTTCATCGGTCTGGATACAATCCTTTTGGTTTTTGGTGTGTAGTAGGCTAAGTAGTCTTTGTAGTTTGTTGTAGTTAATAAAGGCTTATGCCTAAAAAAAACTACATTAAATATCGTTACCTCTTTCCATGAAGATGAAGACAACAAAAACATTTTTGCATTAGATTTTTTAGAATTTTTTAAATTAACGTAGATACAATTATTTTAAAATTTATTTTCTAACTTTCTTATCAATTGTTAACATTGAGTAATCTGAAGCCCAAAAATTGTAGACAAATAACAATAACAGACGTTTAAACATAAAAGGTGTGGGTAAATCTTATTGATCTCACATTAATAACGTTCCACCGAAGACGACATTTATAATGTTCTTGGGGCAGCCCTTGATTTCAGATCAACAAACTAATAAACGCAAGAGGGTCTCGCGCACACTACTAAGCTTACACACAGAGCCAAAGATAATTTAACGAACAAGTTTTTTTTTAAATAATACTGAAGTTTACCTACTTTTAAATTAAATAAACTACATTTGTTTTATTTGCTTTTTCATTGCAGTAGGTATTTTTTTAAATAACAAATGCAGACTTCGTATTAGATGCTTACCTTATATTATATGTTCTTACCTAAATATATAGAAATCATGATTTTATACGCTATCTATGAAAATGATGACTTGCGTAACTCTGTTGAAAAGAAACCGCAATGCTTCTCGATGTTTAAAATAGAAATTCAGTGTGTCACAGCATTGCATGTGTGTCATTCTCAGAAGATAATACAATAATAAACAATTATACACATACAATAATACATTGTTAAACATCGGCTCTGGGTTCACTCTGGAGCTTTACGTAAATGTTTCAATTTCCCTTTATCTTTAGGATAAAAAATCTATAATGATGTAATCGAGACAGATTAGATCGTCGTGATTATTATGATGATTTCATGATTACCTGGATGACGCCTTTTATCCAGTTATTTTGATTTACTGAGCCGATTTCGATAACTTATATGGGACCACCTTTAAAATATGACATACCTATCAAACAAAACTAGTCATCAAATCAGTTCATAATTGGCAGAGTAATCGAGTAACAAACACGCAAAAAAACACATGTCTACAGTCGCATTGAGTACCTCCTTTTGTGACGTCGGTTGTAAATCTTAAATCGTGAAGTAGGTAATTCTATAGTTAACTTGGTGATATTGATATGTTTTACAATTCATGTCTATCCTTTATTAGGAAGATAGTATAAAATCTCCTGACATTAAAAATAATAATAATAATATAATTTCATCAGTCTGGATACAATCCTTTTGTTTTTTGTTGTGTAGGCTAAGTAGTATTTATAGTTTGTTATAGTTAATAAAGGCTTATGCCTAAAATAAAATAAAAAATATAAAGCTATTATTATTGTTATTCTCAGTGACAAAATAAACTCAGCCTTCAGGCTCAATATAACTTTCGTTATCAGTATGAGATGGATGCTTACTTATGAATCTTTTGATCTGGATCCATGATTTTGATACATTTTGTAAATTTATACACAAATTGTCTAAACAATACGAAGTCGCGACATAAGGACACCTACGGAGCGCGCATATTAAAAAACGTCTGGCGCCAAGTGTGAAAATGCAGTAACTATCAAATACAATATTTCTCTCATTATTTTTTATTCATGTTAAAGAGTCAAAAGAGTCAATTTTTTATTCTATTCGATTCGAGATTTTCATTTGTTTTTTTTACCACAATCATGCAGATTTATACAGTATGTTACAGTTATTAAAAACGGAACATTGTTTACAGATTGATATATAAATTATGCATTGGAATAATTTTGCTAATAGGTAGAGTATTAAGAAATTTGGTGAACTACACCACATGGCAGTTGAATAGGGAATATACATGTGCTTAGATTGTTAAAAATAATAGGATACGTGGAGAGTTTAACTGAATCTGATGCTTACATCGAAAAAAAAATTGAAATGGGCAGGTAAAGTCCTAAAATATAAGCGTTCAAAGTATTTGGGAGGGAGTCATCTGTCCCTTTCTAGCAAAACTCGTGCTAGTATGGAATTTGTTTAAAATCGTGGACTTTGGCGTCATTTGCTAGTATATTGCGAATTTAGTCCCTATCTAACATGAAACTAAAATGTTTATAACTTCATTATTTGTGCACATATTAAAAATTTATTTTTGAGGTGTTGTTTTGTTCCGAGTCAGCTCTTTTGTGAGTCAATAAAAAAACCCATGCATAATACCTATTGCTAGGTTTTGTTATCTATTGATTAAAATAGTATACAGACAAATAGGTGAGTCATAGTATTTGAGATAATAGGTTCTTTGGGTTGTAGATTTAACAATAATGTCATAAGTGTAACAAAAATGTAAATAAAACAAAACATGTGTCAAAATCACGTCAGTTTTCATAATAATATAATAAAAATGTTACACTTATTATTACATAATAGATTAAGTTAGAACGGGATAAGTTTATTTACAAATAAAATACAATTATACACTAATATTAAATTATAACTAACTAACAACTAAATAAAACCTACCTAGTAAAAACAAACCCTACATAATAAAAATACAAAACTTAAAATTTAAACTAAAAGCCCCGTAGATGATGGAAAGGTGGCCAGAATGCTGGCGGCATTGCCAGAACTAAATTACTTATGAGCGGAATTTAGCTATATTATCATAATTGAACTAAGTAAGTAAGAAAGTTGTACGTGAGGTACGGTTAAAGAAGAACATTAAAAAATAAATTGTTACAAATAAAATAATTATACATTTCTTATCTAATTATTTACTTCACATTTAAATGTTATAATAGTTAGTTTGTTCGTTTGTAGCGCTCGTGGCGTAGCTTGTCTAGGTGATTCTAAACGATCACCGATGTTAAGCAACGGACGGTCCAGTCAGTCTTCGGGTTGGTGACCGTGAGTGGCATTTATTTCTGAGCGCTACCGTGGGTCGGATGACACGTTAAATTGTTGGTCCCGGTTGTTTGTTCTAGTTTCTATAACAACAACTGTCAGCCATGTCAGAGGCCTTCGGGCGGCACATTAACTCTGACACTAGGGCTGGCCACTCCGCCTATACGAACTTACTTACTTTAATGTTTTAATTCATATATAATTATTAACGAAGTATATTCTGACAAGACAAGTTTAATATTTGTAATGGGTGGATTTAATGCTACTGCTGCCTACTAGCCTTTTACAACGAGAGATACGTTAAAGCAGAATTGATTTAAGGTAGAAAATAAATTAAATTTAAAGTGTCTTCGTGTTCATTTATGTTAACTTAATCCCAATAATAATTAAAATGAAAAACCAAATCGAAAAAAAAAAAAAAACTCCAAAAATGGAAATTCGTTAGTTATGCAGTTTTTGTTTGTAACCCAACTAGAGCCGACCCTAATTCGTGAGGTGTACTTATGTGTGCGAGTACTTATAGATATACGCTTGTATGTGTGCAACGATATAACAATAGGGATGACACTTGACTTGTCTATTTTTAATGATTATTCATTTTGACTTTTATAACCATTCTTTTCCTTTTATTTGTAGTAAACTAAAAGATTGATTATATGTGTTAAGATATTTATATATTAGAGGATCAGAATATGTCCGGACAATATCCACTAATAGTCTCGACGTTTTCAATTTTATATTATGTAAAAAAAAAACTAACTTATGTAATTTAGCACAATGTTGTGAAATAAATATGTTATGTACTGCAATTAAATATAGTAAGTTAGGTCACGATAATTGATTAACAATATCAATTCCTAATCAATATTTAATTTCTATGATCATTATTGAATACTTTTAATTTGCTTCATCATATCTGACCTTCACAGCTCCGAAGTTTTAAATATTTGGTCATACGGTGAGTAAATCCATTCAATTGTTTGGTAAACAGCATTATGTTGAGCTGTGGCAATTTTTGTGACTTCGCTGATTTTAGGATGGATTAGATAGGAAGGATTATTGATTAGTCATAGTTATTTATATATTATCTTATGTAATGATGTTACTAAATACATTTATTCTTTCTTTTAAATACTAAATCGTTAAGTTATTGGATTTGCATATTTTTATTTTTATAGCAATAGTTATAGTTTAAAAGTTAGTAGTAGTAGTAGTTAGTTAGTTTAGCAATAGTAATCTTTTTTTTTTTTATATTTTTACTAACAAAATAGTTTTGTAAGTTTTAAACCTTTTGTTACTAACCCCGGGATCCCAGTTGTCTGAATAAATACAATTAGAATTTGAATTTGAATGGCTAGATGACTGTTATTTTTTATTGTCCTATTTAAATGTGGCCCATAAATATAGCCGATTAATGAAAAGAAAATGAAAATCTGACAGAGAGGCGAAACAGCAAATCGTGACGTCACTTCTCTGTACGCCATATACATTATATTCTGACAAGTAAGGCGCGACGTAATTTTTTGTTTTTGGGAAAGGGACAGAGTTGGCCCTACCAAAAACTTTAAACGCGTATATATCAGAACATTATTAACCGATTTAAATTATTTTTTCAATAAACATACTATATTACTTTTAATTCTTCATCAAAGCTATTGGTTTCAACGATATAAACATCAGTCATCTACCCTATTGTACAAATGTCTGATAAGCGTTACATGAAAGAGCCTTAACCAACACCTCAACGAGGTTTTTCGTAAATCGAAGCTTTTTGAATATTTTTGTTCATGCAAGTATACATTAATTAACAAAATATATGATTTAAGATTTTAAATAAATAACGTGTAATAATAATAATAACATATCGTGGGTTCGTGACAGCCCTGCGTGGTTTAGTTTGCATTCCGAGCGCCGACACGCGCGCCACAATCAACGTACAATACCCGAGATATAGCGTGGCTGAGTGTGGACATCCCCGATTAAATAAGGTTTATTAAATGAAATGCAGGACCATAGAAGAAATAATAGCACAGGACTGCCTTGTTGCTCAGTTGGTAGCATGTCTGGATTCAGAGCTGTGGGGCTTGGATTTGATCTCCACCCAGGGCAAACATTTATGTGACGAACATAGGTGTTTGTGCCGTGTCTGGGTGTAGTATGTAATTAAATAATTTATTTTATTTCATTTGATGAGATCCATGCCGATTTCTCTTCATTCAGATTCGTAACTAGCTACGAAAAAGTTTTATTTTTCGCTGTTTCATATCTAATTATTAAACAGGATTTATTTTTCTTTCCTCATAAGTTTTCCATTTTCAGATTATTTCATTTGCATTATTTAATAACAAATTAAACTTTAAATAAACTTAACATCGAAATACTGAAAGGCGTATCCACATTTATTTACCCCCACCTCACACTTCCTTACAGATAACGCACACATATATGCGCCTGTATACGTACACGTAACTTATACATTATGTAAACGATCACTTACACTAGCGCAGGCACTAACACAGCCGCAGCGAAGTTTTTAATTTTAAAATCGTACCGAACGTTAAGTAGCTGGTATAGTGCAATAAATTACAGTAAGATATTTATATATTTTATATAAAATGAAAAAAATATACGGCAAGTTCATTTTAGGGTTATTATTAAAGTTTTTTATTAATTATGCGAGAGCACAATGTCTTTAGATTCAAAAGTTAAGACTCAGTAACAAATAAGTAATTTTAAAATCAAAGACCACGTCAACCTACAACTTATCTATAACCGCTCGCCCAAACGTACCCATCAGGCTGGCAGCGTTCCCGCGTTGTATGGCCAACGAAATATGTTGGGCCAAATATTGACCCGAGCCGACCCGATTATTGAAGTATATTTACTACACAGGATGTTAGTTTGAACACCGTTATCCTTCTAGGATATCATTATGAACAACTTTTACTAAGGGGCCAACGCTGAAATCACGAAAAAAAAAACAGCTGTTCCATAAAAAGAGGTTCATTGATCTTAGGCAAAATGTATGGAACAGCAGATATTTTTTTCGCCATTTCAAGGTTGGCCCCATAGTAAAAGTTGTTCTTAATGATGAGTACAATGAAATCCTAGAAGGATAACGGTGTTCAAACTAACAGCCTGTTTAAATAATATATTTTAGTGCCATAAATTGTTTATTGCTCATAAGGGTACGTACAGTATAGTTTTTATTTATTTTTATTTTAGAGATTACAAACAGTAATATGGAAACCAGATAGCTGATAGAATACTTATAATAATATTATACTTTTAATTGTATTTTTACAATGTCGTCGGTCCGCCTAGTGGGAGGGCTTCCTACGCTGCGACTTCCGGTTTGCGGTCGCCACTCAAGAACCTTTCTTCCTCATCGGTTGTCAGATGGCAGAGATGGCAGGTTGTCGTACAGTGTGGCGGTCTAAGGGGGAGTCCTTCGTTCAGCCTTTGGGCTGACGATGAATTGTATTTGAGTATCGGCTACTCTGGTTCCAAAAGTACAACCTTTGCTTAGTTTGGGGCTAGATGGCGCTGTGTAAAATATCCATCTATATTTATTAGGTTTTTATTTATAGTTATTAGACTAAATTCAAATAAAGATAATGTTTTGTTTAATCCAAGAAGGTGCACTGTTATTTTTTAGCTATGGCAAAGATTATTTTAGTGAACCATAGTATGTTATGTAGATAGGTACGTAAATGTTATTTGTGTAATTTTTTTATGGTAATGTTAAACTTATGGAAAAAAGTACTTTTATAGTTAATTTTGGTTTAATAAAGTTAAAGTTTAATAAGGCAAATTAAAATGATTTTATTATTTTTGTGGTAGGTTTTTTAATATGTCCCTGGCCGCTGAGTGATCACAGCTCACGCGCTTGCCCATCATTTTCCTTATTTATTCGAATTCCTTATTAAAACGAATCAGCCTTTTTTAATAGTCTACTGGTAAATAGTAAAAAAATATAAAGAAGCCATTAAAAAAAAAGACTCTAAATGCAACATTACCTGATTAACATAAAAAACTGCAAATAAGCTAATTTTAAATTGTTATAAAATTAGATGGAAATTGTTCCAAGTACCTATGTAGGTAATGTTATCGAGTAAAATATCGATTGTTATCGAAATTTACCAATTTAAATGTCAAATTTATCGATCGTTAGGAACGGTATTCGTAAGCTTACTTACATACTTACTGTGCTTCTATATATTTTTTGCTATTGTTGTTTTTAAATTTATTATTATTTTCTGTATTATTGTGAGCGGTAAATGTAATTGACCCTATCGTTTTTACCTCAATAAACAAATTTAATTTAATGATACCTGACTTAAAAAATATTAATACAAAAATATCTGTCAGTAATACCTGTAGCTGAAAATATCATTCTACATGTTCACCGATTCGAAGTAAATAATAATCAACTTAGAATAATAGTATATTTAATCTAAGATAATCAAGTTACGTACTTACGTACCTACTTGAAAAACCGCCAATCTATTACAAAGTACTATTTGCTTAAAAAATCAGGCAGAGACATCTATTGACATTTTGTTTTAACTTTTCGATCAGCAGTAACCGTACTGTGCTGAATCTGCCTGTACCTCTAAACAGATGACGCGTAGTTTTGGCGGGAACACGGAAAAATCATATCGTTGCATTCTACAATTTAACTTGTGTTTTTTCGCGAATTACGGCCTTACTTAAAACGCCGCATAAACTTATTCACTGCTTAAAGTTCTCTGTCTTGTTCTTGCACGTGACATTTCACGTCAGAGAGAAGTTGACAGAGCATCTTAAGCGGTGATTAAGTTTGATTGGCGTTTTTAAGTAAGGTCGTGAATGATTAAAAATTGTGTTGTTGAATTACATGCACGTGTGGGCAAGTGATATAATGTGGTGAAATGAAACGTGTATTTTCGTGTTGTTTTCAAAACTCCGTAGAAGCTCATAGTAAAGTCGCCACAACTTTACTGGGGCATTACATGGACTCGACATTGAGTAACTTCGTGTGACTAACTGTGATTTATGGCATATTAACTTGATTTTAAATATGAAAACTAGAAAATTCATAAGCTTGACACTGGCAGAATGTACAAAGTGCGATGTCAATAACTAAGAAACAAAAAACAGATGACGCTCGTGACTTTTTGCAAAAGCGTAGTCGAAAGTGTTAAAAATTATAACGCTTTCGACTTGTGGATCAATAAAAAATATGGATTAAATTAAATGCGTATTCGTACTCATTTATTATGTGGCTGACGATGCAGAATTCGTAATATTCATGAAATCATTGAAATGATTCGGTACTGTTTAATGAAGCATGGTGTAATAGGTACCTATTATTATTTTAAAAAGATGAGAAACAGTTATTTTTATAGTTTCAGAACGAAACCATAAGTTTATCAGGGTATATCCTATTTTTGACATTAAAAGTGCTGCCCGTTTCTCCTAAATTTTATTTATATGTACTATTTTTCTAGCGTGTAGGGCTTATCCTAATAACACGTTTTTGTGTTATTAATGAAACTAGCGTAATTTTGACTTTTTTTTTTCTTTTATCCCATTTAAATAAATTTACTACGACTCGTTATCCAAAAATGGTTTTGCATGTTGATGATGATTCTTTAATCTTTTGGCCCAGCAGGCCTTACATGCGCACCGCGAGAAAATTTTCTCCATTCTACAAAACAGGACAAGGCTACGAATCTGTATAAGTTTATTTCGTTTTCGCACGACATAAAGACATGACAAAATTTTCTCGCGGTGCGCATGTTAGCCCTGCAGAACGTTATTACGTTTGACCGTCTTTTTTATTTATTTACTACATCCATTAAGCAACTTCCTTGATATTAAGCAACGGTGTGGTCTAGGATAGAGCACGCTTGCCTAGAAGGAAATTGTTTGCTCTAGATTTGAAGACACACATATTATTATATTTTAAGGGAAACACTCTTTCTGACAGAGAGTTCTACAGCCTCGCTGTGCTAATAAAAAATGTTTAATCGAAGAGCTTAGTGCGTACGTGGGGTATAATATAATACCCACGATGAACGGGTGGCGCTTAGGTTGCGTTTATCTTGCCGTCTGGTAATAAAAAGAGGTAAGTGGAATCAAGTTAAGGAACTTCTGGGCGCACTCTCCAAAATGTATCCGATAGAAAAACGACAAGCGAACAACCCTATTTGTCATTTATTTTTCTTGCAGTATCACGTGGGAAAACATTTCAGTTAAGAATTGAATCATGCATAGAATACAAGAAGCCATAGAAATTCAGCATAAAAGGCTACTGTGAAACTACGCACTATTTTTGTGATAGACGAAGGTCTTTTTTCTCGAATAATATATAAAGTATTTTATAATCCTGGCAAGGGGCAACACCAATTTTATGGCTCACCCGGCCATTGATTGATATGCAATTTTCCTACTTTTCAATGTTTTTGTAATATAAATAATTAAATATTGATTTAGACAAATAGTAGTGATTATTAGCTGTTTTTCTTGGACGGTAGTGAAACTCCTTTCGCCGTGGAGCCCAACGTGAACGGTATGATGGCTTGTTCTGATAATAATTGATAAAATACTGTCGCGTCCGGCATGTTTTGGTTCATTAATTTCCGTGTTTTCTTTCAACTATTTGGAAAAACTATGGAAAAATATTACAAAATGTAATTTAATCTTCTAGAAACGTGCAGAACTCATCAAATAGTTGTTGCAAACCTGAAACTAAGCTATGTACTACTTATTTAATTAATTTTATTATATTCTGCGAAACTCCGCAAGGAAGCCCACGCAATATATATTTTTTCGTACTTATAAAATTAGATCTAATAGGTACTAATATACCAGGTACTAATATAATGTAATATTAACCTTTTAACTTAGTAACCTTTGCCTTTTTTTGCAATAAGCAATAAGTATCTGTAATAATATTTAGGTAGGTTACTAAAATTCATAACATTGCAGGCAGCTCTACAAAATATTCATATGAAACACAATAAAAAAAGTAGCATTAATCCAAGGATTAAATTATCTCAATAGAGTAGATGACTGATGTTTATATCGTTGAAACCAATAGGTTTGAAGAAGAATTTAAGTAAATATAGTATGTTTAATGAAAAAATAATTTAAATCGGTTAATAATGTTCTGATATATGAGCATTTAAAGTTTTTTTGGAGACAACTCTGTCCCTTTCCCACAAAACAAAAAATGACGTTACGCCTTACTTGTCAGAATATAATGTATATAGCGTACAGAGAAGTGATGTCACGATTTGCTGTTTCGCCTCTTTGTCTAGCATGATATTAAAATGCTTATAAGTTGCTTATTTTTGATCAGATTTTCGTTTTCTTTTCATTAATGAGCTATATTTATGGGCCACATTTTAATAGGACAATAAAAACAAACCAGTCATCTAGCCTATTCCAAATGTTATTTAAATTAAACCCATTGTGCCCAAGGGCGGATCCAGGGGGCCCCTGGGCTGGGTGAAGGTAGACTACTGTTTTTTTTCTAGTTGTAATCAAAATGAATCCTGTCCTAAATAGACATTGACTCGACTATATGAATCTATCCCAAAGACAGCATAGGATAATACTATGGGGGAACTTAGTATATGGTCCATGTGCCCCTCCCAGAAAATAACCTGGATCCACCATTGGTAACTTGAACAAGATGAACAAGACACTAGATGGTAAGAGATACGCCTGTATGATCATTGCAGACCATGATCAGAAGTGACCAGAACTGAGTTACTAAGTACTTTGATACATATGAGAGCAAGTCTCTTACTCTTTAGCCCGGTTACGTTGCTAGCCACAGCAAGGCCGTACGCAGGGGGAGGGGGGTTCAAAGTGACATTTCAATATGTCAGTTTAGTCCGTCTAATTATGAATCCGACTTTAAGAATACATTTATCCGCATGGCACTGCAAGGTATACATTGTCTAAGTTTTTAATAGTATAAATTGTGTACAGTGGAGATGTGCGGGGGCGAGACGTGGCGGGGGGGTGTGGCCCGCTCCCCCTCTCACGAGTCCGTCACCACAGACCTGTCGCTGTTCAGCGTGTCTTCGGCCGCGAGCGACGCCCGGGTGCTGCGGGCGCTGGCTTGCAAGGTACCTACGAAGAAGCGAGGAAGCTGCATACTGCCTTATAATAATAATAATAATAATAATAATAAATCTTTATTTCGGACTCGGAGATCCATAGAATAGAATCCATAGAATGTTACATTTCGTCAAATAATAATAAATAATTAATTTAATTTAAAATAACATAAAAATTCCATAAAACTAATTTTAACTGGCAATAGCCACCCATCGTCGATACGTTGCACTCAGCAGCAGCCTGTCCGCCAAACTTCTAATGATTGTATTCTTACACATGTCGACTCTGGACATAAAAGACGTTATTCTTTTGCGTTGAATTGCATTGAAAGTGTTTACACGCGCTTCTAGAAACATTTCCGATGCACTGCAGTAACGCTTTAGACCCATCAGGTGCCTAAAGATGTTATTATAGGCTACTCTGATCGAGTCGTGCGACTTCAAGGTGTATTTAGTCCAGAGTTGACATGTGTAAAAAGACTGACAGTACGATTTGAAGAGCGTAATCTTCACGTCAGGCGCTGCCCTGCAAAACTTTCTAGCAATCATATTGCCCACCACGCACAGAGCGCGCCTCTGTCGTTCGATGTCCTCGTTATCTGTTAATTTGGATGTTATAATGTGGCCAAGGTACCTGAAACTCTCTACAGTTCCTACCAGCAGTCCATTAAGACGCAACTCGGGTACGCATTGGGGGCCCCGTCCCGACCGGAAAATCATCATTTCTGTTTTTTTGGCGTTGTATACCAGGTCGTGATCATTCGCATACCGTTCACAGATACCTAATAATTTACGCAGACCCTTAATCGAGGGACTGAGCAGCACCATATCATCAGCGTAGCTGAGATTGTTGACGTATCTACCGTCCAATCTCAGCCCGACAGGAGTGCTGCTCAGCTCCACGATCAAGTCATTAACATAGAAGTTAAACAGGTCGGGAGAGGTGATCCCCCCCTGCCTGACCCCGCAGGTCAACCGGTAGCTGTCCGAGACCTCAGAGTCCCACCTGACGTTGTTGATCTGATTGCCGTACCAGTACGCCAGAAGATCAACGACTTCAGGAGGGACCCCCGAGCCTTGCATTTTCGTCCATAGCAGGTTGTGGTTGAGCGTGTCAAATGCGCGGCTCAGGTCCAAAAAACAGGCATAAACTGTAGTACCATTCTTTGTGTAATATTTGACTATTTCTTTAAGCGAGAACACAGCCATGTCCGTCGAAAGTTGCGGCCGAAAACCAAACTGTCCATCGTCTATGTTCATTGAAGTAAAGTGGGAATGGATAACGCGTTCAAGTACCTTGGCCACAACTGTAGCCAGAGAAATAGGTCTATAGTTAGACACGCTCGAAATATCACCCGTTTTATTCTTCGTTATAGGTACGACTAAGGTACGCATAAGCTCGTCAGGTAGGTAACAGTGTTTCACGCAGAGATTAAATAACCGCGCCAGAACGTGACATATATATTGACCTGCAAACAACAAGTGTTCTATACTAAGACCGTCGTGGCCCGGAGACTTCCCACGCTTCATACTCCTCAAAATTACTTCAATATTTTTCGGCATTATAGTAAAGCGGAGAGGCTCCGAGCCACGACTAGCCCTCGGACTATATGACTTAGCCTGCACATTATTAACACAATTTACATTATTAATACTAAAATGATTCCGGAATATATTAGCAATATTTTTCTTATTTTTGTCACCCTCTACACTTACTGGCAAACAGCTTCTATGATCTAATTTTTTTGTTTCTTTCCAAAATTCTACAAAGTTACAGTTGGAACGATGCCGAGCTAGCATGTCCATTTTTATTTTATCTTGGTTCTTAAGTACATATTTGAGCGCGGCCTTGAAATCTCTGCGTGCGGTAGTCATATTATCGTAGTGGTATCCAGAGCGCGGTCTACCATACAGTACCCACAAGGAAAACATTTCCCTAGCATTAACATGACAGCGCCTGACATGAAAATTCCAGCCCACTATGTTGTTGCGTTTTCTATGGTGCTTAGAATCGTAAGATTGTTCTGCTGCTGACTGCAGTATATCGACAATATTAGTATATAACACGTCTATACATTGATAGTGATCAGCATTTTCACATGAGGAATCAGTCTTAATACATTCTATATCGGTAAGTACATCGTCATAACTAATCATTAAATCACAGAACTTTCTATCACATACTTCAGAATACAACATCGTTTGTTCTCGTTCTCGGTTACCCCATATATGTTTTTTTATGCTTTTTACACTATCATCAATTACATTATCCGCCTCCTTAGGATTAATATTACCAAAATTGCAATCTAAAACTAAAGGGAAATGGTCAGAAGCTGTTATCGCGTGGTCAACATACACATTCGTCACTAGACGAGCCGCGGCCTCAGTCACGAGACAGTGGTCCAGCCAGCGGCACGAGCCGTGTGCGTCACTCACGTACGTGAAGGTGTCTGAACCGAGTCTGTCTAGATCCATACAGATTAACGACTGCTCACCGCAATAGTCCACCAACTCTTTCCCAAAAAGAGTTCCCGGATGCGCATTAAAGTCTCCCAAAACTAAGACGCATTCGTCATCCGCGCCCTCGATAGTCGCACTCACGAGCGCCATGCAGTCGGTAAATTCCAGCAGATTGTCGTCACTGTTAACCGGCATATAGACGCAGAACACTAATAGGCTGCGCTCGCCCTGCGATAAACGCACAGCTATCACTCGATCACTATCACACTGGATGACGTCAGCTCGTGAGAACAGGCTGGTCCGCCACATAATCGCCGTCCCGCCGTAGGATCGCCCGCGGAGCACGACCGACGTGTCTACAGAGGACTTACTGCGGCAGCTAAACTCATGGTCAATTTTATTAATAATACCGAGATCGTGCGGCATAAGCCAGTGCTCCTGCAGACAGACCACATCCGCCGACTTGCACATATCGCGTATATCGGGTATACAGTTTTTGATCGACCGACAGTTAAAAGAGACGATCTTCAAATTATTTATATTATGCTTCGGTTGTACATCCATGCTTATTGGTTAGTGGCAGCGGTATCATTCGCGGGTGAACGCTGTTGACGATATCTTCTGAATACTAAGCCTTCAGGCCAGAAGTCATTTTTTAAAAATATACTTAGCTTCGTGGTCAATATTTTTATCTTAAAAGAATTAAAATTCGTCTCCCTTGTTTGATTTAATTTTTCTACTGCTAGACATTGTTCCTTCATGTCTCGAATATACTCCATAATATCTTCTTCGTTTATATTCTTCTGTGTACGTGAAAGGTAAATATACGCGTACGACTCGGCGGCTTGCAGTTTAGTTTTGTTTTGCAACGTTCCTCTTGTATTTCTATACCTATACGGCATTGCTTTCTTTCGGGTTATTTTTGTAAACCCATCGTCATCTTTGTTATTAACCGTTTCAGTACGAGTCAAGCCGGCGGCGCGCGTAATATCTCGATACGTGGGTATGTACGTTGAGTCAGTGCCTGCGATAAGCTGATGGTGCAAGGTGATGGGGATGCACGTAAGAGCGGGCGAGTGCGGCGCGGTTGTGGCTGGAGGCGCAGGCGCCGGTGCACTTGCACTTGATAGTGCGCGGTCGCCCCTTCCCGGTCCCCGCTTCCGCTCTCCGCATTCGCCCTTAATCTCATTCCGGCCGCGTCGCTACGAGGCTCGATTGTATCCGTTACCGAATTGATCGAGGCTTGTAATATATTCTGCTTATTTCTTGCATCCTTATCGCAATGATAAGGCCTAAGAAATTGTTCGTCTGAATGTCGGCAGCTGGTATCTCGAGCCTCTCGCAACTCTTTTATCAAGTTTTTAATTTCATCGATTTCTTCCTTTAATTGATTAATATCTGAATTCGACATAGCCTTGTCACTATCCATAAGTGGGTTTGATTTGATACAGGCGACGTCGTTCTTGAGTCGGGTCATTTCTTTCAAAAAAGTAGTGATGTCAATATAATCAAATGAAACTGGAGGTAGTTTGTTCAAATTTTTTGCCACGAACGTCGGCAAGCAATCGGGTTCAGATTCCTTAATGACCTTAATAATGTCCTGTATGCTTTTAAGTTCGGACCCATCTCTCCTCCTCATTATCTTCTTCGTAGGGGCGAGTATTTTAAAAGCTATAATTTTTGCATTTTCGATTTCATCGGACGTGTAAGCACTTAGGCATATTTGCGTGATGCCAGTCTCCGGAAGGGTATCAACCTTATTGCAGATAAATGCTAACATTTCATTTATTATCACTGTGCACTGAGAACATTGTATCGCCACATCGTCAACAACACGCGTACCGGGAGCGGGAGGAGATCGCATCGTCGCCATCGTGACACGAGCGTCGCGCTTGGTCGCGGGGAGCGGACTCAATTATAGCTCAGATGGTAGCATGTCTGCCTTCAGAGCTGTAGGGCGTGGATTCGATCCCCACACAGGACAAAAATTTATGTGACGAACATAGATTTTTGTTCTGTGTCTGGGTGTATTAACAAAAAATAAAATAGTATTTAAGTATTCTATCAGCTATCTGTACCAGCTTTCCTTAGTATGGGGCTAGATGGCGCTGTGTGAAATGTCCAAAGCTTATTTTTTTATATGGTCAAGTAACGAGACGAGCAGGACTTTCACCTAGTGGTAAGCATCACGCCTGCCAGTAACAGTAGCAGTGCCAGAATCGTGAACTTGCGAATACAATCCTGCACTGCACTGCACAGCGCTCGTCACTCTGAGATATCAGATGTTAAATCTCTTCATACCCAGTAATTTCTCTGGTATATTTGCTTTATTTATACCAATATGATCGGAAGATCTTTTAGAACCAGCTAGTCAAGCTACACCACGAATACTACTGCTTACGTTAATTGCATCTCACTAACCACAGCGGTGAACAGACGCCTAATTTTTTTTTGATTTCCAGGCAGGCCAAGGTCCCGATCCGAACCTAAGGGTTGCCAGCCCAAATCCTGACAGTAAAAGTTTAAAGTAAGTTTATTCGCAATTAAGTACCACAACATTGAGCTAATATCTATAGAGTCACAAACGTCCGAAAAAAATGGCCGCACCAAATCTTTTTTTTGAACGTCTTGAACTACGATAAGACAAGCGCTCAAGCATACATTGAATACTATACAAGCGACATAACGTCTAAATTCGAACAATTCGAATCAGACGTTGTTTGGACTATTTTCACTTAGAGTTTCACTCAAGTCGTTCAAAAAGATTTGGCGTGGACATTTTTTTTTGCACGTTTGTGACTCTAAAGATATTGGCTCATTGCCATTACTACAATCGTCATATCTCATTGTATAACCCTGTGTCCAGAAGGCCCTCGTCGACCCTGCCCCTTCAAGGCGCCGACAGCTGCCGCCTGCTGCTAGCCGGCTGTGGAGCCCTGTGTGCACAGCTAGGGCTCCGCAGGTCATTCAGCGCGGCTGATGTCGCGCGCCCGCCAACTCAACACAACATGAGGAGGTACGCTACACCATAGGGAATACGCATGTGTTTTTCTTATTGACTCACAAAAAAGCTGACTGGCAACAAAACAAATCATTGAAAGTAATTTTTTTATATGTGCACAAATAACAAAGTTATTAACATTTTAGTTTCATGTTAGACAGGGAGGGCACTATACTAGGTTTATGGCGTCAAAGTTCACGATTCCAAACAAATTCTATACTAGCACGTGTTTTGCTAGAAAGAGACTGATTAACGCTTATATTTCAGAACTTTACCAGCCGATTTCAATTATTTTTTCGACGTAAGTAACAGATTCTTTTAAACTCTCCATTTATCCTATTATTGTTAATAATTGAAACATATATTCCCTATTATTCACACCTTAACTATATCAGAAACTGTTCTTGCTCAACAAGTATTCCAACAATGAGCTTGAAGCAACATGACTTCTAAGAGAAAGCATGAACCAGCAATGATCTCAAAAGTGAGTCTAAGACAGCAATGGTTCCATCCAGCTTGAAACAATAATGAGTTTGATCTAACAATGATCCTACAATTCGCTGTGCTCTTAGGCAATGATTCCAACAATGAGTTTCAGTTAACAATTGTTCCAACAATCAGCTTGAAACAATAACGATTTTTAGCCAAACATAATGCCAACAAAGAGTTTGAGAAAACAATATTTTTAAGCTAACAATAATCTTGAGCTAACAATGATCTTGAGACAACAATAATCTCAACAATGAGCTTGAGACAACAATATTTTTAAGCTAACAATAATCTTGAGCTAACAATGATCTTGAGACAACAATAATTCCAACAATGAGCTCGAGACAACAATAATTCCAACAATGAGCTTGAGACAACAATGATTTTAAGCTAACAATAATCCCAACAATGATCTTGAGACAACAATAATCTCAACAATGAGCTTGAGACAACAATAATTCCAACAATTAGCTTGAGACAACAATAATCCCAACAATGGGTTTGAGACAACAATAATTTTAAGCTAACAATAATCCCAACAATGAGTTTATGCTTACAATATTTCCAAGAATGAGCTTGAGACAACAATGATTTTAAGCTAACAATAATCTTGAGCTAACAATAATCCCAACAATGAGCTTGAGACAACAATGATTTTAAGCTAACAATAATCCCAACCCAACTTTGAGATAATAACAACTCTGACTAACGATAATACTAACAATGGGTTTGAGACAATAATGATTTTAGACAATAGACAATCGTTTAATAGTTTGATTGATTGTTTATCGTTATTTTGAGCGTTAAAAAATTAATTCTAGGAAATTTAACTACAAGTATAAACGATTGCTTAGAGCGTGGATATTTCCCTGAATCACTGAAATTAGCCAAAGTAACTCCGATCTATAAATCTGGCAACAAAAATGATCCAGGGAACTATCGCCCAATCTCAGTACTCCCAATCATATCCAAAATTTTCGAAAAAGTTCTTTATAATCGCATAGACAAATATTTAAAATCCTTTAATTTCTTGTTTGAAAAACAATATGGCTTTCGATCGCAATCAAACACACTCTCAGCTTGTATCGACCTCATAACAACTCTAAAAACCAACATAGACAAAAAACTTATAGCTCTTGGAATATTTATTGACCTCAAAAAGGCTTTTGATACAATTAGCCACAAATTACTACTTCATAAGTTACACACAATCGGTTTCAAGGGAACAGCTCTTAAAATGATACAATCTTACCTTTCAAATAGATACCAAGTAGTAAAAATTGGAGATGTGACCAGTAAGCCCGAATTAATTACCTATGGTATCCCACAGGGATCGATCCTGGGCCCTCTGCTCTTCTTGATTTACATCAACAATATCAATGAACTTAACATGAACGGTGACATCACTTTATACGCTGATGATACTTGTCTTTTTTACTTTGGGGATAAAATTGAAACAGTAATTCAACAAGCTCAAATGGATCTCAACATCTTGAACACTTGGTTTCTGCACAATTTGCTAACTATAAACATAGCAAAAACCAACTATATGATATTTAGGGCTAAAAACAAGGCTATCGATATCTTCACGCCACTACACATTAACCATAATCTACTAAGTAGAGTAGAATCTGAAAAATATCTTGGTCTTATTCTTGATACGCATCTTACATGGAAACCACATATAAGTAAAATACAATCAAAACTATCTTCCTTACTCGGTATACTTCGAAACAATGTTCGATGCTACCCTAAATCTGTTCGATATCTTATATATAACTCATTTGTAAAATCGCATTTAACATATTTAATTGAAATATGGGGATCAGCTGCCAAAACTAATTTAAAAAAACTACAAAGAATCCAAAACAAACTAGTTAAACTACTTTTCTACCTAAACAGCCTAACGTCAACAACAACAGTTTATAAAAAGACAAAGCTTATGACACTTACACAAATATATAACTACAATACCTGTATACTTGTAAGAAAGGTTTGAAAAAAGACATACATACATCAATAACATTCACTATCAAGTCACAAATTCAAAGTCGATCTTCGAGATACTCCAACCATATCTGTTTACTAAAAAAACCAAGAACAAAAAACTATGGCTTAAAAAATTTTAGATATGAAGGCGCCCAAATATACAACAAGCTACCTAAAGATATAAAAGAAATTCAAAATTTTCTATTATTCAAAAAAACCCTTAGATACTACGTAATCAATAAGACCTAAAAAACACCTAAAAAATAATAAAATACTTAAAATATAAAAACTTACACTAGTAAATTCATTGCAATTTTATTTTGAGTAAAAAATTTAAATTAATGTTAACTAGTAACTAACACACATAAATGTATATAAATTCGTACGTATACTCCCAAATTAACTCTTAATTAAACAAATTTTTCTTACTGTCTTTGCAATATAAAACAGAAACATACCAAGTGTGGAAACACTTCATGGATGTAATTATTTAATGTACTACCAAGTTATATACTAAAGACATGTTTGCATGCTACATGAATTATAAAGGCATAACAAAAAAAAAAAAAGAAAAAGAAAAAACTATATTTAACAATAAAAAACAAACAAACAAACAAAAACATTTTATATATTTTTTATTTTTTATTTTCTATAGCATATTTATATATTAAAAATTACACTCGATGTCACGTTAATTGTTTAAACTTCAGCTCGTATTGCAATAATTCTTACATAAATAGGTAATCCTTGAAGTACATACATACTTATTTATATATAAAATAAATAAATCAACTAATAGAACGAATCAAACTTCTGTTATATCTTACACAATATTACTTAAACATTAAAACATTAATTAAACACTTACATATTGCTATCAGGGCGGGAACAGTTTGCGACACTTAATAGATTCCGTGTTTACTATCACTCACACAACCCAATAAAATACCTGCTCTCGCCATACGGGGCACGATACTGAACTACCCACTTTAAAAATAGATGTGTCGCTTTTGTTTTGTTTTGTTTACACTTCGAATAAATTTGCTACTACGTAGCTGTTTCGATTAGATAGGTACTAATAGTTTGCTAAAAATGTAAATGTAAGTCTAACATAGGGTTACGTACATAATAATATTAGGCATAAACACAATACCTATTATTAGTAAAAACTTAATTATAAATACAGCAATAATAATAGCATATTCTACTAATAAGGCTATATTTGTACTGTAGCTTAATAACTAAGTAGGTACTTCTTACTCATTCTTTATACGCTAAGGCATGCATTTAAATATTTCTATATTATAAACTATAGAAATTAAAAAAAAAAAATATATATCTAAAGTTTATAATATGAGATAGCTTACATAATAATAGATATGAACATAATAATTGTTGATGTAACGTGTGCTTACTTTATCATAATAATAGCAATAAAAATGTACGTGCCATAAGATAACTGTACACTATAGTTTTGTACTGTAGCTTAGTACTTCTTATTTTATTTGTCTGCTCCATCGATATACATCTACTACGTAGGTAGTACATACTTATACTTATATCGATGGCCTGGTCCCATACTTGTATTTAACTGTGTACTTAAAACCTAACTACTAATAATAAATTATTATCTTACTTTTAAGTAACTTTTGTAAAGAATATTCTGTATTTTTCTCGCTAAGTGAATTGTCATATAATTCTTTGAGAAAATAAAATCTTAAACCATAACAATGATCTTGAGACAATAATAATCTCAACAATGAGCTTGACACAACAATAATCTCAACAATGAGCTTGACACAACAATAATCTCAACAATGAGCTTGAGCTGCCAGTGAAGGAAGCCGTACACATAGATTCACACAGTGAGGAAGCCGAAATAATGATGGTGGGTACTTTATAGTACCTACCCGGTGTTTTTTTAAAGTAATTATATATACTTTCTACCTGGCTATGTCCTAAAACTGCATCCAGAACCGCCGGAGGATGGGCAGCAGCATCCTCTCTGTTATCTTATTCTTTGGTTGCATCTTCGTTTATTATCAGACGAGATGGCACTCAAACGCAAGCCTATAAATCAATTTTAAAAACTATGTTTACGGTGGTGAGCATTCTGCGATCCCCAAGCCGCCTGCCGAGCGTGGGGATTTTGGCAACACCTCTCTATTAGAGGCCTTCGTCTAGCGTTGGACGTCTTCCGGCTATTGATGTGTGATGTGATTATTTCGATGCAAAAATATTATTATCATTATATAATAGCGACTGCCTTATAGCTCAGTAGGTAGCATGTCTGCCTTCAGAGCTGTAGGGCGTGGGTTCGACCCCACCCAGGACAAACATTTATGTGACGAACATAGATGTTTGTTCTGTGTCTGGGTGTAGTATGTATTTACAAATAAAATAGTATATAAGTATTCTATCAGCTCTCTGGTTTCCATATTACAAGCTTTGCTTAGTTTGGGGCTAGATGGCGCTGTGTTAAAAATGTACACCGATATTTATTTTTATTATTTTACTATAATTTTGTACGGGAAATAACCCGTTTCACGAGTGCTTGTCTATTCCAGCGCTACCTCAGAAGTGGGGCTGTGTGCTGCGCTAGAGGCTCTAACGCTCAGCGCCACCTCGCGGTCTTGCAGCACCTGGGTCGCAGGTATGATCATCTCCTCCATCAATGACCAACCTCAACTACTGTACAACTACTACTAACTACTAACACATGACTCACTCCCATAGAAAACGTGTCTAAGCATAATTAAACCACAGGGTTAGTCCTAATCAGTTAGCATCCTTTTAAGGGCATATTATGTAAATCGAAAGAAACATTTTTTACTATGGGGCCAACATTGAAATCGCGAAAAAATTATCAGCTGTTCCATGCAAAAAGTTCATTGACCTTGGGCAAAATGTGTGGAGGCTTTTATTGTTGGCCCCATAGTAAAAGTTGTTTGTTATTAACGTTGTAGGTTTTCTTATGTGTGTGTAATAATATATATGCATTATATATATACAACGTGTAACAAAAAGGTTCAACAATACTGAAGGGTATATATGTACTCATCATTATGAACAACTTATACTATGGAGCCAAACGTGAAATTGCGAAAAAAAATAGTTCCATACATTTTGTCCAAGGTCAAATAACTTTTTGTATGGAACAGCTGTTTTTTTTCGCTATTTCAATGTTTGCCCCATAGTGAAAGTTGTTCATAATGATAAGTACATACATAGGTTTCAGTATTGTGTTGTTCAAATTGAGCATTCAAGCTCATTGTTGGTACACACATACCTTTCAGTATTGTTGAACCTTTTTGTTACACAGTGTATATTGTACATTGTTGTTCTATTTCTATATTTCTGGTGTGCAATAATAGTACATTATGATACGAGTGTGCTATGTTGGGCATTACACTAGAGGCGCTATTATGCGCGCGAGCCGCAGGCGAGCGCGATAAGGAAGCCGAGAGCGTAATGACTAATAGCACAAGAGTTCCATACGACTGTTTTCGTCACACTTGCGAGGAAAAAACATTTTTTTTTTGATAATAATCAACCACACAGCAAAAACGTCAACAAACATTTGCGGTAAATGGCGCCCAAACCAGCAATGCGCGCGCAGGTTGACATTTACTTCAGCGGCATAAGAACTCTTTGTTGGTATTACAAAAAAACTGTAAGTATTACCCGGCTATATTAAGAGTGCTTCGTATACATACGTCTAAATGCAGTCACGTACAAACTTGACTTTACCGGGTTATACCTATTATAGCACAAGTGCCGTAATGTAAAGTAAAAAGCACGCGTGCGTAATACCTTGGATTATGAGCCTAAAACTTATGTAATAAGATCCACTTTACGAGCAAGTGTTATGAAAAGTTATATTGTATTGTATATAGCTACATTCATGTCATATTTTGTGCAAGCTAATTTGTACTCTATTTGTATAACACAGTGTGTAGATATTAGACCTAGGTGTGTCCTAAAACTGCATCCAGATCCACCGGAGGACGGGCAGCAGCGTCCTCTTGGTTAACGGTGGTGAGCATTCTGCGATCCCCAAGCCGCCTGCCGAACGTGGGGATTATGGCAACACCCCTCTATTAAGGCTTAGTTCAGCAGTGGACGTTTTCTGGCTTAACAGGGAGCTAATAACAGTCAACAGTTTGTTAATAACAAATATAAATAGTTCTATTATTATTAAATATTTACCGTGATTATATTGTGAAATGAGCTCCCGATATTCACAACATAATCACGGTAAATATCCCGTAAATAATAATAGAACTTTAGTGAGCAACCGTGATAGTTTAAAACAGTGTTTTAACAAATACAACGTAATTTTTAGTATAGTGCAAACCTGAAAGTAGTTTGTTCAGGATCACTAGGAGAATCGATTGGTATAGTTTTTACACCACGTTACATTTTGTCCCAAAAATGTTTGAAAAACAGTGCAAGTTGGACACAGTTATTAGCGATGCAAATCAATAGATCGCTTGCGGCGGCAACCCTTTGATGCGCCGGCGCATCCCCGCCGTGCGAGAACAAACAGCTCGCGTTACGGTGACCATGATTTGTGGGAACAACAGGACAACTTAGCAATAGCGTAACTTTGCGAGCTTTAAATACTTTTGTCTTATTTTTTTATATTATTTTTCTTTGAAATATACACTTTTTGGGGTGTTTCGGCTTTTCTCTATACTAATAATAACGTTGTATAAACATATACATTTCGTCTACTACTGAGCCGATTACTATACATTTTATATGGGATCACCTCTGAAGTATCACCTACCAAACAAAAAATCTAAATCAATTCATAATTGGCGTAATCGCGTAACATACATACATATAAAAAAAACATACAGTCGAATTGAGAACCTCCTTTTTTGAAGTCGGTTAAAAATTATAAATCAAGAATCACTTCCTTTCCGATCTGATCCTTGACCGCAGTTGGCTAGTGAGAGTTTTAAGTTGGTTGAGGCTCTTTGCTTAGACCGTTTACCGAAACGACTATCGATAAAACTGTACTATAGTCATGTGTACATATCCGGCCTTACTTAAAAAAACTTCTCAACCGTTAGTCACTGCTTAAGATGCTCTGCCATCTTCTCTCTGGCGTGAAGTTGCACGTGCTAGAAAAGGACAGAGAAGTTTAAGCAGTGACTAAGAGAATCAAGATTATTTTAGGTAAGGCCGTTTATGTGTACTATGGTCATGTGTGTGTGTTTCAGTTGGCGGATCTCAGCTGCCGTCCCCGCAGAGATCTCAAGCTTCCCAACCTCTGCACAGGCCCACACCGAGCGATAACAAGAAGGTAAATATCAAATGGAGTTAGTTAAGAGTGCGACTAATGCCAGAAAAATATCAGATTTCACCCGCGCGTCTTGCATTAGTTTAGAGTCGAAAATCGCATGATACAATTGATGATGTGGTGCTGTCGCTGATAGTTTAGAGCATTTGAATTAAAACAGTTTTTATTTGTTAGTAATTTGTATATTGTTTTAATAATAAACTAGATTGTTTTCCAAAATTATATTCGGTTACTCGGCTTCTTTAGGGTTTTCCCCTACCTGTAGTATTTTTTTAATCTGAATATTAACGTTCTTTATCATTAAACTATGTGTTTATAAAATACACCTTTTACTTACTTTTGGCATTAGTCGCCCCCTTAAAAGCAAGACATTTTCTGTACGAACATAGCCCAGTGGTGTAATATATGTATTATTTACTACCTATGCTCATAAGTAATATTTTTAGTAAGGCCGTTAATGTACTGTGGTTGAATAAGGCCGTTGTTGTGGTTGGTTTTTGAGTAAGACTCTTATGGTTATATTTTTATAGTATTATCGTTATTGTGTTCTTTTAGTATGACCCTTATTATGTTGCTTTGTTAAGACCCTTATTATGTTGTTCTAGTAAGACCCGTATTGTGTTGCTTTGTTAAGACCCTTATTGTGTTGTTTTTAGTAAGACCATTATTTTCTTATTTATTGTATTGTTTTAGTAAGACTTGTGTTGTTTAAGTAAGACCATATTGTCTTATTTTAGTAAGACCCTTATTGTGTTGTTTTATTAAGACCCTTATTGTGTTGTTTTTAGTAAGACCATTATTTTCTTATTTATTG
The DNA here is from genome assembly GCA_905404285.2 of Erannis defoliaria. Classification (NCBI taxonomy): domain Eukaryota; kingdom Metazoa; phylum Arthropoda; class Insecta; order Lepidoptera; family Geometridae; genus Erannis; species Erannis defoliaria. The sequence continues at coordinate 1,101,703 of FR990094.1, read as the reverse complement.
TATTGTTTTAGTAAGACCCTTATTGTGTTGTTTAAGTAAGACCATTATTGTGTTATTTATTGTATTGTTTTAGAAAGACCCTTATTGTGTTGTTTTAGTAAGACCATTATTGTCTTATTTTAGTAAGACCCTTATTGTGTTGTTTTAGTAAGACCATTATTGTCTTGTTTTAGTAAGACCATTATTGTCTTATTTAGTGTTTTGTTTTAGTCATCATCATCATTATTTCGATTCAAGGCTGTTTTTTTATATTAGTAAGACCATTATTGTGTTATTTATTGTATTGTTTTAGTAAGGCCCTTATTGTGTTGTTTAAGTAAGACCATTATTGTGTTGTTTTAAAGTATAATTGTCATCGTATTGTTTGCAGGTCCGTCAGAACTACATAAAGCGACGTCTACTGACGACGTATCGAGCTTTGGAGAGGATGTCGCAATCGGACTTCAACCTCGACCGGTTAGAGGTATGTTTTGCTACAATTCATGTTATTATCGTGTATTTTTGTAGTGGTAGGACTACTGCAGAGTCCGCCTGGGGAAGTACCACACCTTTGCCAGTTATTCAAACGCCAATAGTGTGCAAGCATTACTGTGTTCCGGTTTGAAGGGTAATGTTACCAGAGAAATTACTGGGCATGAAGAGATTTAACATCTAATATCTCAGGGTGACGAGCAGTGCAGTGCGGCGCAGGATTGTGTTCGCATGTTCACAATTCTGGCACTGCTACTGTTAGTGGCAGGCGAACGTCTTGCTCGAATCATCGCTTAAATGTTTTTTTTTTTTAAATGCCCGTGTGTAGCGCCGTTCCAGGGCACACTCTCCGAATTGTTTCCGATAGAAGACAAGCAAGCAACCTTACGTCGATGCTCAAGGGCTTGCAGCCGAAACTGGACCAAAGTAGTCCACACCTATAACTGTGATGACATATATATATATATATAGTGGGAGGCCTTCCTACGCTGCGTCTTCCGGTTCGCGGTCGCCACTCAAGAACCTTTCTTCCCCATCGGTTATCAGTTCTTCGAGCGATGTGGCCTGCCCTGCGCCACTTCAACTTGCAAACCTTGCGAGCTATGTCGGTAACTTTGGTTCTTTGGCGAATATCCTCGTTCCGGATTCTATCGCGCAAAGTAACTCCGAGCATAGCTCTCTCCATTGCCCGTTGCGTGACTCTGAGTTTCTCCAAAAGGCCAGCAGTTAAAGACCACGTTTCAGTTCCATATGTCATCACTGGCAACACACACTGGCCGTAGACCCTTGTCTTCAGACACTGCGGTATTCTGGACGAGAAGATAATACGCAAAATAAATAATACTTATTAAAAAACAACCGACTTCATTTTCGACTATCAGGATGACATTTTAATTTATCCAGTTATTTTGATTTAAAAATCGAACCACTGAACAGCTTTCGACAAAATTTACATGGGACCATATCTGAAGTATCCTACCTACCAAACAAAAAAATAATCATGTAAATCATTTCATGAGGCGGAGTAATCGCGTAACAAACATACAAAAAAATATACAGTCAAATTAAGAACCTCCTTTTTTTTAAGTCGGTCAAAACTGAATTGTCGTTATAACTGCGCAGGCGGCGGCGGTGTCCGCGGTGGCGGGCGCGGTGGCCGGCCCCGGGCCCACCACGCTTGCGGTGCCGCACTCCAAGCTGCCGCACTCCAAGTTTGTGCACCCAGGTACAGTAACCGGCAAACAACTTGAGCCAATGATCTTGGCTGCGCAGTGACGATTTTACGGTATAAGTTACAATAGTAAATCTGGTGTGGCGCAAGTTACAATAGTAAATATAGTGTGGCGCAAGTTACAATAGTAAATGTAGTGTGGCGCAAGTTACTATAGTAAATGTGGTGTGGCGCAATTTACAACAGTAAATGTGGTGTGGCGCAAGTTACAATAGTAAATGTAGTGTGGCGCAAGTTACAATAGTAAATATAGTGTGGCGCAAGTTACAATAGTAAATGTAGTGTGGCGCAAGTTACTATAGTAAATGTGGTGTGGCGCAATTTACAACAGTAAATGTGGTGTGGCGCAAGTTACAATAGTAAATGTAGTGTGGCGCAAGTTACAATAGTAAACGTGGTGTGGCGCAAGTTACAATAGTAAATGTAGTGTGGCGCAAGTTACAATAGTAAATGTGGTGTGGCGCAAGTTATCGTAAAAGGGCAAAGAGGAAGTATTCCAGATTTAGTTTTGAAATGTACGCCTAGTTTCCGTCATTCCAGAGGCGGCGGAGCTGGCGCTGACGGCGGCGGACCTGGAGCGCGAGCGCGGCCGCCCGCTCTCCAAGTACGAGCGGAACATGATGATATTCAACTGGCTGCACACGCTGGACGAGGCCGCGCCCTTCTAGCTGCCGCTGCAGCTGGACCTGGCGCAGGAGAGGTAGGGAACTGGAATACAGGACTGTACCATAGTGTAGTAAGGATTAACTTCAGTGCGTTATATCTGAATGTATTCGTGGACGGCAAGTTTTTTTTTCAGTTTTTTTTTTATGCCGTATATCACGATGATTATAATATTTCATATTATCTTAGAGTATATTTCAATATCGCTATTCATTCATTTCATTTAGTGTTTTTTTTTTGCGAAGTGCACAAATTACAAAGATAATAAAATTAAATTTAAATGGCGAACCATATTCATGAAATATTATAGCATCGTAATCCGTGACGGCTTTTATACAGAAAAAAAAATGACAATATATTATTATTTATTAAATTAATTAATTTGGGTCTGAAAAATATGGAGGAATATAATATTTTCTTAAAAAATATTTTTCTGGAGGATGGATTGAAAAGTGTATTCAATTTTTGTTTTATTTATACGGGAATACTCACGTTTAATTAAATCGGATACTCCGACTACAGTTTCGATCAGATCCGGTGACCTTTTTCAAAGAGTGAAAACAGAGCCCGACGCGCGGCTGCGTCCTGCTTAGTGCACTGTATTCAATTTGTCAAAAATATCAAAAAATAATAATCAAAGAAAATTATATTGATGATATAGCTAAAAAATAATGAAGTGAAAATAATTATGTATACAGGGTTAGTCCTAATCAGTTGGCATCCTTAAGGGCATACTTTGTACATCTAAACAACTTTTACTTTTGGTCCTACATTGTAATCGCAAAAAAAACCAGCTGTTCCATACATTTTGCCCAAGTTCGATGAACTTTTTGTATGAAACAGCTGATATTTTTTTCGCGATTTCAATGTTGGCCCCATAGTGAAAGTTTTTAGTTTTGATGTACAGAATATGCCCTTAGAAAGATGCTAACTGATTAGGACTAACCCTGTGTTATGGTGTATAAGCCGGAGGGATAAAGAATAGATCTGAAAATGGAGGCGGGTACTCATGGTACGGTTGGCAAAACACGTTCTCTTTTGAACACGTTGACTTTTAGTTTTTCGTTGTTAATTATTCTTTTTTATTATTATGATTTCAAACGGGACGGGACGGGTTAGTTGTAATTAATTAATGATAGTTACAATAATGACAAAAAGGTTATTAAAATAAATAAGGAGCAAGGGTAAATTTAAGAAAAAACAACATGGTTTTAGTTTAAAATTATTTATTTAATATTATTATGTATGATGTCCGGAGAAATGTCGACAATATCATTGTTTGCTAACACTGATTATTGTCATTATTGTTTTGCAGCGCGTACTTCATTGTGCGAGTATAGACAGCGATAGATTGTGAGCGAGATAGCATGCGGGCGGACGCCATTTTTAGATCTATTCTTTATCCGCTCGGGTTATACGAAAGCGATGGTGTTAACAAACATTGATAAATCATGAAATTAACGTCTCGAGTGTAATGATCAACACACTATCATTAATTCATACATGTACTATTTTTTTTTTTGTATTTTTTATTCCGTTGTACTGTTACCGGACCACGAACAAATTTTTTTTCTTAGTCCGGTTGACCGGACTAAGTTTTCTTTTCAAGACTTATTTGACACGGACGGTTTTTTTTTTCTTTTCTATACGGATTGACAGAAAGAATGATATGAAAATAATATATTCATTATTATGTTAATCAGTTAATTAGCATGTTGATGTGGTGTTAAATGAAACGTGGATCGTAACGTGGTCGACTTAGAGATCAATTCAGTGCAATTATTTACAGATAATCATTTATATTTCCTCTTACATTACAAAAAAAGTTGCAAGTTTTATGTTTATTATTTATTTGTACGTAAAATACGGGGCTACGCGGGACGGTAATACTAAGCCGAAGGGTTGTTTTACTTATCGTTGTGAACAATGTTTACTATAAGGCATGGGCGTATTAAGGGGGGGGGGGGGGGGGTCAGGTGCCCCGCCCTGGCGACGCCCATGGTGATGAGTACAATAATCGTTTCGGCTTAGTTATACTATTACGCGTAAACATGTCTAAAAAGAATAAAAAAAAATGTTGGCAATAAATAAATTAAAAATACTATAGTAACCACAGACAATACGAAAAAATTACAATCCGTACAGATTAGTAACACAAAAAAAGGTTATTAAAAAGAAAAATAAACACATCATTTAGAATAGTGGTAGGAAAGTAATTTTAATGTTATAATTCATTTTTAGTTATATCTCAGGGTGACGAGCGCAGCGCAGGATTGTGTTCGCAAGTTCACAATTCTAGCACTGCTGCTGTTAGTAGCAGGCGCGACGCTTACCACCTGGGAACGTCTCGCTCGTCACGCCATTCAGTTGATAAACGTATAAAAAATTTAAATGTTAAAACCTATGTATTATAAATTAAATATTAAGCTTAAAATTATTTATAAATGATCTCAAAACTACTTCGAGCATATACCATTGGATATGCCAAGGGTAGGGCCTTCGCTTTTCTGTAGATATGCTAATGGCGATAATTTGCGTACTTTTCTGGCACTTTTTGCGAGGGACGAGGTAAACACATTGACACACTTTCAAGTAAACGTTCACACTAATAAAGCAAATTCCTGTACGTATAAACACACACTAAAACAAGCTCGCAACACTGCCACAAGATATGTGGTCGATGACCATATGCCTTTTGGCAGAGGGGTGCGTCTTAGTATCTAATGGTATATGCTCGAAAAAAAAACAAAGAATCTCATATGTATATACGACAGTATAAAAAAACTAAGTTTTTATGTATGTTTGTAAAGATTCCTCTCATTGCGTAAAGTTGGCCTGACAGTAAAGGGTTAAAACAATACCCGTCTTACCACAAAAATAATTTAAAGGAACGCTTAGACATCTGTTTAGCTAGACAGTGTCTAAAAGTTAGATACCGTTTAAACCGATATTTTCTTACCACTGAACCATGTTTAGCATTTATTAAATTAATTTCACAAGCATAACTGATTGATTGACGTAAAATGTCAAAACTGAGTTAGACACGTCTTAAACCAAGGTTATGCATGTTTAAATTAAAACGTGTGGCTAACGCATGTATATGGGTCAATCTACTTTTAAATGTCCATATTTAAATATTTTTGGTTTTTTTCTCTTCGGCTTATTTCTTGCATTTTTTTACTTTATTTAATAGGTAATTTCTTATTTTTTTAGAATCCGTACTGAACAGAGCAAATTATTTGAAAAATATGGTAATTAGTCTTGAAATTCGGAAATTGTCCAAGTCATGTCTGTCCCTTGGACAACTTTCTTAATACATTTTCTAACAGTGTAAACTTCAGTTAAAATAGAAAGAAACACATTTTTAATAACAATTATAGCATAAATTTCGATTATGGAAGTGTGGGTATGTAACACAACTCTTAAATCAGCAAATATTTTCGCTAATATAGTCCCTTGGACAACTAGTTTTCTTTCACGCAACTAAACTTTGCATTAAAATTTAAAATGCTGAGCACTAACTGACAAAATGTCACATTATAATTGATTTTTTTATAGTACTATGTCTTTGAAAGTTTTGTGAATCCTTCTACTGCAGAAAGAAAAATTAAATAAAAATGTCTACTATAATATCTAGGGACTACTTGGTTGTCCAATGGATAAATTTGGTTGTCCAAAGGAAATACTAGGACCTCAAAGGCCTAATTTTGTATTTTTAGAACATTAAAAAGATCAATAAAACTGGTTTATTAATATGAATAGAACAGGTTTATTATTAGAATTCTTAACATGTTTAAATGCTTACGTAAGAAACAATAAACACTCAATAACGTTACAATAAATGCAACATTAAACGTAATCAATATTCTTAAAATAATAGGTGACAGTTTTTTCCTAAGCTTCCAAATACATCTGCAGTTTTTTTGTTCTTCTGGCATCATACTAGAAATTGGCCTCTTGTTTTTATGATAGCTTTCTCTTTTTTTTCTCAATCGTTCAGCCTGTTTTTCTGGATCAGCCTTAAGTCTTTCTCTATAGCGTCTCGATTTTTCTTTTTCTGACAATCCCATTTTCTGTAAATAACACATAAAATGACAAAATTTAGTCCTAACACGGTTAAGGAGTTCCTATGATCTCCTGACCGTTGCAACATCTAGGCATATAGTGCTTTATGAGATAAATCTGATGACTAAACACGACTGTTATTTGTTGATTAGTTTATTACAAAATGGAGTAATTGATTGCAAAATAATATAAAATCTAAGAATAATAATTAAATATTATAAATGCTAAAAATTGTTTATTTGGTTGGTACTACTTCACGGCTCAACCCATTTGATTGGGAATAGATAAACAGAAAGATAACTAAGAACATGTTGCTTTTTGTTCTAGTACCACGTTGACAAATTCGCGTGCAAAAGCTAGTACATGACATTTTAGAAAACTATGTTTTACTACTTATCGAGTCTGATTAGGACTATTATTGTCCCATGGACAACCAATTTGTCTCACGGACAACCATATGGTTGTCCAAATGACTGGTTGTCCGAGTGAATTTTTTTATTATTTGCGATGTTTGTTTAAAAATTAATGATCTTTTATATTTTGTCTCATCGTCTATGTATAAAATAGGTTAATTTCTACATGATGCACTACAATTTACTATAAAATATCGGTTACTTACGAAATTATTCCGGTTGTCCAAACGACACACAATAAAGCCGCCCACTCTCTCAAACAACACGCGGCGGACTGACGCCGCAGCTATGGCGAAATCAAAATGGCGGCTGATCGTGTTGTTAACAGAGCGCTACTAACTTGTTGATGGGTACCTGCTGCGCCATCTATATTTTATGTGCCGAATTATTTAACGGTTGTCCGAATGACCTATGGAACTTAAAACTTTATAGGGACAAATTAAAAATGCAAGAAATTCGTAATTAAAGAAAAGTAAAAACGATATCAACACGAGTTCTGGATATTAAACATACGAATAAACGATTGTATATAATTGAAATTAATGCACAGTAGTGTTTTGTTATTGTAATACAAAGTTTTGCAGTGCTGTGTTGCTATGGGACAAACAGCGAATACATTAACTGACTTTTAGTCTTTTGGACAACCATTAAATAACCGATAAAATAGCAAAATATTAACAAAACGTCTTACTAAGCACGTTTTTCGTTGATGAGAGAAGTAAAATACTTGCAGACAACACTTATTTTACATATAGAATTTCGATTACCGAGTAGGGACACAGAGAAGGCGTCGTTGGACAAATAAAAGTTGATCGACCCATATCATTAGACGAGTGCTAGCGCGGATTTGTGGTACGTAATTTGTGAAACATATGTTCAACACGTGTCTAAGGCTTGCTTAAATCTTTTGTGGTAAGACTGTACATCTTTTTTTCATAGTTGCTCGCTATGTGTATCTTATCACATCGGATTTACGTTCATAATCCAAGATATTAATCAAGCGTACATTACAACACTTATGTCCCGGTTAATTAAGCTTGTACGTTACTACAAGTTATATATTTGTTCTTTATTTAACCGGGTAACACAGTTTTTTTTTGTAATACAGAGTTTTATGCGCGCCGTTTTCGCTGTGTGGTTGATTATTATCAAAAAGATAACAACAATACATGTTTTTTCCTAGCAAGTGTGATGAAAAACGTCGTATGAAACGCGTGTGCATTGATCATTACACTCGCGGCTCTCTTATCGCATCGCGCGTAATACTGCCTCGATTGTAATGAGCAACATACCACACTAGTATCATAAGGTAATCCCGTTGCAATTGGGCACAAGGCCATCGAACATCTTGCTTGCGGTGGGGCCCTGGCCTAAATAATATCAATGATCCTACTAGGATGAATATATAATGTATATAAGTGCTATAAATTATGTTACAATAAATAAATTCAAAAACAAATTGTTTTTAATTTATAGTATTTATTAATGTTTCTTTCTAGGAGTTATTAACTAATTTACATCCTCTTAGCATATAAAACATACAGATGACTCGGTCTTATAGAATTACATTTATATTTAAGTATGCATATTACATTTATATGCATCCGCCCTTGGGAACCAGAATACATCTATAGGACCTGCGTATATCCTAAAACTGCACCCAGAGCCACCGGAGGACGGGCAGCAGCGTCCTCTCGGTTAACGGTGGTGAGCATTCTGCGATCCCCAAGCCGCCTGCCGAGCGTGGGGATTATGGCAACCCCTCCCTATATAGGGAGAGTCCTTCGTCCAACAGTGGACGTCTTCTGGCTAACGATGACTTGTTCAACGACCGCTGGAGCCGACTGACTCTTATGCCATCCGTATCACGGTAGCGCTAATATTGATCTATCTAGGATTGTTGTTTACTATCGGCTTGAGGTTGGAAGAGTTGGGTGCATCAGCCCTGAAAGAAAGATTTCAGTTTTGAAATTAAGGTGCATGGTGTACGGAGAAAGTAGCCGTCGTGGGCAACTTGCAGTAGTAGTTCCGATCGCCCATCCCATAAGAGTAGCTGGGGGGCGGGGGGCACGGGTGGGCTACGTAATTTCTAGCCACTACAAAAACCCACAACACAAAATAAAATAGACGTATAAAATGGTCACTGACCATATTATACCTTCTGGCAGAGAGGAACCCCTAAATATATACATTGTGGTCGATTTTGAAGGTTAATTGACAGAATTAAACTATTGCTGTCCTTCGCTAACATGCCTATACTCATATTCATAATCAAACGGACTAAACTGACAGATTGAAATGTCAGTTTTCAAAATAATGCTGCTAAGAAACCGTAGTGATGGGTATTGTTAAGTTCATATCGTTCAAAAGCTTTTTTTTTTTTTTGGCATCGCACGTTGTGCATTCTGCCAGTGTCAAGTTTATGAATTTTTACATTTATTTGTTATCATCAAGTCATATATGTCATGAAATCACAGTAAGTCACACGAAATTAGTCATAGTCGAGTCCAAGTCATAACCTAGTAAAGTTGTGGCGACTTTACTATGAGCTTCTACGGAGTTTTGAAAACAACACGAAAATACATGTTTCACCACATTATATCACTTGCCCACGCTCGTGCATGTAATTCAACACTCAATGAATAAAACACCACCATTTTTAATCATTAATTCGCGAAAAAACACAAGTTTAAGAAAATAATAGAATGCAACGATATGATATTTCCGTGTTCCCGCCAAAACTCTTCAAAAGAATTATTGAATAATTATTAAATGCCGTTAAATATTTAAAGTGCTGCCAGTGGAAGTGCACGTAGAAAAGGGAAAACATATTGTTTGAAAAAGTTTTTATGTAAATTGTTACACGGAAATGTAACATTAATTTGATGATTTATAACCTTGGAAAGATTGAAACCGTACATAAGTTAGGAACTACACCTTTTACAAATACTAATATAAATTTATCGAAGTAGTTAATTGGTGTGAAATTATTAAGTTTGTTAACATAACTTCATAAGTTAACAAAACGATTAAGTTTCTTAACATAATTATGTTAATAAACCTAATATTTTTATCCCAGCACTATTAAAATTTTGCCAAAAAGTAGCAACACTCGAAATGTCAGTTTAGTCCGTTTAATTAAGAATCCGAGTATAGTAAAAAAGTGACAGCAACATATTAAGGGGGCGACTAATGCCAAAAGTAAGTAAAAGGTGTATTTTTAAACATATAGTTTAATGATAAAGAACGTAAATATTCAGATTTAAAAAATACTACAGGTAGGGGAAAACCCTAAAGAAGCCGAGTAACCGAATAGAAGTTTGGAAAATAACCTGCTTTATTTAAAAAAAAAAAAATTACCAACAAAAAAAACTGTTTTAATTCAATTGCTCTAAATTATCAGCGACAGCACCACTTTTTTTTACGAATTACATAGCCAAGCTAATGTTTTAGCACAGTAGCCGTTTATTTCATGCCTACATTATGAATAATTAAATAAAATCCCACCTAAATTGCTCAAAACCATCATCATCATCAATTGTATCATGCGATTTTCGACTCTAAACTAATGAAAGACGCGCGGGTGAAATCTGTAATTTTTCTGGCATTAGTCGCACTCTTAATGAGCGATTTCCCTAACAAAAAAAAGTCTCCTTCAACTCGACAGATAGCGCAGACTAAACATGCCAGTCAAAAACAGCATAATCTGGTTAGGTGGCAAATGAAATTTAAAAAAAAAACTCGATAATGACTGGCACGTCTGCTCTGCGCAAAGTCAGAGCCATCTACAATGACAATCAAATTCAAATTCAAAATTAATTTAATAAGATAACACTGGATCCATTTTAGTTAGTACACATAAAGTAAAAAAAAGGAGCTTATAAACTACTGTTAGTCATGTACTTAGGAGGCATCTCTTGAGGAAACATAGTCCTCATGAGATGCCTCTGAGGCCTTTGGGCGGAACATTAACTCTGACACTAGGGCTGGCCACTCAGCCTATACGAACTTACTTACTTACTTTATGAGATGCCTCAGTACAGGAGCAACAACACAATGAACAACAATTAAACAAGAACAAAGGACAATGAGCTCCTTTTTATTGCCTGTCAGAAAAACTCCCCTTAGTTTAGAAATGTCAATTAAAGCCTTCAAAATTGACCATAATGCCCACCCATTATAACGCGATCGTCCATTGGTAGTACTTCCAAGACTTTTTTTATTATTTAATTGAGTTAGGAGACGAGCATGACGGTCCCCTGGGCCCTGTTTTATAAAGCTACAAGTACAAGCTCACAATAGGGTAGATGACTGATGTTTATATCGTTGAAACCAGTAGCTTTGATGAAGAATTTAAGTAAATATAATATGTTTATTGAAAAAATAATTTAAATCGGTTAATAATGTTCTGATATATGAGCGTTTAAAGTTTTTGTTAGAGACAACTCTGTCCCTTTCCCACAAAACAAAAAATTACGTCACGCGTTACTTGTCAGAATAGAATTTATATGGCGTACAGAGAAGTGACGTCACGATTTGCTGTTTCGCCTCTCTGTCTAGCATGATATCGAAATGCTTATAAGTTGCTTATTTTTGATCAGATTTCAATTTTCTTTTCATTAACCAGCTATATTTAAGGGCCACATTTTAATAGGACAATAAAAATACCAGTCATCTAGCCTATCGTCGAGTTACCATGCAAATGACTTACTGAGACAAAAGTAGCATGCTAGAAAAAAATATACTCCATACTCACTTCCTGATTTTTTGGCGTCGTAGCTTCAGCAGATGCTCCCTCGGGATTCCGTGCACCTTCACCAGGTGCTTCCTCGTGGAACAACCACTTCTATACCTGGAACAAGTGTTCGAGGTTTTGGGTGGTGCTGGCATGTGGTGGCACTTGATACTGTCATATAATATCTTACTATAATTTCCTCACCATGCGGTCATGTTCATCGCCGAATTTAAGGGAGGGCATCTGCCCGGGGCCCTGGGCCGTAGCCAGGGAGGGCAGGTGGGTAAATAATGTCACGTAGTCAAGTATCTATAGAGGCTTCGCTCGCATGGCAAAAATATCTGACGATTCAGGAAGCCACTGACCAAGAAGACAGGGAGTTCTGTTTCTATCACATGAAAAAGTATTTTTATTGATAACGTTTGTTAATGAAAATATTGTACATCAGAACTCACGTCAGTCCAGCTTCAATCAAAAGGTTATGAAACCTACCTAACCTAATTAATGTACCTTAAAAGATACCATCAGCTAATAATAAGCAAAGTACTGTGAAGCGCCCTACCTGTAACAGCAGCTGCCCTACCTTAAGGATTGTATTTACCAAATTTGCCCTCGCGAAATCAAATTTATTTAGTCAAATTACTATATTTAAAGCCCAAAAATACAAAATGTTACAGAAGAACATCCGTCTTAGTAACATCTGTGGATGAAAACACGATTGATTATACTTTCCTCGATAGAAAAAAATACCGAAACAGTGTCTATATTTAAACCATTTTCAGTTTTATGTCCCAATTGCAGCACATAGTCACATTAAAAAAATATGTATTATAAGTTAATAGTATTTTGAAGAGCATTCTGTGGTTCAAAAGTTATTAATTTCTATACTTTTCATGTAATCTGAGAAAATCTTCAAAAATCGAAGTTTGAGACGCACGAATCTGCGTAACCGCCATATTTTTGCTCCGCTAAATGTGACCCTACCCGATACAGCTTTAGACTAATTATTGATCTCATTAAAAAATGTGCTTGAAAAGTGGAATACCCGGCCTTAAATTCAGGTCTAGCTACGGCCCTACCGGGGCCTCCACATAAATTGTACTTACTTCCTAAAAAAAATTCGGTAAACCCAGCGACGGGTATAATGGAATGGACGGCCCCAGCGCTTGCAAATCGATCTAAATTAACAAGTCAACACAATCAAGCATACCTAACTAAAAGTAAGCATATTACATTTTCCAGAAAATAGAGATAGCGAATCTAATTACTGCATGACAAAAAGAGAACACATGTAAATGTATTAGAAGTTTGTATTGTCGTATTGTACGGCTCGCATGTCGCAAAGGCAGAGTATGACTGAAGCGAGTGAGACCCAGCGCTCAACATCTACGGCCTTGCTATAAAACGCCGTTCAAACTTAGTCACTGCTTAAACTTCTCTGTCTTGTTCTCGCACGTGACATTTCACGTCAGCGAGAAGTTGTCAGAGCATCTTAAACAGTGAATAAGGCTTGAGCGCCGTTTTGTAGTGCGGCCGATAGTCTTCAAAATCCGTGCGCTTATTTCCCGTCCATTCATTGGATCATTGTCGCTGATCTTACTCTAATTTCCCCACCATGCGGTCATGTTCATCGCCGGATTTAAGGGATGGCAACTGGGGCAACTCCGGTGCCTCCACATAAATAGGCTAGATGACTGGTTTTTTTTATTGTGTTATTCAAATGTGGCTCATAAATATAGCTGATTAATGAAAAGAAAATTAAAATCTGATCAAAAATAAGCAACTTATAAGCATTTTTATATCATGCTAGACAGAGACGCGAAACAGCAAATCGCGACGTCACTTCTCTGTACGCCATATAAATTCTATTCTGACAAGTAAGGCGTGACGTCATTTTTTGTTTTGTGGGAATGGGACAGAGTTGTCTCTAACAAAAACTTTAAACGCTCATATATCAGAACATTATTAACCGATTTAAATAATGTTTTCAATTACCATACTATATTCACTTAAATTCTTCATCAAAGCTATTGGTTTCAACGATTTAAACATCAGTCATCTAGCCTATTTGTACTTACTAAAAAAAATATGTTAAGCCCTAGTTTGCTGAGAATATTTGATTTGTCTCGAAATAAATTATTGAAAAACATTGCATGAAAAATACTATTCAACTGCCAAAGCAACTCCTCAACACAACATATTAAGGGGGAGGCCTACGGCCAGCAGTGGACATCTTCAGGCTGATGAAGACGATTTCTTTGTTGCCCCCAGGGCCTCCAAACCTCTAATTCCGGCCCTGTCATGTTAGCCTCATCACTACCCTTGATCCTTCGAATAGCTTATTTTATATTTATAAATCTTACTAAAATCCGTATAAATTGCATAAACTTCTCCGCTTTTATCTAATACTTCTAGAATATCATTAACGTAGCCAATGAGATTAGTAGTTGTTGATTTTCGGGGCCTAAATCCGTGTTGATTAGTGTTCAGGTGCGGCGATAAATGCCAGTACATTTTTTTAACCACGAAGGACTCAATAATTTGCCAATACCGGAAAGAATTGAGACAGGTCTATAATAGGCTAGATGACTGGATTTATTTTATTGTCCTATTAAAATGTGGCCCATAAATATAGCTGATTAATGAAATCAAAATGAAAAACTGATCTAAAATAAGCAACTTATAAGTATTTTAATATCGTGCTAGACAGAGAAGAAACAGCAAATCGTGACGTCACTTCTCAGTACGCCATATAAATTCTATTCTGACAAGTAAGGCGTGACGTAATTTTTTGTTTTGTGGGAGAGGGACAGAGTTGGCTCTAACAAAAACTTTAAACGCTCATATATCAGAACATTATTAACCGATTTAAATTATTTTTTCAATAAACATACTATATTTACTTAAACTCTTCATCAAAGCTATTGGTTTCAACGATATAAACATCAGTCATCTACCCTATTATAAACACGCGACAGATCTCCTTTATTGTGTATCGGAGTGATGTAAGCCACTTTCCATTTAGATGGGAAAACCCCCAAGACTTGTTGAATATCACAGACAGTGGCCAAGCTAGCTGCTGAGCACATCGTTTCAACACTATGGATGGCAGTGATTCAGGACCAGGGGGGTTAAAATGGTCGCGTTTAGCAATTCTGCATATGATCCTACGATGATTCATTTCGCAAATCGTAAACCAATTCATACTATGATTTTGCAAATGATTCTGTTACGGATTTCATTCGTTTGACAGTTTTCTATAGAAAGTCGTAAAATGGTTGATGAAAGATGAATGGCATAAAGTCAACTTGCAGATTCGTTAGAAGTTACGCGAGAGCAACTTTTTACAATTCATTCTGCGAAGAATTCATTAGATGAACTGTTTTTAGGGGAATTGCTTAATGCGGCCATTTTAGAAAAAAATTAAGAGTTAAATGAGGAAGATTTGTATCACTTTGCCATTGCATAAAATAGGGCAAATTAAAATCACGAAACACCAATTACTGAGATCCAGAAGCCCACTACTAATTCTCTTCGATATATTATCCAGAAACACTTCAAAGCAGTTTACCCTTTATGTTTGGGGGAAAACCATGCCACACATCTTCACAAATAGAATGAGATTCCCAATCGCGTCTGCAAGATACTTCGTAATCCTTTAATACAGCTATCAGAACGCCACCCCCACTCTCTTTAATAGATGCAGAATGCTTGTCGATCGCGACTGAAAGTATTACGAGGGCGGCACTGAAAATTTCGGGAATCAAGGAAGTGACACAACATTACTATTTAAAAATATATTTATTGCTTTTCGAAGTATTCTCCGCGAAATTTGACACATTTTTCCATACGATGGAACCAATCATTGAAGCAACCATTCCATTCGGAAGTTGGGGTCTCCAAAATGGCCGTTTTGTAGGCGTCCACAGCTTCTTCAGGTGATGAAAATCTCTGTCCACGCAATTTATTCTTTATTTTAGGGAAAGTATAGAGATCATTAGGGCTTAGGTCGGGGCTGTACGGCGGATGGTCCAATAATTCTATGTTTTCTTGCTCTAAAAACTCTTTTGTTCTGTGCGCGGTGTGAGAACTCGCATTGTCGTGATGGAGGATGATGCGGCGGTTGCAGTTCTCTTTACGGAGTTCAGAAACGACCTGTGGCAAACAAATGCTAGCATACCATTCTGCATTAACCGTTCTTTGTCCCTCAAGAGGAATAGTCGTAACATGGCCGGTTTTGGAGACAAACGTGGCCACCATTTTTTTTGCAACACTCCGTGAACGAACAATTTTTGTTGGCTTTAACTCATTTTCGAACACCCAAACTCGTGACTGGTTTTTTGTTTCGGGTTCGTACGCGTATATCCAGGATTCGTCACCTGATACGATGTTGTATACAGCATTTGAGGATCCTGCGTGGAATCTTTCGAGAGTTCTGACGCACTAAGTAACGCAAGCCGCTTTTTGCTCTTTACAGAGCGAATGCGGTATCCATCGGGAAAACAACTTTTTTACACCTAATTTTTCATGCAAGATTATTTGTATTTGACTCATGCCAATGTCTAAAGTTGCCTGAATTTCGCGGTATGTCACATGTCGATCTTCCTCAATCAGCTTACGCACAGCATCAACGTTTTCTTGGGTGACTGCAGTTTTTGGACGACCTTGACGGGGATCATCACTGAGCTTGACACGTCCACGTTGAAATTCAGCAAACCAGCGATAAATTGTGGTTTTGGATGGGGCTTTATCACCAAATGCAGAAATCATCCGGTCAACACACTGTTTTTGTGTTAAACCACTTCGAAAGTCATAATAAATCATCGCTCTTGAATTTTCTCGAGTCAATTCCATTTTCTCAACGACTAAACAAGTTTGACAAAACCTTGTGACAAGACCGAGAATATTTTTTTAAATAAATAAATGGTATTCGATTTTTAAAACCAAGGAGTTTTCAATTAAAAAGATTTTAATATGACAGAAACAGTGGAAATATTCCATTCCCGATTCTTTTAGTGTAGCCCTCGTATAACGAGCGTCAAAAAGCTCATTATCGTAGATGGAGTCATTCAAGTTGGTTTCTGTTAAAACAATGATGTCATAATCGTACATTAGTGTATTTTGATATAAATCAGGAATTTTGGTACGTATTCCTCTTACATTACATTTAGGTAATATATTTTAAACGTGCCTTATGCGACTACTGATTATTTTACTTATTTTTATTTTTACTTCACAAAATCTATATCCTTAACTAAGATGGGCTTAGACTTACGGCCTTACCTAAAATAATCTCGTTTCTCTTAATCACTGCTTAAACTTCTCTGTCCTTTTCTAGCACGTGCAACTTCACGTCAGAGAGAAGATGGCAGAGAATCTTAAGCAGTGACTAACGGTTGAAAAGTTTTTTTAAGTAAGGCCGTTAATGCCCTTCTTAACAAAAATGCGTCCATTGCGAATCCAAACAAACTGGTATTTTTTCTCGGCAGCGGCAGATCTTGCTGCAGCATGTAACTGCTTGTTCGCTAGGGAGAGGTGCTCCGATAGAAAAATTGGTCGCCTTTCTCCAGAAATACCGAGGTGTGCGGTATTAAGCTTGTCCTGGTCGTGAGCCGGATTGTACATACGAACAGTGACCAGAAAATATGAAAAAAAAAAAAAAAAAAAAAAAAAAAATTGTTCATGTTGTGTACACATTTATTAAGGAATGCAATCTAGAACAAATTATTTGTAACCTATACAATGCAAATGTAAAGACTGTATTCTGTTTTGTGTATCAAATAAATAAATAAAATTATCTCTGACGAGGGAGGATGCCAGGTTCACAAAAATGGCACGGGGGCGCGGGGAATCGTTATTCATTTAACAACTCGATGAGCAGTCAGAACATCTCCGTCTGTTAAGGAGTAACCTACAGTTTGGCCGATCTTTTTAAAGATATCTAGCACGTTCTCGGTTTTATCTTCAGGAACGCACTGAATCTCCAGGTTATTGTAACGGGATTGCTGCTCGATCATTGCCAGACGCGAGTTAATTTACTTGACTTGGTTAGTAAGAACACAATTCTCCTTCTTGAGCTCAGTATTGTCTACCTTGAGCACCGAAATTTCTTTCGACTGGGTCTCATAGAGCTTCCTGAGCTCCTCGAGCTGATTCGTCATAAACTTAACTCTTTCAGACAGGCTTTGGATATTCAAGTTCGTCTCCTTACTCACAGTCGCCACAGTCACATTTTTATCTCAGTGTCATTAATTATCTTTGTAGAAACTTCCTGAACTTTAGAATCAAAATATGCCTTTAGGTCACTCAGGCTTTGCAAGTCACGGTCGTTCCTAGTCGGAGATCCTGGTTGCTGGGCCCGGACTGGGGTATTCGAGTTGTCGCCCCTCTTATCCAAGGCCTTACAGCTTGGACACCTCCAATAGGCTAGATGACTGGTATTTTTTTATTATCCTATTCAAATGTGGCCCATAAATATAGCTTATTAATGAAAAGAAAATTAAAATCTGATCAAAACTAAGCAACTTATAAGCATTTTAATATCATGCTAGACAGAGAGGCGAAACAGCAAATCGTGACATCACTTGTCAGGACGCCATATAAATTCTATTCTGACAAGTAAGGCGTGACGTCATTTTTTGTTTTGTGGGAAAGGGACAGAGTTGTCTCTAACAAAAACTTTAAACGTTCATATATCAGAACATTATTAACCGATTTAAATAATGTTTTCAATTACCATACTATATTCACTTAAATTCTTCATCAAAGCTATTGGTTTCAACGATTTAAACATCAGTCATCTACCCTATTACGTTTGTATTGCTTGGATTCCTTCATAAATGTATCGGGCGCCATCCCAAGACATTGGTACCTAGTGGTAATTACCACGACATGTCTTGCAAGCCTTTAGTTCTGATACAGTAATATTACGATCACAGGCTGCGCATTTATTCATTTTGCCTCTTCGATGAATAGCGTTCGAAACAAAATAAAAAATCGGAACGCTACGGTAACCGTAACAGGCTTCGAAAACGAACCGCTTAGTGCGACGCCAAGTCCTCTTCGGACGACAAAGAAGAAAAATAAATGTTCTTTTTTTAAATGTCAGTGTCACGTTCAAGTTCACGCTTGATCAGCTTGTGCTGCGTTCCGTAATGCGCTAAAAGTGATAATATCGCGAATCCGACCAAAGTCAGAAGTATTACTCAACCAAATCAAAGCCCTTATATTTTGTGACTATTAAATTTGGTCGGATTCGCGATATTATCACTTTTAGCGCATTACGGAACGCAGCATTGATTATACTTGACAGCTTGCACATAATCAAACGAAACTTTTGTCACTGGGAGGTAAGTCGAGAAATTTTAGGGAACAAGTGTCAAGTGTGTGAAACTTCAGCTGAAGATAGCACTGAAATACGTGGGTTACAAGCACTGAAGAATAACGCCTTATGCTTCACGGTGTTTGTTCAACGATTCCACTAACTTTCTGTAATGCACTACTTGGTTTTAAAGCAAAAACTCAGTGTTGAAGTGAACGACAAGAAACACACGTCTAGTTGCTACAACAGGTGTTGGTATAAGTCATATGAATATTTTGCAATGTTCCAGGCTCTGGTCAACGAATATCAGTGATTTAAAACCGGAGCTAAGAGAAGAGGTGCATTATTAAGCGAGTTGAAAGAACAGCTAATTCAGAGGTTAGTTTGTGGTATGCCCCTGTCCCAGTGTGTTTACTATTTACAAAAGTATTTTTAATAAACATTAGTATCAACTATACTTTAGGACCTTACTCGCCAGTAGCGCCAACTAGTGAGAATACGACCCAATACAATAGTTTATTGATAACACCAAAGTTACACGTCAAATTTCAATAAATACTTCACAAAAAATAATCACGCAATAAAATTAAATAATTATAAAAATGCGTTAAGGGGGCGACTAATGCCAAAAGTAAGTAAAAGGTGTATTTTTAAACACATAGTTTAATGATAAAGAACGTAAATATTCAGATTTAAAAAATACTACAGGTAGGGGAAAACCCTAAAGAAGCCGAGTAACCGAATAGAATTTTGGAAAATAACTGAGTTTATTTAAAAAAAAAATATTAATTACCATAAAAAAAACTGTTTTAATTCAATTGCTCTAAATTATCAGCGACAGCACCACTTTTTTTTTACGAATTACATAGCCAAGCTAATGTTTTAGCACAGTAGCCGTTTATTTTTTTTATTTCATGCCTACATTATGAATAATTAAATAAAATCCCACCTAAATTGCTCAAAGCCATCATCATCATCAATTGTATCATGCGATTTTCGACTTTAAACTAATGCAAGACGCGCGGGTGAAATCTGTTATTTTTCTGGCATTAGTCGCACTCTTAATAGTCTCTTATTCATATGAACGGTAGCCATTCCACTCTTATCAACCATGCATGTGATTCGAATTCTCCTATATCGGGCCTCTGGCAAGCTTGGAAAAATACCAAATGAGTCATGTAGTACATAATAACCTAACCTAACGCAGCGACGGTGATAATGGAATGGACGGGCCCAGCGCTTGCAAATCGATCAAAATTAACAAGACAACACAATCAAGCATACCAAGCTAAAAGTATGCATATTACATTTGCCGGAAAATAGAGATAGCGAATCTAATTACTGCATGACAAAAAGAGAACACATGTACATGTATTAGAAGTTTGTATTGTCGTATCGTACGACTCGCATGTCGCAAAAACAGAGTATGGCTGAAGCGAGTGGAGAGCCGGCGCTCAACATGTAGTATTCAAAATCCGTGCGCTTATTTCCCGTCCATTCATTTTATCATTGTCGCTGACCTAACCTATACCTACAATCAGTAGATAGTAGATACAAGTTTTGCTCTTTGACATACGGTTTAGTTTAATAATTTTTGTTGACGTTTAGATGTGTTTTATTAAATA
Organism: Erannis defoliaria; assembly: GCA_905404285.2. Classification (NCBI taxonomy): domain Eukaryota; kingdom Metazoa; phylum Arthropoda; class Insecta; order Lepidoptera; family Geometridae; genus Erannis; species Erannis defoliaria. The sequence goes on along the minus strand of FR990094.1, from coordinate 1,081,179 downwards.
CGTGTACAAGTATTAAGCTTTATATTCGTTTTTAGAGCTTAGAGTTTTTCAAGCTTACATCAAGCTTTTACAAGTTTTTGGAAGTACAATTGCTAGTTTTGGCGGGAACGCGAACAATCGTGTCACTAAGTAAGTGTATCTTTTTTTAAGATTCTTTTTTTCTAGGTTTACCATCTTATGTATAAAACGCTAAAACGTATTTCAAACCTATTTTAGTTAGAAAGTGTTTTGTCAAATTTATTACAAAGACAAAACACATTTTAACAAAAATAGGTTTGAAATACTTTTTAGTGTTTTATGCATAGACAGTTACGGCCTTACCTAAAATAATCTCGATTCTCTTAGTCATTGCTTAAACTCCTCTGTCCTTTTCTAGCACGTGCAACTTCACGTCAGAGCGAAGATGGCAGAGCATCTTAAGCAGTAGTGACTAACGGTTGAAAAGTTTTTTTAGGTAAGGCTGTAAGTGTATAAAAAATAGTGGCGATTTACGCGCGTTAATGTGGGCAAGTGATATAATGTGGTGAAACATGTCTTCATATATCGTAATGTGGTGAAACCGTGAAACATATCTTTTCCTGTTGTTTTCAAAACTCCGACGAAACTTGTAGTTAACTTGACACGATTTTACAAGGGTGACTTGCTTGTGTGTGACTTTGTGACTACTGTGTGTGACTTATTTGACTCAGAAATGCAACCAACTCAGTTACATTCTTTTTCACAACTTCCACTTCTTTTCTCAAACAATTGCGTTACCTACTTTATAAAAAAGTATATTCGTTTTTTCTTTCCAGCTCATTTCCTGCTTTTGACGTCAAACTATAGGTACTTACCTAAATATTGCCTGAGTTTAAAAGACATGTGACATTTTAGCCTAGTTCATGCAAGGAAGTATGGGAAGTTTGTACCACTAGGCAGTGTTTCCACTTTTAGGGATTTCTCCCTTTTTTAGGGAAAATTTTACCAATATTATGTAGGGTTTAGGGACATTTTCATTTCAACAGGGATTTAGGGAGTTTTGGGGAAAAATCGAACTTAATGTGGTAATCCTTTTGTTTATGTTTTTTTGTTCTCTAACAGACGTATTAATTGTGCTATGACCGTAGTTACAGGCGACCTAAGTCTTATTATCCTACAGTTGGTTTTATTTCATTCAGCACTGCAGAAAAATAGCGAAAAAATATTCTATTATTTGTCTGGGTGAGAGTGGTGATTACCTATCCAATGTTAAGTGCAGCGAAAAACTGTAAATGTAGAACTTCGGCTTCATATTAGGGGTTTTTTTTCTTGATTATGGTCATTCTCCCTAAACCAAGGAATTTAAATATTTGTTTAAGGAATTTTAGGGATAATTTGAAAAGAAACTAGGGAAAAACCGAAATTTAAAGTGGAAACACTGCCACTAGGCCACCTGCGTTTGGGAAATGTCCGAATCCTTCAGTTAGCTATTTATATTTTTGCATCAAACCTTTTTATATTGTAATCTAAACTTTTTACAATTGCAGTTAATCAAAAATGGTGCGCTATCTGCTACAACAACCGCGAAATCTCCAAAATTTTGCGATAGAGGGACTCGGGAATTGGATCGCAAAGCTAGCCAAAGAAATAATAAAATTTGCCGCAGAGCAAGATCAACTAGATCCAGCCAAAGCTGAGGATTTTCTCTCTCGACAGATTGAAACCATTCGAAATTATCTAGAACGTTATATCCCCAAGACACTACATGATGAGATAGCCGGAGTATCGATACGAAAACTAGAATACTTAGCGGCAGAAACAAAACTGTCACTACAGCTGACCGATTGGAAATCAGATAATCGAATAAAAATAATCGGACGTATGATCGAATTGCTATTCACCAAACACCTGACCTCACTATCGCTCGATTACAGCAAGTTAGACCACGTAAATATATTTATACCTACGTTATTATCCAAATCGCATATGCTTAGAGATTTGATTAAGCTAGATGTTATTCTGATCAACACAAACATCGACTTTAGGCCGTTGTTACAACACTTACATAACTTAAAACATTTGTCGTTGAGATTTTATTTGTACACAGTCGAAGCGTTTCAATGCATTGTTGAGAATTGTAAAATGATCGAGACATTACATCTTATCAGTGACTCAGAGGGTTGTTCGATCATTGTACCCTACGACATGGTAGTCAGATTGACCAAGTTAACCAACCTGCGGAGTATTAACATACATGGTCGAGTAGGATACGACTCGGTAAAAGCACTACTGCTTTCTTGTAAACATATAGAACAGATTAACATTGACGCATACGGTGACCACAGCGTAGATATACAAGAAGACGAAATAGCATGCGCTTTGAAATATATATTTGAAACGAACACTGAAAAGCGGTTCAATTTGAAATCACACAAAACTGCCCGATGGACAACTTTGGAGCAATTGGTTATAGTCACACATATGTGTCCACACATTGAAAGGATGAGTCTAAAAAGGTGGCTTTGTGTGTCAGAAAAGATTCCGCTTAACTTGGCTACGGAGGCGATTTGCAAATTGCAGAATCTTCGCGAATTGGAATTGCGGTGTTACCATTTTTATGAATGTCACGTTAAAGAACTTTTAGAGGTAAAAGGACGCGACTTGGAAGACTTAACTCTATACGATTTATACATGGATTTGAACGCGTTGACGTGTATTAGTAAAAATTGCCCGAATTTGGAACGTTTAAATATACAGAGTTGTTATTTTCATTGTAGAGACTACGACTGTTATTCGACTGATGAGATTTTTCTAGATATACCTCCGTTCAGAAACTTGAAAACGTTAAGTTTTTCCGGGTGTTGGTTGGATAAATGTCATGGGAAAGTATCTGCAGGTCAGTTATTTGCTTTTCTGTTGTCGAATTGTCCGAACATAGAGTTCGTAGAAGACAATTACGATTTAACAACAGATAGCGTTATGTTTCAAGTTTTGAATAGAAACCCAATGATTCATTTGAAAGAATTAACATTGAAGACTAATTGGGATTATGCAGAATTATCCACGTTGGCTATTGACAGCATTATAGATAATTGTATCAACCCCCCTGTAGTGGCAGTGGTTGCTATGGACTGACGATTTTCATAAAAAAATCGGTAAATAAATTTACATTGGAAACTAGTACATGACTTTTATTAGCGGCTTCATAACTAACGAAAATATCTAAGCAGCTATTGATAACCGATAACCGTTAAGATTTAAGATAATTCGCGCGATAACTGATAACTGCAATACAGCCCGACGGGTGGCTACGATGTTAGCCGATAATGATTGGGTTTTGAAAGGAGTTTTGGCGGGAACCCGGAAAAATCATGTCCATGCATTGTATTATTTTCTTAACCTAGTGTTTTTACGCGGATTGATGATTCAATATGGTGGTGTTTTATTCATTAAGAGTAGACAAGTTGGTCACTTCTCCGTAGAAACGCGGTAGTATTACTACTCCACTATGTAATTTTGTAGGTCCAAGACTAAGTATTATATCGATTAATCTCTTCATTATCTAGGATTGTAAATTATTACGAAAGTAAAAAGTTAATAAACATGAAAGTTATGAGCCAGGAAACATCTTGTATTTTAGCTCAATTTTAACGCCACATTGGACGTAAATAAATAACATAAGGAATACGAAAACTCTAAAATAATTTATCAAGCGGCATAGTTTAGTCCATAAACATTTCAAATAACTTAAGTTGGAATAAATTAATTCAGAGTTTATTCAACCACATTACTGCAGCCAAAGGTCGACAAAAAATAAAATGCGCGCTCATTTATCTTTCTTTCTCCCTTTCCCACAGTTTGTTGGATGAAGAGAGCATGCTTTTTAGCCGCGCCCACCGATGAGTTCGAGCCGTCAACTTGTCGATCCTTAAGTGTCGAATTACATGCACAAGTGTAAACAAGGGATATAATATGGTGAAACATGTCATTCCGTGTTGATTTCAAAACTCCTTGAAAGAAAGAAAGAAAGAAAGAAATGTGTTTTTTTTTTTGTTTAGTTTTTTTTTTTTTTTTATTTTTGTGTAGTTTTTTTGTTTTTTTATTTATTTTATTTTGTGTTGTTTTTTTTTTTGTTTTTGTTTTTTTTTGTTTTGTTTTTTTTGTAATTTTTATTTTTTATTTTTTTAAGCTTTATAGTAAAGTCGCCGCAAATTAGTACATCACTTGAACTTGACTAATTGTGTGTGACTTTATTTATTCTAATAAATTACTTATTTCACTTGAAACATACATACTGAGCGATTTCCTGACAGGCAATTAAAAAAATAAGTAGTTCTCTTCAACTCGATAGACGGCGCTGACTACAAGTGCCTGTCAAAAAAGCATCATATTCTGATAAAAGTAAAATAAAAAACTTGACTGACAGCCACGTCTGGTCAGCCCCATCTACAATGAGCTTCTTTTTTTTTAAAATTGCCTGTCAGAAAATAGCCCATTATACTTGACACTCGCAGATTGTACGAAGTGCGATGCCAAAAACGAAGAAAAACAAAAAAATTGTGCCCTCATCTCGGTCACATCTGCGTGTACGATATCACTGTGCCAGTGGAGGGTGTCACTCCGCAGTTTAGGGATGTTCGGCCGGCGCTCCGTCCCGGAGGACAATGCAAGGCAGAAGTCAGTCCCCCCCCCCCCCCCGAAATGCCTTCGCCAACCCACCGTGTTATACATACTTGCTTACGTATTCGTCGTCGTCTTAAAGTTGTTGCTTATTGTCTCTGGTCCAGAGCTCAACCCCCCTCGCCCCCCGAAATGAATTACTGGCTACGGCCTTGGTGGTATGTCGTATTCAAAGGTAATATATCAAGTAAAATAAGAATAGCCTAGGATAGGTTCTAGTATAAAACATTACACGCATTTACTTACACGTTGGGACACAGGTAGCAGTAGTAGGTGTACGTGTAGAAGTGCTTCTTGTCCTGGTGCATCCACAGGTCGCGCCGGCACTGGTACAGGGCCGGGCAGTACTCGCACTACGACAATAAGAAAGCCGTCAAATCCGAGGCCTCGGACAACGAGGGTTCCGTACCACTCACTACAAGTTGTGTTGCAGCGCTGCTGGGTGTTTTAGGCAATTTTGGGGCATGACATGGACTTGACCATGATTTTAGTTTATGACTTAAGACCTGATACTATCAAAAACATGTAATATGCATATAGTTGAAACTGGCAGAATACATATGGTGCGAAGCCAAAACTAAGAAAGAAAAAAGAAACGCAGCCACCGATGTACTTACTTACTAAGAAAAGGTTTAAACTTGTATGTGATTACTTTTCTGCGTAGGTTTTAAGGTGCAAAGAATATGGCCTAAGAAAAGGCTTTAACAAGTTTGTAAAACTCCTTTCTGCAATCTTCAAAAGTTAAATTTGAATTGTAGCCCTTCAACTTATTTGTAATGTTCTTCAAATGCAAGAACTAAAAAAAAACAATGCAGCTGTCAGTTTTCTTCAAAACCTACGCTCGTGGCTCCCTCGTCCATCTGTAGGGATAAGTTGGTCATATATATATTAGAAGCAGTTGCGATCAAACTCTAACTAAACTATAAAAACTAAATTCTAACGGTGTAGGACGCTATCTAGTATTTTTTTACGTAACTAAAGAAACAAACAAAATAACCATTTCAGTTTTGGCTTGAGAAATGACGATATATCTACAAATTAACAATTTTCAGATTTTTCCCGTAATGACTGTGACCGTGAGCTCTTTAAAAACAGATTATACTCTGTATGTCACATCTAGTTTTACCAACAAACTGCAATAAATATATTTTGATTTTGATTTTGTTTTTTTGCCTGTTATATGACCTTGCTTCTCGCCAAATTTCATGCGTCTAGGTCAACGGGAAGTACCCTATGAATTTTGATTTAGTTTACTCTAAAAAACACACAAAAATGGCCGATTTTTTTTATTGCGTTGACTTAGAAGCTTTATTTTTCTACAGATCTAAGGGACTGTGGACTGACGTATTTGATATTAATTTCAACTTGATACCTCCACGCATTCCAGAGCATAACGGTCTTTACAGACAGACAGACGGACAACCGTTCCGGTCCTATAAGGGTTTTTCCTTTTTAGGTGCGGAACCCTAAAAACGCAAATAATGAGGTTTTACGGGCAAAAGTTTTCGCAGATGGCGTCAGCGGCGGTCCGGATGTGGCAAAATCAAGTTTTATTTCATTTATTAATAATGACCGATGATTAATAATGACCACCATATATCGGCCCCGTATCGTAAAGATTAAATATTAACTAAAAAAATAATTAAACGAACAAAAAAATATAATTGAAAAAAACATTTTATTAGGTATTTACTATTTTATGTGTTTGTTTTTTAGATTTAAAGAAAATAAATTTATTTGTTTGAGTCCGAAATAAAAATATATTATCATTATTCTGGTAACGAATATCGTTGCTGTCCTGCAAAAGGAGGTTAATATTACGCCCGGGCCAAAGCCAATATTTTATTACTATATCAAGTTCCCCTCCCCCAGCCAATGGTGGCGACCCTCTTGACTAACGGAAACCTGTTCTTGTTCAGCGTATGTAATGGAACACGTACCTGGAAGCTCTTGTTGGGCTTGAAGTGGACTTGGTTGATGTGCTGCGCGATGTTGTGCCTCATGCGGAACTTGGCCCCGCACTCGTTGCACTCATACGGTTTCTCCCCAGTGTGCTCCGCGCGAACATGGTTCTGTACAATTAATACGCTCTATGTTAAAGTTTAAACAGGAAGAAGAAAAATTATGACCTCCGGCAGGACTCGAACCTGCATATGAGCTCTATGGGTTTCCGTCCCAACTGCTTTGCCAATAGGGTAGATGACTGATGTTTATATCGTTGAAACCAATAGCTTTGATGAAGAATTTAAGTAAATATAGTATGCTTATTGAAAAAATAATTTAAATCGGTTTATAATGTTCTGATATATGAGCGTTTAAAGTTTTTGTTAGACAACTCTGTCCCTTTCCCACAAAACAAAAAATGACGTCACGCCTTACTTGTCAGAATAGAATTTATATGGCGTACAGAGAAGTGACGTCACGATTTGCTGTTTCGCCTCTCTGTCTAGCATGATATTAAAATGCTTATAAGTTGCTTATTTTTGATCTAATTTTCATTTTCTTTCCTTTAATCAGCTATATTTATGGGCCACATTTTAATACGACAATTAAAAAAAACCAGTCATCTAGCCTATTAAGCTACAGAAGTCTCTGCCTTAGATGCTAAAGTAAACGCCATTAACTTGAGTCGAAAGCAAACTAACTTTTATTCAGATAATGTGGGTACCATTACATTAGTTCACATATATAATTAAGTAGGTAGGTATGACACAATATTAATATACAACAGATGCCATATTTCTCAAATTGTTTCAAGCTACCAACTAAAGCGTTGGTGGCGCCATCTGTTAATTTTTGTAACACAAATATTTACCCAAGCCGGATACTATACCACGCCATAAGTGTGGAAACACTTCATACAAAAATATTCAAAAAATAATACGCTTATAAAAAAATATACAGGGTTACTGGTAACTCGACGTATTTCCGGTAGGACCACATAGGGGGGCTAACATAAATCATATTTAAGCCCACCAATGTACGGGCAGGCCTGCGTCACTCCGCGTGTAGGTATTAAAAACATACCTACGGGCGGCGGCCATTGCGCAAGGGCCAATCTAGTAGGCTCGGCTCGGCGGCTCTTTCGATACGTATAACCATGTATAACTTATTATGAACCGTAGTATAGTGAATTAAGGCCCATATTCCTTCAAAAGGAAATTGGTAGGTATGTAAATGAACACGTGCTCGACTGGACCGCGAGCTAAATTAAATCATATTGTTTATCAGATTGAGTCATATTTCTTTGAAAACCATTGCGAAGTAAAGCTTCTGTTACTAGTTATTATTCTGTGGTACGGGCGAAAGTTAATAGTATTCGAGATATTTAAAATTAAACAATTTTTGTTGTAGGGTTTTTTACAGAAAAAATAAGTTGTTTGGCATTAACCGTAAAAATGTCTAAACAAGTAAAAAAAAAATTAGTTACGCTTATCAATTTTAATCTGTTGCAAAAATAGCATTTCGAGTGTTTTACTTCAAATTCGCGACCAATGATTGGCATTTTTTCGTCGTAGTGACAATACAATTATTTGTGAAACTAACGACAGCGGTTTTCCATACAATTGCTTTACAACATTGTTTTGACAGCCGCTCTACCTAAGAAGTAGGGCTTTAGTTTTTCTGTGCGCGTACCATACCTGCATGGTGAGCCGGTCCACGGCTCGGAACGCGCACTGGGCGCAGGAGAAGCGCTTCTCGACGCCGTGCCAGCACTGCTGGTGGCGCGACAGCTGCCCGCGGTGCACGAACCGCTTGCCGCAGCCTGCGAACTGCAAACACAAGCTGGAGACAGCCAACCCGGGGAAGAGCTTATTTATTACCATGGATAATTACCGATGTTGAACCTATCTGCTACATAGATAATTATCAATGTTGTGCCTGTCTGCTACATAGATAATTATCAATGTTGAACCTACCTGCTACCATAGATAATTATCGATGTTGAGCCTATCTGCTACATAGATAATCATCAATGTTGAACCTACCTGCTACCATAGATAATTATCGATGTTGAACCTATCTGCTACATAGATAATTATCAATGTTGTGCCTGTCTGCTACATAGATAATTATCAATGTTGAACCTACCTGCTACCATAGATAATTATCGATGTTGAGCCTATCTGCTACATAGATAATCATCAATGTTGAACCTACCTGCTACCATAGATAATTATCGATGTTGAACCTATCTGCTACATAGATAATTATCAATATTGAGCCTGTCTGCTACATAGATAATCAATGTTGAACCTACCTGCTACCATAGATAATTATCGATGTTGAGCCTATCTGCTACATAGATAATTGTCAATGTTAAGCCTACCTGTTACCATAGATAATTATCGATGTTGAGCCTATCTGCTACATAGATAATTATCAATGTTAAGCCTACCTGTTACCATAGATAATTATCGATGTTGAGCCTATCTGCTACATAGATAATTATCAATGTTGAACCTACCTGCTACCATAGCTAATTATCGATGTTGAGCCTATCTGCTACATAGATAGATAATTATCAATGTTGAGCCCATCTGCTACCATAGATAAATATAGATGCTGAGCCTATTTGCTACCATGGAAAATTATCGATTGTGACTTATCAGCTACCTTAGATAAATATCGATGTTGAACCTAACTGCTACCATAAATAATTATCGATGTTGAGCCTATCGCCTACCATAGATAATTATCGTCGAATCTATCAGAAAAGCGCGTTAAATCTGCGACCAAGAGAGAGAGAGGGCTAAGCCATAAATCGTTAAGACTTACTTGGCAAACATGCTGTTTCTCGAAATGCGTTAGTGCATGGTTCCTGAAACTCGATTTAGTCTTGACCACTTCTCTGCATATACTGCATTGTATGGGACCGTTATCACTGTACGGGGTCACAGCCAGACTCATTAGCTTTTTATTCTTCTCGTCGAAGAATTTCCTTTTGTTCAAATCTTTCTGAAAATAGACTAGTTAATTTTAAGAAAGTATTTTATTATACCCTTTTGTACACTGAAGAGAGAAGTGAATAGAACGGAAATGTGAAGGGCCGCGCTAGCCGGCATTAAGTGTAAATGCGCTTAATGACAATTCTACCAATAAACATGTTTTAGAACTGAGAATACTCAAAAAGACAATTTAAATAGACGCGTAGGAAACCAAACCACATTGCATCGTAATTAGATCAATTTTAATCTGTTGCAAAATGACATTTCGAGCGTTACTTCAAATGCGCGACTAATGATTGGCATTTTTTCGTTGTAGTGGCTATACAATTATGTGTGAAACTGGTGACAGTGGTTTTCCATACAATTGCTTTACAACATTGTTTTGACAGCCATTCTACCTAAGAAGTAGGGCTTTCGCTTTTCTGTGCTTTTGTGCTTTTCTGTTTTGTGTGTTGTAAAATGGCGCATTCTATAATTCGGCTGGACATATATAATATAAATAAAAAATAAAATAAAAATTGGATAAATACAAGCACTTCACTGGTGAAGTCACTTACCTTGATTGGTTTTGTAAAGCTACATTTCTGTTTTATAACTTTGCATTCTTGAGAATCTTTAGGAACATATGAAGGAACTTTCTTTTTTAGGTTTGACATTAAATTTTCAAATAGATTATCCTGATTCTGTTCTTCTTCAGGTATATTACAATCCTCCACTTGAGGTTTTGGATTAATGAAGTCAGTAATTCTTCTGACTGATTTTATTTCATCACTTCTAAATTGTCTATGATCTTTGAAAAGTTCTCCGAATGGTTTTTCTGATTTGCAATCTATTACTTTGGTTATCAGTTTGCCAGAGGCTTTCGTTTTTGTACCAGATACAGTAGCTTTTTGTCTAGAAACTCTTTTACCAAATTTGTGAGCGTCAATGAAAAGATTATTCAATTCTTTGCTTGAAATAAAGTCTTCTACTCTTAATTTACCGATTTTGTTGGGTGTTTCATCTGGTACTTGAGATGTTTCAGTAGATACTGTGTCTGGTTGAGTAGGAAGTTTTTCAGATCGGCCAAATACGTCATCTGAAGCTTTTTGGAGTTTATTTTTCAATATTGTCTGACGTATTTCACTTTTATAATTATTTATATTATCTGCATTGCATTTGATTATATATTTTACAGTCGTTGGTTTACTTGTAGTTAATGCGGCATTGGTTATTGTTGTTTTTTTAACTCCTAGTGATTGGCGGAATACTACAGTAGGGTTTTGGAGTACATTTTCAACAGATTTATTTGTTATTGTTGATATGTTACTAGATTTCTTATCTCCGTCCTTAGTGGGGTATAGCATTATTTGGGCATCTTTTGACAGTGTTATACAATTGATAGATTTAACTTTTTTATCTCTGTCATATACAGCATGTTCCTGTTTAGTTTCGATGTTCACAAATTCAGCTTTATTGAGTTCATTATCTTTGACAGAATCATTTTTAACTATAGTATCATTTGTGTTATCATTGTCTATGATAGGTTTTGTATCATTGTCTATGATAGGTTTTGTATCATCGTCTATGATAGGTTTTATATCATCATCAGAAAGCATTTCTTCTGTACCATTATCATTTACATCCCACAATTCATCGAAAACATTTGTTTGTTCATTATATTGAGAGTTTTGTTGATTTCCTTTTGAAATAGAGTTTACTATGTTACCAGTAATCCTGTCGTTGTACACATGAAGCTGTTCACTTTTTATCACGTAATGGTTGGTGATTGTTCTGAAAAATTGTTCAGCCTTAGAACTCAATTCTCGTAAGTGCAATGTTTCTCTTATAGTTTTTTTACAGGACTTGCAGGCAGTCTGTGGTAGACCATCGTCTGGTGCAATCTGAAAATTACAGAATAAAATAAAATCGGGTTCTATATTCCAAAGTTGCCTCACGAAATAGCAATGTTATTTAGTCAAATTACTATATTTAATGGCAAAAAATATATGTTACATACGAACATAACGATACCAAGCCATTAATTTCTATAGTTGAAAACATGATTAATTATACTTTCCTCTATAGAAAAAAATACCGAAACAGTGCCTATTTTAAAACTTTTCCCAGTTATAACCATATCCTAATTTACTACACCACAGTCACATTAAAAAAAAGATAATAGTATTTTGGAGAACTTTCTATGGTTGAAAATGTTTTAATTTCCATACATTTCGAGTAATCTGGGAAAACTTCATAAATTGCGGTTTGACACGCACGAATCTGCGTAAGCGCCACATTTTTGCTTCTCTAAATGTGACCCTACATGATACAGCTTTAGACTAATGATCGATCGCATTAAAAATGTGCTTGAAACGTGGAGTATACTGGAATTAAAGAAGATACTTCAATTTCAATTTTCTTCGTGGCTTCTGCGGTATTGACATACGACTTCTGAAGATGAACAACCCGTGGTAAAAATGACGGGTCGAACCTGGATAGTGGCACAGGACTAGGATGAGTGGAGTACAAGAGAGGACTATGTTCAGCAGTGGGCGATACCGGGCTGAAAGTGATGATGAAATGCTTTTCATTGGAGAGAACCATCAATGCTTACCCTAACACCAGTTGCCAAGTACAATTGATCGCTACTAAACTCCTGTTCACCAAATAAAGGGCACAAGTTGTATTTAGATAGACAAGTCCGACATGCACGCATTTTAAAACTTTACAGGGCAGATAATAAATTTACAGTAAATCCAAAAAATCTGATTTGTTTTTGTGAATGTAAGGCTTGTCCCATAGAGTAAGTAAATACTACGTAATAGTTTGTCCAATTTGTCAAAGAGCGTTTAAAACTAGAAGGTTTGTTTACAGATGTTTTTCTTTCCCCTACTGGGAATGAGGCGTTTTCTATTTAAAAAAAAGTGTTAGTACCAAAAATTATAATAGATGGCGTGAAGTCGTTTGAAATTGTTTATGTCAAACTTGTCAATGTGACATTGATTGTATAACAGTTAATTACGTTTAAAAACAAAAAAAACTCTTTACTCATTGCAGTTTGCAGTTTGTTTCATAGGGAAATTAAACACTACGTTTTAGTTTGTTTTCGCTCACGAGCGTGGAATATTATTGTTATTGTTTTTTGCGCTTTCCAACGCCTCAGCTTTGTTTTCTGGACCCATCGAACGTGACCCCTTTTTTACCTTCCGCATTTCTACCTTCGATTTGCTTACGTTTTAGGAGCGTTCACTTTCAGTTTTACCCAAGATCATGCCTTAGGGTGATAAGGCCGTAGTCCAGCAAACTGGATAAGGCTAAGTGCGGATATGTAGATTAAAAACGCTACTGAGTTTCTTCTCCAGACATAAGGCCGGTTTCCTCACTGTGTTTCCCTTCACCGAAAAGCCAGTGGTCATCCAGTGGTATTTGAATTCGTACATAAATTCCAAAGAACCCATTGGTACGAGTCGTCGGGATGTGAACTGGCCAACTCACGAATGCGAAGCGGCCCGTTTCCTACTGAGCTACCACTTCACCGATATTGTTAATTCCGTCCAAGGTAAAGAAAACATGTATTCGATGTTTTCTTTACCTTGGACGCAATACTGTTTACTAATATATCTCAAAACTGCTTTGGGTGAAATGATTAGAACCTACAAAGTTTATTCCAAACCGAAAAATTTAAAACAACCAACAAAACATTTTGTTGATTTGATCTCCTGATTGTTTGTTGTTATAAAATTGTTCATGGCCATGGATCTATAATGGATTATTATGGATCGATGGATCAAGGATGTATCATGGTTGCTCATGTTCATGGATGGTTTGATTGGATTGTGGACTAATCCTTGAGGCGAAAACATATTTCTTCATCAACCCTTCTTACTCTTATTATATGAGTCTTAGTCACAGTCTAAGTCACACACAGTAACTCACGGTCAAGTCTAATCATACCCTAGTAAAGGCATGGCAACTTTACTAGAAGCTTTTTCGGAGTTAAGAGATCTGACTTGATGGGATTTCATTCTTCCCATCGTGTCCCTGTAACTGATGAAATTCCTTTTTCCAAAAGGTTTTCCCAACAAGTCTCAACAACAGGTCTCTCCTAGTGCAGGGTCTACTAGTATCTTTTATAACCTGAAATAGTGATTAACAATGTTTTAAAAGCCTACAAATGATTTCTTAAAGGTTTTATGTAATATGTTTTGTCAATAAACAATTTTGAATTTGAAGTTACTTTACTCTATGATTTGAAGTCTCGATGGGAAGAAAAATCCCAACGAGTCAAACTGTGACGGTGATATACCCAGCCTGTTTTCGGCCGAAGGATTTGTATCCATGGCCAGGAATAACTAAAAAAGATTTAACGGGGTTCGACATAACAGTTTTATGCTTCTTACGCCATCTAGTAAAACATCACGAACTATTATATTAACAAACGCCTCATTTTGTTATGGCACCGCGCTATCAAGTCTTTTTTTCTTTCTTCTTTATTGGCATCACACTTCGAGTATTCTGCCAGTGTCAAGTATAATTATTGTATATGTATGTTTCAAATATTTTCTATTATAATACAAGTCTAATATGTTATAAAATCATAGTCAGTCACACAAAATTAGTCAAAATCAAGTGCAAGGGATGCCCTACAAAAGTTCTATCTATATATCTTTGGTTCCTTTAAAAGTTTTTTTTTTTTTAATTTATTTATTTATCGAATCTTAAAATCTATCATACAATATTTTTTCTATTGTCTAAAAACCAACTTTAGGTTTGTGTAGACAATAAATCCTCGACAATCGTATAAAAGGCATTTAAACATGTAAACAACTTACAAAATAATAATAAAAACATGATACCTACCTACGAATGCGCGCGAGCACACAAAACAGCTACAGTAGGCAGGGCATACTATAACCGGTTTTTTCTAATCCACCTATGACAGCCTATTGTGGCGATTTTGTTCCATTCTAAGGAATGAAATTCTGCCTCCGAGATTCTCAGCTCGGAGGAAGGATTTCCTTTTTTTTTTTTTTTTTTTTCTTAGTTCTTCGCATCGCACGTTGTGCATTCTGCCAGTGTCAAGTTTATGATTTTTACAAGTATTTATATGAAAATCAAGTCAAATATGTCATGATATCACAGTCAGTCACACGAAATTAGTCATAGTCGAGTCCAAGTCATACCCTAGTAAAGTTGTGTCGACTTTACTATGAGCTTCTATGGAGTTTTGAAAACAACACAAAAAGACATGTTTCACCACAGTATATCACTTTCCCACACTCGTGCATGTAATTCAACACTCAATGAATAAAACACCACCATTTTTAATCATTAATTCGCGAAAAAACACAAGTTTAAGAAAATAATAGAATGCAACGACATGATTTTTCCGTGTTCCCGCCAAAACTCAAGGATTTCCTTTTTGTCTTGGATTATATGCGTCGAATGCAAAGAATTTCATTGGTCGATTGGTTTCTGATCTGATGACATTGACAGCATTTTCTGCTGACGTTGACAGCTGTCAACGTCAAGTCTTAAGATTTGACTTTTTTTTTACTTTTGTTTTGGTTTTTTTTTTCTTTGTTATTGGCATCGCACGTTGTGCATTCTGCCAGTGTCAAGTTTAAGATTTTTCACATTTATTTGTTATAATCAAGTCAAATAAGTCATTAAATCACAGTAAGTCACACGAAATTAGTCAAAGTCGAGTCCAAATCATACCCTAGTAAAGTTGTGGTGACTTTACTATGAGCTTCTATGGAGTTTTGAAAACAACACAAAAAGACATGTTTCACCACATTATATCACTTGCCCACACTCGTGCATGTAATTCAACACTCAATGAATAAAACACCACCATTTTAAATCATTTATTCGCGAAAAAACACAAGTTTAAGAAAATAATAGAATGCAACGACATGATTTTTCAGTGTTCCCGCCAAAACTCCTTTGTTTTGGTTACAGACTACCGAAGTCGGGATTTTAAATTATTCACAAGACTAGAAAAAACCTTGATGGCTGCCGAAGCTCGAAGCTTAGAAGCAATGATTATTAGTAAAGTTAATACATGAGAAAACTTTTAAACCCTTTCTATTCCACGCTTCTTTTTTGATTAATACATATAACAATAATCCAAAGCATTAATCAATCTCAACTCAAAGTCAAAACAATCAAAATGTCAATGACTTCAGCTTAGTGCCTTCACTACACAGAACGATTCGCAATTTCGCATCTCGGAATTCGAAGTTTTGCATTGAGCACAAAACGCTATAAAAGCGAACGAGCCGCGGCCCCGATAATTATCCGCCTCGGGCCGCGCCGCGCGCTCGTCTGCCCCTCTCCGCTCTCGGTACCGTCCACGCGTCACTAAAAATTAATTAAAAAAGTTCCCTATCACCCGTTACATCTCCGATCACTTATCGTCCACGTAAAATACAATTTTTAATTAAAACCCAGTAATTAAAGCTCAATAAACTCACTTTGTTGTACCGTGTCAGTGTTTAGTCGTGTATTAACATGGTTATCGAGAGAATATGCTGTCTGGGCGCCGGATACGTAGGAGGGCCTACTTGCAGTGTTATTGCCCTGAAATGCCCTAATATTAAGGTAACTGTTTGCGACAAGAGTGAAGACAGGATAAAAGCATGGAATTCGGAAAAATTGCCGATTTATGAACCAGGTTTGGACGACGTGGTACGCCAATGCCGTGGTAAAAACCTATTTTTCTCGACTGACATCGCGAAAGGTATCATAGAGGCCGATTTGATCTTCATTTCTGTCAATACACCAACTAAAGCCCATGGTAACGGGAAAGGCAGAGCAGCAGACTTGACATACATAGAGGGTGCTGCTAGAATGATAGCGGAACTGGCCCCGAATAACAAAATAGTTGTCGAAAAAAGCACTGTTCCCGTCAAAGCAGCTGAAATCATCATGACAATATTACGTGCCAACACAAAACCCGGTGTTGAATACCAAATTCTTTCTAACCCGGAATTTTTAGCTGAAGGAACGGCTGTGGACGATTTAATTGAAGCTGAGAGAGTATTAATTGGTGGTGAAGAGACACCGGAAGGCCAGAAAGCCATACAGGAGCTATGCTGGGTCTACGAGCATTGGATACCAGCTAAAAACATCATAACAACTAACACTTGGAGCTCTGAGCTATCTAAACTCGCGGTAAACGCGTTCCTAGCTCAGAGAATATCAAGTATTAACTCGCTGTCGGCTGTCTGTGAAGCCACAGGGGCAGATGTCTCAGAGGTAGCCCGAGCAGTTGGTAGAGACTCTCGTATCGGCCCAAAATTCTTAGAAGCGTCAATCGGCTTTGGTGGCAGTTGCTTCCAAAAGGATATCCTTAACCTTATTTATTTGAGTGAATGCCTCAACTTACCTGAAGTGTCCGCATATTGGCAGCAAGTCATAACCTTAAACGACTGGCAGAAAACTCGCTTCACAAGAAAAGTAATAGAATCCCTGTTCAACACTGTTGCTAACAAAAACATAGCTATATTAGGCTTTGCATTTAAGAAAAATACTGGTGACACTAGAGAATCACCTGCTATACACGTCTCGAAGACTTTACTAGACGAAGGAGCCAGATTGCACATTTACGATCCTAAAGTAGAAATAGATCAAATATTCTATGAACTAACAAACACGTACGTCGAATCTGAACAAGAATTGGCTCGGAAAAACGTAATAATTCATGAGACGGCTTACTCAGCAGTCACTAGAGCCCACGCTATAGTTTTGTGTACAGAATGGAACGAGTTTACGACATTAGACTTTAAGAAAATTTATGAAGTGATGATGAAGCCAGCGTATATATTTGACGGGAGGAAGATACTGGATCATGATGCTTTGCTGCGAATCGGCTTCCACGTGCAGACAATCGGTAAAAGGCTGTCTAGGAAGGACAGCATCAGAGCGCAGGGATCCCAGACTATGCCCTAGTATTTGTAAGTATTTTTAAGCATACTTTTTTCTGACTGAGGTATTTCCTCTATAATTGGCACGTGTGGATAACTTTACCGCCATGGCATAATTGCATCGACAAGCCATTTACACCAAGGCACCAAACATCTAACTTTAAAAAATATAGATTATCAAAATCAGTCATGGACAACTAAGCATAGATATTTTCATGTTTTTAAAGGCCAAATAAATATAAAAAAAAAAAAAAAAAAAAAAACAATTATGTATAAAATATATAAATAAAATAATAAATAGGTGATCCCCAAGCCGCCTGCCAAGCGTGGGGATTATGACAACACCTCTCTATTAAGGGGGAGGCCTTCGTCCAGCAGTGGGCGTTTTATTGCTGATGACGAAAGGCCAACTGTAAATCTCAAATTTTGCCATTTAGTAGGACATGATGTGATCTGTGTGTGTGGTGGGTGCAAATGGCAGGTTGTTGTACAGTGTGGCGGTCTAAGGGGGAGGCCTTCGTTCAGCAGTGGACGTCTCCGGGCTGATGATGATGATGTGATCTATGCCCATAAACAATTATATCATTCAATTACTGGACAGGACACCTATAAAATAAACTATTATTTTCTTCTGTTTAAGAACCTAGTTATGTTACCAACCCAAGCAGGCCTCGCCTCGCGCGACATACCCACTTTTTTGTTAACACCATGAGCTGGGAGCCACTTGAGAGCTTCAACCCCTCAGCTATTTTAAGTAGGTTAACATTTTTATTTGTATCGTAGTTTTAATATTTTAAAGGCATTAAATAAGCTCATGCCTTTCTGAGCAGACCTCAAATCGGTTTGTATTTTAATAAAATTATAATTTAAAAAAAATTAAGAAACCGCGCCATCGCGACGCTCCCTGAATCTTAACTACCTAGCATACATAGCAAAATTAGCCTTTTAACTGTCCACTGCTGGACTTAAGTCGAAGCGAAGTAGTGGCGAATAGGCGTGGCAAATATTCACCTTGCTGGCCCTGTTTTTTTTTTGTCAAATCTTAGAAATTTGTTAGACAATATTTTTTCTATTGTCTAAAAACCTACTTCAAGCCTTCTTCGTTGCGAGTTGGTGAATAGGGTGATGACTGATGTTTATATCGTTGAAACCAATAGCTTTGATTAAGAATTTAAGTAAATATAGGATGTTTATTGAAAAAATAATTTAAATCGGTTATTATTGTTCTGATATATAAGCGTTTAAAGTTTTTGTTAGAGACAACTCTGTTCCTTTCCCACAAAACAAAAAATAACTTCACGCCTTAATAACGTACAGAATAGAATGTATATGGCGTACAGAGACGTGACGTCACGATTTGCTGTTTCGCCTCTCTGTCTAGCATGATATTAAAATGCTTATAAGTTGCTTATTTTTGATCAGATTTTCATTTTGTTTTCATTAATCAGCTATATTTATGGGCCACATTTTAATAGGACAATTAAAAAAACCAGTCATCTAGCCTATTCCACATCCGCCATTGCATTTTTTCTTCTC
Source organism: Erannis defoliaria (assembly GCA_905404285.2). Taxonomy (NCBI): domain Eukaryota; kingdom Metazoa; phylum Arthropoda; class Insecta; order Lepidoptera; family Geometridae; genus Erannis; species Erannis defoliaria. The sequence continues at coordinate 1,062,143 of FR990094.1, read as the reverse complement.
CGGACATATGCAGGCCCTTACGATGTTTTCGTTCACCGAAAGGCCAGTAATATGAATATCCGAACCAAAGAGCCTAAAAACCAAAAAATTGGAAGAACCTCACATCACATCACATCAACAGCCAAAAGACGTCCACTGCTGGACGAAGGCCTCTCCCTTAAAGGGAGGTGTTGCCATAATCCCCATGCTTGGCAGACGGCTTGGGGATCGCAGAATGGTTACCACCGTTAACAGAGAAGACGCTGCTGTCCCTCCTCCGGTGGTTCTGGATGCAGTTTTAGGACATACCCAGGTCCAACCTAACCATGGAAGAACCTAATCATTTAGTTTTTTCAAATAAGTTTATTCTTAACATACAAAAATTATTGTTCTCGAAAAAGGACAAAATTAAGAAAGTAGTTTTTTTATTTTTTATTAGTAAGGTAACTTAAATTATTTTAAACTAATAAACTGCTATTAACTATTAATTTATGTGGGACAGTAATAAAACAGAGAAAGTGCAAATCAAACTTGGATAAAGGGTTCAGTACAACTACATAGTTTTTATTTTGAGTTTTTTGCGGTAATCTTGCGGCCGGTTTGTATTATTTTCTAATACTTGGATCTTTTCGCGTGTTTATGTTAAAAAGTGGTGAGGTTTTTTTCATTAAGTGCCAAATTAGAATCTTATGCCATTCCAATTCTAAGTTTTAGAACTTCTGAAGATAATAAATAAATATCGGTGGTAATTTTTCACACAGCGCCATCTAGCCCCGAACTAAGCAAAGCTTGTAATATGGAAAGCAGATAGCTGTTAGAATACTTATATGCAATTTTTTTGTAAATACGTACTTATAATACATACTACACCCAGACACAGAACAAACATCTATGTTCGTCACATCCATCCATGTTTGCTCTGGGTGGGGATCGAACCCACGCCCTACAGCTCTGAAGGCAGACATGCTACCAACTAATATATAAGGCAGTCCATAGATCGGACGAACAGACGAATGATATAGGTTTATAACAAACATAGAACCCTAAAAGGCATAGAGATAACTGAATTAGCCTATCAGTTTTTGCGTGCTACAAATTTGCATGTTCTTGTAGTAAATGTTTAAACTGACACATTCCAAAGCTATGACTCCTTCCCAAATACTTTCAACGCTTATAATAGGTCTTTACCTATGTAATTGCCGTTCTTCAGTACTGGTCATTTCAAATAGAAAAAAAGTTTGGAATGGCTTTGTATTCTGATATCAAATTAATTTTGTCTTAAAAACATGACATTATTTTTACAAACTCAGTCTTTTGTTTATTGATTAGCGTTGTATTTTCATTATATTTGAAAATTTTTCGTCATAATGGATACTTTAAAAATTCGTGTAATTATGGAATGTGAGTTCCGTCGTGGCACCAACGCGACATAAACGGCACGTAACATCAAAAACGTTTACGGAGAGAACTGTACAAACGAACGCACAACCCGTTATTGGTTTTCCCGGTTCCGTTCTGGAAATGTTGACTTGAAAAATGAAGTTCGTGGTCGTCCGGAGACTTTGGTCAACAATGATGAATTAAAGGCGATTGTGGAAGCTGACGAAACTCAATCTACAGCTGAGCTAGCAGCAGCTTTAATTGTTAGCATCAAAACAATTTTGATCCATTTGCGACAAATAGGCAAGGAAAAAAAACTTGATAGATGGGTGCCCCACGAACTTAACGATCGCCAGCGCAACGTACGCGTCGAGACCTGCCTCGCGCTGCAGCTACAGACAGTCTTCCAAGCTGCAAGAGCTGGGGTTGGAAGCTCTCCCTCATCCGCCATACTCACCAGACCTTGCACCTACCGACTATTACTTTTTCCAAAATTTAGACAACTTTTTAGTGGGTTAAAAATTCAATTCCCGAGAGGCAGTACAAAATGCCTTTGAAGAGTTTGTTGCCTCCCCGTCCAGCTAATTTTTACAAGAAGGGCATCAATAAACTGCCAATTCGTTGGCAAAGATGCGTCGATTGCATGGGTGATTACTTTGAATAACAGAAATAAAAAAGTTTAAAAAAATAAGTACTTTCACTTATTCCATACAAAACGGCAATTTCATAGGTAAAGATCTAATATTTCAGGACTTTACCAACCTATTTCAATTATTTTTTCGATGTAAACATCAGATTTAGTTAAACTCACTCTTATCTTATTATTTTTAATAATTGAAACATGCAAATTATATTGACGGAAAAATCGGTGAACATAAATTAAAAAAAAAAACAGTCGAACATAGGACCCACTTTTTGGAGTCTATTAAAAAGGTTAGCAGTCTTGGTAAAAAATTCGCTATTCGCAGTTTTTTACTTACGTTGGTTAAAAAAAACAACACTAAATTAGGTACAATTTTACAAGTCTATAGCGAATTCATTATTATTCTTATCTCTTATACATTTCCTGGTACGAACTTACCTAATTAATCATAATCAAATAAGTGTCTATAACATGGAAAACCAATAAAATTATGTTCATAAGAAAGCGTGTTATCATAACAACGATTAATCATTAATAAAACACAAAAATATTTATTATCAAGTCCTAAGTCAAAAAATGATGAATAAAAACCAGCAATTAATGTACCTAAAAGCCGGTTGTATCAGGAAGTGATTTCTGACTGATTTATTAATTAACGTAATTATGTTTCCTACAATATATACCAAATACTAACAAAGAGTTTTTATGCGGCTAAAGAAAATGTCACCTGCGCGCGCATCGCTGGCTAGTGCCATTTTCCGTAAATATTTATTGACGTTATCGCTGTGTGGTTGATTATTATCAAAAATTTCATAACAATCCAACTTTGTTTTTTCCTCGCAAGGTGATGAAAACGTCGTATGAAACGCGTGTGCGTTGGTAATTACATTCTCGGCTCCCTCGAAAAAACCCTTTCTTGAGTTATAGCTAAAAATACCAAGTGTTCAAGTCAAATTACGAGTGAATCGGTTTATTTTAAGCTTGTTCCACCGTTGACTATATCTGCGTATGGCAATCAAACGCAAGCCTATAATCCCAATAATACTAAATCAAAATCGGTTTATCTGTTTGTGAGCTACGACGCCACAGACAAATCCGTTTGCGTCGGGGAAAGCCAGACGTCCCGATTTAGATGGGACGTCCCGCGAAACAGCACGAGAGCCCGGCGCACCGGGACATTTAAATATGTACCGTGGTCCCATTTTTGTTATTTTTCAGTAAGACAATGAAAGTAAACAAATCTAAATCTAAATTCGCTTTGAGCACGAGCTCGCGAAATACGAAAAATAAATAACATAAATAAATTTCTTAGCTTTTTTATTTTTTGTTATTCCGTCTTGAGTTAAAATGCTATGTCCCGTTTTTTTAAATTTAAGTACATTTCCCGAGTTTATGAAAATAATATCTGGCAACCCTAGTTGGGGGTTAAAAATAATCGATAGGATAGTGAGTGAACCCGCAGGCTAACTAGTTAATCTTCATAATAGCAGTTTTATTTTAACAGGTGTGCCCCATGGCTAAACTGAAAATATACAAACAACATAATTACAGAGGTGGCTAAACGTTGGAACTAAAATGTTCGACGGCACGCTATCGGTTTCCCTAAGAAATCACACCTGTGGCTCCTTCAGCCAGCTGCGGGGAAGTGGAGCCGTGATCGCCTTGAAATACCTAATTGGAACGTCAATAAGTTGTATACCTAATCATGTTATTTGCTGATAGCTACGCTCACTACATGTGTTGAGGAAGTAGTATGAAGTATATTAAAAAAAAAAAAATTTACAAGTACATAAACTTATTTTTTTAACAGACTTCAAAAAATGAGGAGGTTCTATGTTCGACTGTATCTATGCTTTTTTTTTTGTATGTTCAACGATTTCTCCGTCAGTTGGGGACCGATTTTGATAATTCTTTTTGGGGTTCAGTTAAATATTTTGGATTTTAAATCAAAATTACTGACATAATAACTGGAAAATATGAAAATGTCATCCAGGTAGAAGAAATTGAAGTCGGTTGTTTTTTTTTAAAGCGTATTATTAATTCAAGCCTGGGACGTTATGGGAACACCTTGAGAGTATACCCTTTAAAATAAAATAAGAATGACTGCCAGTCACATTTTTTATTACTTTAAGAAAAAAACAGTTATGATTTTATGGAATCCCTAACATAACACTAGGGCTGGCCACTCAGCCTATACGAACTTACTTTTTTTTTGGAAAGAAAAATATCTTAAAAAAAAGTTTTTATCTAAGTATAATGTAGCGTTAAAGGACAACTTGTTTATCTTAAAATGATTTACTGCGATCTTATATCTAATATACTAGCCATCATCAGGCAAAAGACGTCCACTGCTGGACGAAGGCCTCCCCCTTAATAGGGAGGTGTTGCCATAATCCCCACGCTTGGCAGGCGGCTCGGGGATCGCAGAATGCGCGCCACCGTTAACCGAGAGGACGCTGCTGCCCGTCCTTCGGTGGTTCTGGATGCAGTTTTAGGACATACCCAAGTCCGAGGTTTGAAGTTAGTATTAGATAAATAATGTTCTGCTCTTGCCACCGCCCCGCTGCCCGCTAATGTCTAAAACGTGGCCTTATTCTGTGATCGTGCACATGCTATTCTAGGAAGGTCCTGACTAATCGGCCACACATCATAATTACAGCAATATGACTCATATAACATGTTTAGGATAAGTTGAAAGAATTAAGGAAGCGGTTAGCTATCGTAAGGTTGAATATCCTTTACCGACAAAGAATAAGCGTTTCAATGTCCGGGAAATTCCAAATTGAGCGTGAGTTTTGGGGTTCCGTGCCCAAAGGCTGTCCAACGGAACGCTAAAACAACAAATAGTAGAACCTGGCTAAGTTCGAGCCGAACTCGGATTAAAAGGTCCTGACCTAAACCAATTTTTTTTTTTTTCTTTAACCGTTATGTACAAATCCGTTTTTTCTGAGGTGTCCAAAAATGACATGGGTATATTCCAGTAATTTCTGGAATAAAAAGTAGCCGAGGTACATAAAAATAAGCTACCACTATATAGCTATATCAAACTTAGTTCGGTGTATAATAATAAAAATAGTTAAGTACTATTATTATTATAAATGTATGCGTGTTGTTTGTTTGTGGCTTTTTGGATTGGATTGGATATTCCTTTAATTCTTTTGCATAATTTATTAGTCAACATTTAATATTATATTTATATAATAATAAGTATAAGGTCTAATCCTATTATATTAAAATTAGTAAAAATATTAATGCTGTCCAATTATTAATTTGAATCTCAAAAAAACCACGTCAACCTACATATATATATATTTTTTTAATTATTATTATGTACCAAACTACCATTAATATACCAAAATTTCATATAAATCCGGCCAGCCGTTCGTGCGTGATTAGGATAAAAACATACACAATCACATTTACAATATTTATTATTGTAGGATTATTAACTAATTAACTAACATTAACTCTGACAGCTGGCCTCTCAGCCTATACGAACTTACTTACTTGTTGTAGGATTATTATTATTAAACGTTTTAACCCGGTATACATTATGTACTTACCTCAAGCAATTATATTTTACGAGGGCTACACTAAAAGTATCGGGAATGGAATATTTCCACTGTTTCTGTCATATCAAAATCTTTTTAATTGAAAACTCCTTGGTTTTAACAATCGAATACCATTTATTTATTTAATAAAATATTCTCGGTCTTGTCACAAGGTTTTGTCAAACTTGTTTAGTCGTTGAGAAAATGGAATTGACTCGACAAAATTCAAGAGCGATGATTTATTATGACTTTCGAAGTGGTTTAACACAAAAACAGTGTGTTGACCGGATGATTTCTGCATTTGGTGATAAAGCCCCATCCAAAACCACAATTTATCGCTGGTTTGCTGAATTTCAACGTGGACGTGTCAAGCTCAGTGATGATCCCCGTCAAGGTCGTCCAAAAACTGCAGTCACCCAAGAAAACGTTGATGCTGTGCGTAAGCTGATTGAGGAAGATCGACATGTGACATACCGCGAAATTCAGGCAACTTTAGACATTGGCATGAGTCAAATACAAATTATCTTGCATGAAAAATTAGGTGTAAAAAAGTTGTTTTCCCGATGGATACCGCATTCGCTCTGTGAAGAGCAAAAAGCGGCTCGCGTTACTTGGTGCGTCAGAACTCTCGAAAGATTCCACGCAGGATCCTCAAATGCTGTATACAACATCGTATCAGGTGACGAATCCTGGATATACGCGTACGAACCCGAAACAAAAAACCAGTCACGAGTTTGGGTGTTCGAAAATGAGTTAAAGCCAACAAAAATTGTTCGTTCACGGAGTGTTGCAAAAAAAATGGTGGCCACGTTTGTCTCCAAAACCGGCCATGTTACGACTATTCCTCTTGAGGGACAAAGAACGGTTAATGCAGAATGGTATGCTAGCATTTGTTTGCCACAGGTCGTTTCTGAACTCCGTAAAGAGAACTGCAACCGCCGCATCATCCTCCATCACGACAATGCGAGTTCTCACACCGCGCACAGAACAAAAGAGTTTTTAGAGCAAGAAAACATAGAATTATTGGACCATCCGCCGTACAGCCCCGACCTAAGCCCTAATGATTTCTATACTTTCCCTAAAATAAAGAATAAATTGCGTGGACAGAGATTTTCATCACCTGAAGAAGCTGTGGACGCCTACAAAACGGCCATTTTGGAGACCCCAACTTCCGAATGGAATGGTTGCTTCAATGATTGGTTCCATCGTATGGAAAAATGTGTCAAATTTCGCGGAGAATACTTCGAAAAGCAATAAATATATTTTTAAATAGTAATGTTGTGTCACTTCCTTGATTCCCGAAATTTTCAGTGCCGCCCTCGTAGGAACGGAGATTTAAAAACGGAAGATCAAAGATCAAGATTGTTTGTACAAGTATAATGTTTTTCTTTTATTGTGTAGTGAACTGTATGAGCTGGTAGTACGGGACCCTCGGGGGGAAAGTACGACTCGCACTTAACTGTTTTTTTCCACATATTGTAATATAATACCTACTATTAATTTCAGATATAGTTAATAAATCAAAAGATAAAAAACGAGCTTCAATTCAAATACACTAATGACAAATGCATTATGTATTATTATTATGTTTTAATATAATCAGCAAAAACTATGAATGACTGAGGTAACGGATTATTAGATTGAAAAAAATAGCGGAATCACACTAATATTTTAAATGCAAAAGTTTCTCGGTAAGTGCGTGTGTGTGATTATTACCGCTTCACGCCAAAACGGCTGAACGGATTTCGATGAAACTCGGAATGGAGATAGCTTATTTCCCGCAGTAACATATAGGCAACTTTTTATCATGATCATCATCATCACCCTAGCGCTCGTGACTTAGCTTGTCTCGGTGATTCTAAACGATCACCGATGTTAAGCAACGGACGGTCCGGTCAGTCTTCGGATGGGTGACCGTGAGTGGAATTTATTTCTGACCGCTACCGTGGGTCGGATGACACGTTAAATTGTTGGTCCCGGTTGTTTGTTCTAGTTTCTATAACAACAACCGTCAGCCATGTCTTCAGTCAGCCTTCGGGCGGCACATTAATTCTGACACTAGGGCTGGCCACTCAGCCTATACGAGCTTACTTACTTATCACCCTAGCGCAGCTAGTCCATACATAAACTACAGACAGCGCATTGGTGCGGGTCCAGCATTTGAACACACACTACCTCACGACTTCAAGTCGGGCGGTCAACTTAAGGGCTACCACGGCTAAACCAAAAAAATATTGTATACACACTTTTGTAATTTACAATAATTATTATGTAATGAGAGGTATCACAGATCGCGGGCAAACGTAACAGTTTAAAACAAACATGGCGTTTCCTTTCTCCGTTCAAAGTAAACAAACGGATTGAGAATATAAACAAGCCGTGTTCACCTGTTTAAACATTATTTAACAAGCAATTTTGTTGTGGTAGGACTCTACTGCAGAGTCCGCCTGGGGAAGTACCACACCATTGCCAGTTATTCAATGTAGTGGTAGGACTCTACTGCAGAGTCCGCCTGGGGAAGTACCACACCTTTGCCAGTTATTCAATGTAGTGGTAGGACTACTGCAGTCCGCCTGGGGAAGTACCACACCTTTGCCAGTTATTCAATGTACTGGTAGGACTCTACTGCAGAGTCCGCCTGGGGAAGTACCACACCTTTGCCAGTTATTCAATGTAGTGGTAGGACTCTACTGCAGAGTCCGCCTGGGGAAGTACCACACCTTTGCCAGTTATTCAATGTAGTGGTAGGACTCTACTGCAGAGTCCGCCTGGGGAAGTACCACACCTTTGCCAGTTATTCAATGTAGTGGTAGGACTCTACTGCAGAGTCCGCCTGGGGAAGTACCACACCTTTGCCAGTTATTCAATGTAGTGGTAGGACTACTGCAGTCCGCCTGGGGAAGTACCACACCTTTGCCAGTTATTCAATGTACTGGTAGGACTCTACTGCAGAGTCCGCCTGGGGAAGTACCACACCTTTGCCAGTTATTCAATGTAGTGGTAGGACTCTACTGCAGAGTCCGCCTGGGGAAGTACCACACCTTTGCCAGTTATTCAATGTAGTGGTAGGACTCTACTGCAGAGTCCGCCTGGGGAAGTACCACACCTTTGCCAGTTATTCAATGTAGTGGTAGGACTCTACTGCAGAGTCCGCCTGGGGAAGTACCACACCTTTGCCAGTTATACAATGTAGTGGTAGGACTCTACTGCAGAGTCCGCCTGGGGAAGTACCACACCTTTGCCAGTTATTCAATGTAGTGGTAGGACTCTACTGCAGAGTCCGCCTGGGGAAGTACCACACCTTTGCCAGTTATTCAATGTAGTGGTAGGACTCTATTGCAGAGTCTGCCTGGGGAAGTACCACACCTTTGCCAGTTATTCAATGTAGTGGTAGGACTCTACTGCAGAGTCCGCCTGGAGAAGTACCACACCTTTGCCAGTTGTTCAATTTAGTGGTAGGACTCTACTGCAGAGTCCGCCTGGGGAAGTACCACACCTTTGCCAGTTATTCAATGTAGTGGTAGGACTCTACTGCAGAGTCCGCCTGGGGAAGTACCACACCTTTGCCAGTTATTCAATGTAGTGGTAGGACTCTACTGCAGAGTCCGCCTGGGGAAGTACCACACCTTTGCCAGTTATTCAATGTAGTGGTAGGACTCTACTGCAGAGTCCGCCTGGGGAAGTACCACACCTTTGCCAGTTATTCAATGTAGTGGTAGGACTCTATTGCAGAGTCTGCCTGGGGAAGTACCACATCTTTGACAGTTATTCAAACGCCAAGCAGTAGTGTGCAAGCATTACTGTGTTCCGGTTTGAAGGGCAATGTTACCAGAGAAATTACTGGGTATGAAGAGATTCAACATCTGATATCTCAGGGTGACGAGCGCAGTGCAGTGCGGCGCAGGATTGTGTTCGCAAGTTCACCGCTTACCACCACGCAAACGTCCTTGTCGTGTCGTCACTTGAACATGTATAAAAAAAAAAAACACTGCAGTGCGCTCATCACCCTGACTTATTAGATGTTAAATCTTTTCATACCCAGTAATTTCTCTGGTAACATTGCCCTTTGAACCGGAACCGGTTGTTAAAGGAACAGCTGTTTTTTTCGCAAAGGTTTTTAAAGGTCAAGGTTGGCCTCATAGTTGAAGTTGTTCACGTCGATGGGTACAATGACCTATCGGCTTAGTGATACCGTTCCGAGCAAACCTGTATATTATGTATCCATTTATTTGCATCAAGACTATATTTATGTAATCGTTTTTTATGCAATATGAATTATTAATGTTATTATTCCAACATACGTTACAAAACAGAGAATATAATATAGAGGTCTGTAGAGGTTTACATTTATTAACAGAGTTCAAAGATGAGGAGGTTCTCAATAGGGTAATGACTGATGTTTATATCGTTGAAACCAATAGCTTTGATGAAGAATTTAAGTAAATATAGTATGTTTATTGAAAAAATAATTTTAATCGGTTAATAATCTTCTGATATATGAGCTATGAGCCTGGGTATGTCCTTAAACTGCAACCAGACCCACCGGAGGACGGGCAGCAGCGTCCTCTTAGTTAACGGTAGTGACCATTCTGCGATCCCCAAGCCGCCTGCCAAGCGTGGGGATTATGGCAACACCCCTCCATTAAGAGGGAGGCCTTCGTCCAGCAGTGGACGTTTTATGGCTTACGACGACGGTATGAGCGTTTAAAGTTTTTGCTAGAGAAAACTCTTTCCCTTTCCCACAAAACAAAAAATGACGTCACGCCTTACACATTTACACAATAGAATTTATATGGCGTACAGAGAAGTGACGTCACGATTTGCTGTTTCGCCTCTCTGTCTAGCGTGTAATGCTATAAGTTGCTTATTTTTTATCAGATTTTCATTTTCTTTTCATTTATCAGGTATATTTATGGGCCACATTTTAATAGGACAATAAAAAAAACCATCATCAAGTCATCTAGCCTATATTACTAGTTTGTAGATTTTGCGCGTGGTCGCCATTTTCCGTGTGATCATTATAAGCCGGAGCGAATATATTGCTGGCATTTGTTTTATAGAGGTTTTATACGCAACGACAATTAACACTCTTTTATCAAAATGGCTTCAGCCTTGACCCGGGTGTTTGTCAATATATCCGTTAGACATTAGGTTAGTTATGTTAATTGAATACAATTACTTATGGTAATAGCAACCAATAAACGTTTGATAACAAAGCCATGGTAATGAGGTTCCACAAAGGCAAAATTCCACACAGGCAAAATTTTCAAAAATTTGGCAAAATCAAGTTTTCATCTCAATCAAATCAATCTCGATACAAATCGCTCTTAGTTTTGAAAAAATACTTGCTTGTAATAAATTAAAAATGGGTAAAAAAAACGAAAACCGAATCATGACGCACGAATCTGCGTAACTGCCATATTTTTGCTCCGCTAAATGTGACCCTATCTCATTCAGCTTTAGAATAATTATATTGATCGCAGTAAAAAATGTGCTTGAAATATAGATGAGCGCAACCTTAAATATAATATCAACAAGTAACGTAAAAAAACCTCCTTATTTTAAGTCGGTAAAAAATTAAATTACAACAGAACTCTTTATTTGCAAATAAAATACAATTATAACTAAATAAACCTTACAAACAAACCCTACATAATAAAAAATACAAAACTTAAAATTTAAACTAAAAGCCCCGTAGATGACGGAAAGGTGGCCAGAATGCTGGCGGCATTGCCGCGTTGGATGGCAATGCTAAGTTTTTGACCAAAATATAAGTAGTTATAAGTAGTTTTTAGTATATAGTTTAAATATTTATTTTAAGTTTTGTACATATGTAAATAAAATACGATGATATCAACTTAAAAAAAAATTACAACATAATAATTAAATTAAATTAAATTAAATTGCAAGACTTGCACTTGATTTTATAATTAAAAATGTCCTACCTACCTTAATCCTTACCTTAATCTTATGGATGCTGATGATAAGTTATAAGTAATTAAGTAGATAAATAATCCTTGCGTTATCAAGTATAGCTTCTTCAAGTCCGTGCATCAGTTCGTCATGTTGGAAAGGTTACGGAGGTTGCATCAGTGCTTCTAACTCACGTATTCTTCAAGGTTCCTCACGAATATGGCGGACCTTCGCTTGTTACCTACACCGATCTGTGTTTTGTGAACCGGCACAGTTATAAACACAGAAAAGCGGAATCCCTACTTCGAGCCGGTTGTTTGATCCGTGGTCAAAATCGACATAACCATTTGTTAAACTGACTATAGTTAACTAGCTAACCATTCAAATTCAAATCCTTTTATTTTGACTAATTTTTCAAGTTATATTAAAATTTTAAATTCATATTACAATTAAAACATATATAAATTACAATATTATGTCAAAACTATTATTATTATTCACATTATTTATTTTCTTTCTTAAATCTAAGTTTTTTACAATATACATTTAAAAACATAAATATTATAAAAAACCTAAACCTAGAGTGCCGCCGGCAGCGGGGCAGGGCTCAAGCTGCCGGTGGTTAGGGCTGCAGAGTGAGGAACCTCCTGACAATGCGCGCCGTGTCAAGTACCACTGCCTTTTGTATCTGGCCCTTGACCCAACCGTCTCGCGAGAGCCTCTTGAGGTGTTGGTCGAGGCTCTTCGCTATGAGACCGTTTGCCGAAACGACTATCGGGACAATGATCGTCGAGTCAACATCCCACATGGCGGTTATCTCGAAGGCCAAGTCAAGGTACTTGCTGAGTTTGTCCTTCTCGGCCTTCACGAGATTCTCATCATGTGGGATGGTGACGTCGAATAAAAAAACTATTATTAAAAAATATAAAATAATTATTAATTATTTTTATAAAATTATTATTAAAATATTATTATTATACCTACTCCTTTTAAAACATTAGTTTGTTAGTTATTAATTACATCTTTGATCACTGGTCATGCTAACTATGAATCAAAAAGCCGAATTATTGGGATTTTAACAATTTGTTACTGTTTTTAACTATTCGTTGGCTTAACTACTGATCAAAAAACCGGCCCTAAGTAGAACGGCTGTTAAAACAATGTTCTAAAGCAATTGTATGGAAAACCACTGTCGTCAGTTTCACACTTATTTGTATAGAAACGACGACGAAAAAATGCCAATAATTGATCGCGCATTTGTAGTAACTCGCTCGAAATGACAATTTGTAACAGATTAAAGTTGATCTAATTACGATACAATGTGGTTTGGTTTCCTACGCGTCTATTTAATTTGTCTTTTTGAGTATTCTCGGTTAAAAAACATGTATATTGGTAGAATTGTCATTAAGCGCATTTGCACCTATTCACTTTTCTCTTCAGTGGTAATAAAGATATTTATAAGTCTATTGTGACATGGAAAGGTGACTTGATCTCTTTTCAACAGTCTACAACAAAGGAGGTTCTAAAAAAAAAAATTTTTTTTATTTTTGTCGACTGTATTTTAAAATAATTGGAAAATATAAAGATGTCATCCAGGTAGCCAAATTTGAAATCTTTTTTTTTTAAGATTAATTATAATGACCTACGTATAAAGTCAAAGCACATAGTAATGTAGATACTAAATTTCACTAAAGGGGCGACTAATGCCAAAAGTAAGTAAAAGGTGTATTTTTAAACACATAGTTTAATGATAAAGAACGTAAATATTCAGATTTAAAAAATACTACAGGTAGGGGAAAAACCTAAAGAAGCCGAGTAACCGAATAGAATTTTGAAAAATAATCTGGTTAATTTAAACAAAAAAAACTGTTTTAATTCAAATGCTCTAAATTATCAGCGACAGCACCACATTATTTTTAACGAATTACATAGACAAACGAATGTTTTAGCAAAGTAGCCGTTTATTTTTTTTTATTTCATGCCTACATTTTGAATAATTAAATAAAATCCCACTTAAATTGCTCAAAGCCATCATCATCATCAATTGTATCATGCGATTTTCGACTCTAAACTAATGCAAGACGCGCGGGTGAAATCTGATATTTTTCTGGCATTAGTCGCACTCTTTTATTTACCTACATATAAAGTCAAAGCGAATGTTGGCATTTTATAATCACTGTTTCGGCGAATCGCGATTAGATAATCCAGGTTATTACAAATTAATTCAATTAGAAGCGAGATAACGTCGGCAAAGAGCGTAATTATGTTTCGTATTGTTATTATATCTAATCATTAGGTAGAGTGTGCTATATTAATACTACTTACTTCCTGTCGGTTGTAGATACAGTTTACGCAACGAAACATGTCATCAGTCACAGATGGTGTAATAGTAGCACGTTAGAAGATTCTCCATACAGTAATGCTAGGGCTTCACCTGCGTTTAATGCCATTATTTAGCTCGGTATTTGATACAGTACGCAGACATGGCCGGGTGCTAGCACGCTAGTGGGCTAGTGGCATTATTAATGGCGTTAGACGTTAGGCGATATTGAATGTCAAATGATAGTGTGACCGCCCATGTAGCGCATTGGTTAATGCATCATTTATTTCACGTGAATTATTCCGATAATTGGACGTAAAGCGTCACGCAGGTGAAGCCCTAGCATAAGAAAAATTTAATACATTTTATATTAGACAGGCGGAAATCGGCCCATTTGGAGAAATGTCGTAGCCATCTCTTCTATATACTTACAACCGGTATGGATGTGTTCCTTGTTGTCTCCACAACACGAAATGGTCGGTTGTAATTCGCGTGGGGCTAGTGGTAGTTATGACGTCACAAATATGGCGCCAAAATATGCAGATTTTTTACGATTTCTCGAGTTCTATTTCACCAAATGGGGCGTGTGGGGTGTCATTTAAAACAACATTTGAACATTTTGTGGGGTTTTTTAATGTGCTAAAATTGTTTCTCAAAAAGCTATAGCGTAAATGTAGTAGTTATAAAAATATTCGAAGAAAACTGTTTTTCTGACCCTATACTTTGACATATTTACCAGTTTAACTCAATAATGTGCAACGGTAGCAATATTAATTTTTGCATAACTGTTTTGTTGCCCCTACCGATCTCTACAATTCGATACCCTAGGACAGAAAACTTTTTATATATCACCCTAGTTCACAATCACGTCATAGTGCTTGATGATGAAAAGTTCTTTCATTTCGTTCAGAAATGAATACCATACCATACCATTGAACCTGTTTGCAGACCTCCTGCCGTTTTCCTAATACGGATACGAGTCTATCAATGGGGACGAAAAATGTGTTAACCCTGAAAGTATCACTTAAACTCGGACCGACACTTACGTATCTAAGTATCTAGTAAATACTGCAAGCCAAAAAAAAATTTGGACCCAAATTTGCCGCCCCTATAATCTGCCGCCCTAGGCTCCAGCCTACTCAGCCTGCTGGTAAATCCGCCACTGCCTCCATGCGTGTGGTGTGTGACTCAAACTTGCCAGTATCTGCGCCTGCGCCTTTGATTATGTCCAAAATGGCGGCGAGAATAATTTATTTTACACAGGACAACGGCCTTAGCGCGTTGACTCGAGCCACATGGGAGTGACATGAGACTCGCCATTAAACCCGTTTGAAACGCTTCGCAGACTCCTGTGCCGCTTCCGGCGAGGATGCGATTACTGTAGATATTGAATATCTACTTGTCAAGAAACTTACGATAGACGCGGGTCCTGTATCAGTCAGGCGTGGATCCAGCTCTTAAAAAAAGTTGTGGTTGCGTCCATAGGTGGTTATACTCAATATTTTATTGCAAACATTATGTAACGTATATAATACATGCAGATCTTATTTCTTTTTTTCTTCTTATTTTTTTTATTGGGGGGCATTGACTCGGCTTCCACGTACACATCTGTGTTCAACACAGATTTATATACAATCATGAATCCTGTAACATAACACTCCTTTTTGGGCAGTAATGTAGGTAATGTTGTACTTGTATCTTTCGGCGATACAACATTATACATTATACGAGGGCTACACTAAAAGTATCGGGAATGGAATATTTCCACTGTTTCTGTCATATTAAAATCTTTTTAATTGAAAACTCCTTGGTTTTAAAAATCGAATACCATTTATTTATTTAAAAAAATATTCTCGGTCTTGTCACAAGGTTTTGTCAAACTTGTTTAGTCGTTGAGAAAATGGAATTGACTCGAGAAAATTCAAGAGCGATGATTTATTATGACTTTCGAAGTGGTTTAACACAAAAACAGTGTGTTGACCGGATGATTTCTGCATTTGGTGATAAAGCCCCATCCAAAACCACAATTTATCGCTGGTTTGCTGAATTTCAACGTGGACGTGTCAAGCTCAGTGATGATCCCCGTCAAGGTCGTCCAAAAACTGCAGTCACCCAAGAAAACGTTGATGCTGTGCGTAAGCTGATTGAGGAAGATCGACATGTGACATACCGCGAAATTCAGGCAACTTTAGACATTGGCATGAGTCAAATACAAATAATCTTGCATGAAAAATTAGGTGTAAAAAAGTTGTTTTCCCGATGGATACCGCATTCGCTCTGTGAAGAGCAAAAAGCGGCTCGCGTTACTTGGTGCGTCAGAACTCTCGAAAGATTCCACGCAGGATCCTCAAATGCTGTATACCACATCGTATCAGGTGACGAATCCTGGATATACGCGTACGAACCCGAAACAAAAAACCAGTCACGAGTTTGGGTGTTCGAAAATGAGTTAAAGCCAACAAAAATTGTTCGTTCACGGAGTGTTGCAAAAAAAATGGTGGCCACGTTTGTCTCCAAAACCGGCCATGTTACGACTATTCCTCTTGAGGGACAAAGAACGGTTAATGCAGAATGGTATGCTAGCATTTGTTTGCCACAGGTCGTTTCTGAACTCCGTAAAGAGAACTGCAACCGCCGCATCATCCTCCATCACGACAATGCGAGTTCTCACACCGCGCACAGAACAAAAGAGTTTTTAGAGCAAGAAAACATAGAATTATTGGACCATCCGCCGTACAGCCCCGACCTAAGCCCTAATGATTTCTATACTTTCCCTAAAATAAAAAATAAATTGCGTGGACAGAGATTTTCATCACCTGAAGAAGCTGTGGACGCCTACAAAACGGCCATTTTGGAGACCCCAACTTCCGAATGGAATGGTTGCTTCAATGATTGGTTCCATCGTATGGAAAAATGTGTCAAATTTCGCGGAGAATACTTCGAAAAGCAATAAATATATTTTTAAATAGTAATGTTGTGTCACTTCCTTGATTCCCGAAATTTTCAGTGCCGCCCTCGTATACATACAGTTTTTTTATTGTTCTCTTTTTATACGTTCAAGTGACATGACGAGCAAGACTTTGTGGTAAGCGTCACGCCTGCCATTAACAGTAGCAGTGACAGAATTGTGAACTTGCGAACACAATCCTGCGCCGCACTGCGCTGCGCTCGTCACCCTGAGATATCAGATGTTAAATCTCTTCATACCCAGTAATTTCTCTGGTAACATTGCCCTTCAAACTGGAACACAGTAATGCTTGCACACTACTGCTTGGTGGTTGAATAACTACCAAAGGCGTGGTACTTCCCCAGGCGGACTCTGCAGTAGTTTTTGTAGTGGTTACTACCACTACAAAAATAGAAACGACGATCTACGAGTTCACGTAGTATAGTAGTCGAGCTTGAGGCTTGTATTTACCAAATTTGCCCCTCGCAAAATCAAATGTATTTAGTCAAATTACTATATTTAAAGCCTGAAATGATAATACTTTCCTCGATAGAAAAAAATACCGAAACAGTGTCTATTTTAAACCATTTTCAGTTTTATGTCCTAATTACAGCACATAGTCACATTAAAAAAAAATGTATTATAAGTTAATAGTATTTTGGAGAGCATGCTGTGGTTCAAAAGTTATTAATTTCTATACTTTTCAAGTAATCTGATAAAATCTTCAAAAATCGAAGTTTGACACGCACGAATCTGCGTAACCGCCATATTTTTGCTCCGCTAAATGTGACCCTACCTGATACAGCTTTAGACTAATTATTGATCTCATTAAAAAATGTGCTTGAAACGTGGAATACCCGGCCTTAAGTGTGCAATCTCTATGCACTACATTTGACTGTTATTTCGGTCAAAAGCACTTTTTACGGTTAAAAGTTTTAACCGTAATTTTAGATAGATTAAAGATTATTATTATTATTTAAGATTTATTGTTTATTTATTTTCATTTAAATTTTTCTTTAATATTTTAAAGATTTTTTACCCCTTTTTTTTTTTGTTTTTACTGTATTTTATCTAATTGTCCTAGTTATTATCTAACGCATTGTTTTTATTTGTTGCAGACTTACCTACAACGTATGGAACGTGTCACGACGTCGCTCGACTAGATTTAAGCCACCGTCACCTCATCGTCACCAGCCGGTCCCAACAGAAAACCAGCGCTGGTTGTTAGCAACCAGCATTACGCTGAGTTGGGATTGGTTTCGTGACAAAGAATATAGGTGCTCACTATTTATTTATTATTTAAATGTCTTTCTTTTGTTTGAACTTTTGTGTGTGTGTATCTATTTTTTTGTCTCGAATAATATAAATTTTCTTTCTTTTCTTTCTTTCAAATATACGAATATAGCTACAGGCAGATTCAAACTAATGGCTGTGAAGTTAGGCGCGAGACGCTGTGAAGTTAGGCGCGAGACACTGTGAAGTTAGGCGCGAGACGCTGTGGAGTTAGGCGCGAGACGCTGCGCAGTAGAAAAAATTAGGCGTGCGGTGTGCGTACAATCGCAAAGTCTCGGTTGCAGCGCACTTCACAACCGCCATTAAGTTTGAATCAGTCTATATATACAAACGATAAGCATAGATAGTAAAATTTACAAGATGCAATATTAAATTTACCCTCTTCTAATCGGTTCTATGTATGCAATTCGGCATTGTTTGTGTTTTAAGATAGACAAGATAATTCAGAGAAATTACTGGGTATAAAGATATTTTGACATGTAATATCTCAGGGTGACGAGCGCGGTGCAGTGCGGCGCAGGATGTTGTACAATTCTAGCACTGCTACTGTTAGCGGCAGGCGTGACGCTTACCATCAGGTGAACGTCTCGTCTCGTCACTTGATTGTATAAAAAAATAATATGGAAAGCGGTTCAGTAGTTTGGTATTTAAATAAAAATTACTGGAATAAATCAAAATTGCTGGAAATATGAAATGTCAGGCAGGTAGCCGAAATTTAAGTCGGTTGTTTTTAAAAGCGTATAATTTCAGCAATTAAATAATTAATTTATTTATTCAGGCATATTTTATCCATACATTTAAAACAGATTTTTTTTATAAATTTAAAATAAAATTCAAAAATCATATGTCATAAATGGAAAAGTCAAAATTAGAGCCAGTAAAAATGAAGGTAAATTAATAAAAGTCAAACAGAATTCAGTACGTCAACAGTATAATGTTCTACCCGGCATTGCCACCGCGACATGCCTGTCGCGGCCACGCCGGATATACACACAAAAGTTATTATTTAATTCTTTATTGCACACATAAATACATTGTACAAAAGGAGGACTTAAACCTAAAGCATTTTCTCCCAGTCATCCCCGTGGTTAGAGAGATGGGGATGTAGGCGCACAAAATAAGTTATAGTTAAGAGCAAATACAGTAATTACATTTCAATTAACTAATAACTAAAAATATCTATACTTATAAATATAAATGACCAATAAATAAAAAAACAGTAATAAATAGTTAATAGCTAAAGAAAATATAGCCCTTCAAAAATCTTGTGATTTTTGCTTAAGGAGTATTATCCAGTAAGAAAAAAGGGAGTATGTATGGAGTATCGTAGACCGTGTCTCCTAACATCAGGCGAATGGAGACAAACGCAAGCTCACACATAAAAAAAAAAAGATTTTATAGTTAAACTAATACGATAACGTAATAGAACAATGTATTCTTTAAAACATTCTGACAGAACAAAGCTGTGTGTAAAATATGTTAGTATAGTAATCAGAGATGCAATTGTATAGAGATGCCCGAAGATTCAGCGGTTGACTCGACTATATGCACATTTTGTGCATGCAGCCGTTAGATTACAACAGTCAATTCTGCGGTAAGCGGACGATTTTTTTTACTACACGCAAGGTGTAGGTAGTTTAACATGTACATATACATACCGGGTTAATGGTAACTCGACGTATTTCGGGCGGGAGTAGAAAGAAGTGCTAACAAAAGAGCAAAAAAAAAGTAATAATATATTCCAAAATACTTAGAATTGACCGTGACAATTTTTTTTTGTGATTGAATCAGGCGTTACTTTGCCGAAGTTCATTTTAAACGGCGAACAGCGTTTTTTTTTTTTTAGTACAGCGGAAATAAATTAAAGATTCATTATACAATATTGTTTTATTTTTTTGTTATTTTTACGATTAGGGCCAAAATACATATTTTTTTCTCTAAAAATCCCCTACGGCAAAAATTGTTTATTTTTAAATATCTCGAAAACTATTAACTTTCCGATCATTCCGTTGGAATACTGAATCTTTGGGCATCTCTTCAATATAATTTCCCTGGTAGTTAATTATGTAAGTTTAAAAGTATTTTTTTAGTGAACACTGTAAGTACTTGACCGGTTTTTAGTACAAAAAACTAGACTCGGGGAGATTGCGTGACGGCAAACGAAAGTGAGTTTGGTCAATGCTCGTTGCATGGGCCGACAAGGCGGAAAATGTATGCCTAATGCCACCGATTCTGTCATACCTATGAATTAAGTTCGAACAAACTTAATTTTCTTCAAATGTAATTAAATTACTATTTAGAAACAAGCCCTTTGTCAAATTAAACAAACATTACGTAACATTTACGGCCTTACTATAAAACGCCGTTCAAACTTAGTCACTGCTTAAACTTCTCTGTCTTGTTCTCGCACATGACATTGACATTCCTCGTCGACGAGAAGTTGTCAGAGCATCTTAAACAGTGACTAAGGTTTGAGCGGCGTTTTATAGTAAGGCCGTTGTTGTTTTAGAAATAATTAGCGATTCGTTTGTCGTCGATAGCCTGACACGTTTAAAATGATCTTTATTGCTGCGGAACGAGAGTCACCATTCGTTTAAATGACATTCAAAGGTGAACTATTATTTTATTCTGTACCTTTAGGCGCCGTCTTTTGGGTGCAGATTAAAATGACGTTATTGTAGTTGATTTGGAACACGTTTTGAGATGACATTTAGACAAATTGAGTCTCTCGCTGCGTGGCAACAAAGTTGAATTTACGCTGACAGAGTTTAGTGACTTGTCAATTCAGTCGTACCGAAGAATAGATGCCAGTGGCAAAAAGACCTTGTAACTAAGTAGATAAGGGTTAAAGTACATTTTATGAAAATTTTGTTAAGTCGAACTTAACTGAGAGGATGGTAGAATTGGCGCCAGTGTCAGCTTTTTCTTTATTGTACTATACGTTACTATACGTTATGGTACTTAAATAAATTGTTTAGTGATATTATTTTTATATGTTAACATAAACGTGAATATATTTACACAGAGAAGGAAAACAATTACAGGGTTAAGCGGATTGATATTGCTAAGCCTATAGGGAGTAATTGTATTAACTTTTGCTATGGGGCCAACTCTAGGTCTACAGACGTTCATTGTTTACGAAATATACGTAATGGAACAGCAATATTTTTCGCTCCGATAGTAAAAGTTCACGATGATGAGTATCACCTCCTGTCGGCTTGGTTCTACCGTTCAGCCTAACCCTTTAAATTGATGTAGAAAATATATACATTTTTTTTAAACAATGGAGGCAATAATAATGTTGTTTTTTTTTAAATATATAAATATAATTAATATTATGTTACATGGATATATTATGTTTTTTAAAATGTCAATTTGAGAAATGTACACGTATTTATTGTCTGTACAATAATCATAATAATACACAATTAGGACCGAGTGATTTTTTTCTATTATTTTATAAGTATATAAATGAAATTGTTTGTATGTAGGTAAACCTATGTAAATAAGTGTTTTTGTGTTAAAAGCTGGTCGACCGACTATAGTTTTTGTTCTAATATATTAAATTGTAAGGTTATAATTTTTATATTTAATCAAATTATTTGCATTTATTTTTTAAGAATATTGCTAGAAATAATGTATTATTTTGTAATGGTTATAAAATGCTTCAAAAGTATTATTATTGAAAATATATTAAGTTTCTTTAAGATGCACCTGTCGTGTTTTTTTTAGAAACTCCTTTTGTACTTGACGTGGGCCTTGGCTTGCGAGTAGGTACCACAGAGTAATAGAAGCAGATATGTGATCAAACGATTTTTCCTTAGAAAGACGCGGGACTGTGCGGGGAGGGGTAGGCTCGCGGGAGGAGAGGCTAATTGTACTGCCATCTAGCGGTATTCAGGAAAAGTTTTTGAGAATCGAACTAGTGAACGAACAGTTAACACTTAATTTCTTAATATCACGCTAGATGTCGCGTTTTTAAATTTTATAGGCCCATCAGCCAGAAAACGTCCACTGCTGGACGAAGGCTTCCCTTAAAGGCTTTTCTTTTGGGGGGTGTTGCCATATTCCCCACGCTTGGCAGGCGGCTTGGGGATCGCAGAATGTTCACCACCGTTAACCAAGAGGACGCTGCTGACCGTCCTCCGGTGGGTCTGGTTGCAGTTTTAGGACATACTCAGGTATGGTAGGTAAATTTTATAGAACGGATCACTAAACATAGAAATAAAATTACTTCCGAATGAAATTAGATGCCAATCATGTCATCTGAATTTTTCCCTCTGTCATTTTTACATAAAGAAACAGAGCAACTTATTTCATTTTTACTTTTAATGGGTAAAAACATAAAAAATCGTACGTCTAATATGTAAGTTTGATCACTCACCCAGTTAGTTAGTTGTGTCTAGTTTGGTCACCCATTACGCGTGGCGGACGTTAGCAGACTGAGCAAATAAGTGTGACGTCACACGCTCCGTCCGCAAAATAGGATCTGCGGCTGCAAGTCGCTCATCGCTACTCCTTATCCTCCATGGTAGGTACCTATATGCTTGAAGGATGCAGGTAACAATCATCATCAGCCCGGAGACGTCCACTGCTGAACGAATGTCTCTTTTAGACCGCCACACTGTACGACAACCTGTACAATGTCCCCGCCCACCTATATATATAGTGGGAGGCCTCCCTACGCTGCGTCTTCCGGATCGCGGTCGCCACTCAAGAACCTTTCTTCCCCATCGGTTGTCAGTTCTTCGAGCGATGTGTCCTGCCCACAGCCACTTCAACTTGCAAACCGTGCGAGCTATGTCGGTAACTTTGGTTCTTTGGCGAATATCCTCGTTCCGGATTCTATCGCGCAAAGTAACTCCGAGCATAGCTCTCTCCATTGCCCGTTGCGTGACTCTAAGTTTCTCCAAAAGGCCAGCAGTTAAAGACCACGTTTCAGTTCCATATGTCATGAAAGATAGGTGACAATAAAAGTAAAAATATTACAAAATGCTATGTTTATTAAAAATTACGCGTTATAAACATTAGCTTCTCAATAACATAAACTATTCTAACACATAAGATACAATTTACAAAAATTAAATACAAGAACGTTACAGGTATTAAACGTGGATTACCCCCGGAATAGTTATTCCATCTTTTTCCTTCCTTTCAAAGTTACTCGGTAGATAAAGACAGATTAACTATTCCAAGGCTAATCCGCGTTTAAGACTCATACAGTATAACTGAAGCTGCGTCTATCACTGTTGTTTGTTATGTACATATATAAACTGTTTAGGGTATTTATTTTTGGTTAACATAATCTAAAGTAAAAAAATGTTTTTAACCGGTATCGGAACTGGCTCTCAAGTGAAGCTATGAGAATCCATTAGTATAGTCATAGCAGAAAAAAATAACATTTCATATTTTTACTTTAGTAGCGCCCCGGGATTGCTGGAAAAAAAGGTAGCCTATGTATTATTCCAAATTATAAGCTAGCTCTGTACTAAATTTTATCCAAATCCGTTCAGCCGATTTGAGACAAACATACAAACTTTCATATTTCTAATATTATTATTTTAATATAATTGAGAATCGGCAAGAGAAGTGTACGTAGGACGCCCCGGCACAAGATGGAGTGACGATATTCATATATAAGACGGCTGGCAGTGTGTGAAATTTATTGAAATTGATGTTTTTGTGACGAACTTAGATGTTTGTTCTGTGTCTGGGTGTAGTATGTTTTATGCGTTCTATTGGCTATCTGGTTCCCATAGTATACAAGCTTTGCTTAGTTTGGGGCTAGATGGCGCTGTGTGTAATGTCAAAAAAAAGGAATTCATACCATCTTACTAGGTAATATTAAATATCTAAGTTTGTATATTTAAATGTTTCTTAGAATCACTCATAACCGGCTGAACAAATTTGGATAAAATTTAGTACAGAGGTAGCTTATAATTTGGAATAATACATCGGCTACTTTTTATTTCAATTGATATATTTATTTTTCATATTTTCCATAAAATTATTGAAAATTTTTTTAGTTGCTTGAACTATTCGTTCAATAATTTTATAAGTTTAATTTGATTTTTAATTTATAGTTATTAGTTTGACATTTTATAAAGCATTTTTATGACATGAATTGACATTATTTTAAGATATTTTTATTTCATTTTGCAGTATGACTACTTTTTAATTTATTTTATTTTTTATTATTTTTTGTTATGTGTACCTATTCACTAAACTACGAAACTAAGTTTATAACTTTTTTATTTTATACAATTTCTTTGACTTGGCAACATTATGTTGCATGTGTGTTTAAAAAATAATATTTTACAATTTCTTATGTATTCATTTATAATTTTTATTGTTATTATCAATTGTGACCATTCATAAGTGTACTGTTAAATGTACCCAATTGAAATAAATAAATTGAATTGAATCCCAACAGTCGCGGGTGAAACCACAGAACACTGCCAGCATTAAACAAATACTCTAAACATTTTAAATACGTACATTTAAAACTAATTACCTCACAACACGGTTATTTATAAATAATACATTGAGTATTGATTAAATTTTTAATTTATTTAAATAATATATTTTACAATAATTTTCCTTCAATAAGAACCACATAAAATTGTGAATCTGTATAAATGAACGATATTACTAAAAGGTTATGCGTAACTGTAGTACTGACTAGAAAGGAGTTTTGTTCCCATATACTGCATTTTTTTTTTGTTTAAATCGTGTATTTTAACACAATATATTACCTTTTTTTTGTTTGCATGTATGTTACGCGATTGCTCCGCCAAATATGAACTGATTTTGATAGTTTTTTTTTGTTTGGCAGGTAATACTTCAGAGGTGGGCTCATATACATTTTATCGAAATCGGTTCAGTAGTTTGGTTTTTAAATAAAAATTACTAGAAAATATGAAGATGTCATCCAAGCATTCGAAGTTAAAGTCGGTTGTATTAAAAAAAGAAAGGGTATGATTAAAATCAATTATCAACTTTTATCACGGCACTCATTCCCATAGAAAACCGGTATACCACAATGTCATTCAGTGCATGTGTTTAATAATAATAATTTAAAAATATTTGCTTTATTTGTATGAGGTTGTTCAGACTGTGTCATCAACTTACAACCCAAAGACTTTTATATGAACCTTAATACATTACCGATTCGTTACTTAGTTCCGCCAGCTTAAGCTAGATGGCATGTGCGTCGATTTAGCTCGCGGTATGGCTTCGTTCGCTGCATAACATGAGTATGGTCTTAGTGTTGGTTGAATAAATTGTCTTCTGAATTACGCCGCTGAGTTTGATTACACCTAGTCCTGTGTCGGTCGGTCATTTTCGGAGATCTAGCGGCGGTGGGTCGGTATGGTATATTGCAGTACCGAAACGGGTATTGGTATTGAATGGCAATACCGTAATCTGAAACTGTTTATTTTTATAACTAGGTATTGGCCGATTCTTTAATAACGTAGTTTTTGAGTTTCTGCAGAGGTATTCGGTTTCAGTTGTTATTAAAAAAACGCTTTGCAAAAATAACTGTGTTGCACAAGAAGGTACAAATACCAATAGGTTTTGGTAATTTTTTTGTTGATGTTTGTTTGATGATTCCGTTTAAACTTTTTATAATAATAATTTATTTGCTCTAAATAATCTTTGCTTACTACCTACTAGTTAGTGGTTGGAGTCGCCTTTTTTTAAAGTATAAAAATGCTTATGAAATAAAAAGATTACTGATTTAATTTGTCGGAAAGTGCACTGATTCAGTGAATAAACTGTGATATAATCTTGTACTTTTGTATGATATTCAAATTTAAACCCTTGACTTTTTTCAAAAAACGCATTTAATGTTTCAGTAATAAGTGTTATAATATATATTTATATTATATAGTTATAATAAACGGTTATTAATATAGAGTTGAATTTAGCTAGGTACGCAATTTCACCGAGATTGATCGAAGAAAACCAAGACGAAACCGGTTGGTGTTGTATCAATCGCCGGTCACTCATTCGGTCTCGCTCTATCGATCGGTCACAGATCGGAAGATCGTTATGAAAGGGAAGGCAAGTGCCGCGGTTCTTGCCGCGCGTCGATCTATCACGACCCGGGTCTTTAACGACTGACGACCCGGTCAGTCACGCAGCAAGCGTGATTCGATCGTTTTGATTCGTTCAATCACGATCGACACAGGACTAAATTTTCACCCTCGCTTCGAATACCGACTAACAGAGGTAGTGTCGATTTTCTACTGTAGCGCTTGGCTCGTTGACGTCATGCTGCCGGCTTCGTACGCGCCTCAGCAATGGAATTTCGATATTGTTACATGCAAATAGAGTACAAATTAGCTTGCACTGAAAATTGCCATATTTAGACGCATTTTCTATGAGACTGAGTCTTCTTTATGTAGTATTTTTTTAAGTTTTCTGTGCCTTTACAGAGGGACCAACCCTAAAATCGCAAAAATCTGCTGTTCCGTACATTTGGTCGCAAATAAATGTTATTTTTCTATGTAACAGCTGTTTTATCGATGCCAGAGTTGTCCCCATAGTAAAAGTTGTTGAAAATGACGACAACAATGACCCTTCGACTCAGTAATACCGTCCCACTTAACCTCACATATGAACTAGCAAAACAACATCAAGCAATGATATGTAAAGAATTAAAAAAAAATATGTAAAAGTTGGTTTTACTAAATATCTTTGTCTACATAAAATAAGCTTTAGACTTTGAGCATTTACCATTGGAGGCGACAAGTGAAGGATCCATCTGCCAAAAGGTGAAAGAAAAAAATATATGGTCAGTGACCATATTTTATACCCTTTCGTAGCGCTCGTGGCGTAGCTTGTCTCGGTGATTCTAAACGATCACCGATGTTAAGCAACGGACGGTCCGGTCAGTCTCCGGATGGGTGACCGTGAGTGGCATTTATTTCTGAGCGCTACCGTGGGTCGGATGACACGATAAATTGTTGGTCCCGGTTGTTTGTTCTAGTTTCTATAACAACAACAGTCAGCCATGTCAGAGGCCTTCGGGCGGCACATTAACTCTGACACTAGGGCTGGCCACTCAGCCTAAACGAACTTACTTACTTATACCCTTTGCATGTATTGCGAATTTTAGTATGCATTAATACTAACAGGCATTTGTTTTATGAAATGGGAGATTTTCTATCAGGCAATAAAAAAAAAGAAGCTCATTGTAGATGGCTCTGACTTTGCGCAGACCAGACGTGCTAGTCACTGTCAAGTTTTTTATTACATTTCATGTGCAACATTGTACATATTTATTTACAAAAATAGTATGCCGTGTTCGACTAGCACGTTTTCTCTGAGCTATCTGTAGAGTTGAAGAAAACTATATTTTTTTTAATTTTAGTTTGGAAAATCGCTCATTGTACCATGCATCTCTATCACGACCACAGCAAAAAGTGGAAAAAAACGGCCCTACTTAAAAAAACTTCTCAACCGTTAGTCACTGCTTAAGATGCTCTGCCATCTTCCCTCTGACGTGAAGTGTAACATGCAAGAACAAGACGGAGAAGTTTAAGCAGTGACTAAGAGAATCGAGATTTTTTTAGGTAAAGCTCTTATTGTGTAGGCAAACTATCGCCATTGACGTCTCCAATGGTGCATGCTCGAACTTTAGATGACACAATAAAAAATAATTAAAAATCTTTAGTTTTTCATAACGTAGAAGTTTTTTGGGGTACATTATTAACGATTTATTAAGATGGATGGTCAAGTAAAGCCTGCCTTCAGATGGCGCCAAAAATTTTTTTTTAAATTTTTACGGCGTTGGTTGCTCAGCATGTGTACGTTTTTTTTTTTATTTTATTTCAGTAGTTTGTACATATGTATAATAATTATATAATTTATTTCGGAAATATTATAAGTCCATAGTAGTTCAAAAATTCATTAATGTCACGGAAACGATTATAATTTAGCTTTCGTATCTTTATTATCAATAATAAATATCGGAGGAAATTTTTCACACAGCGCCATCTAGCCCCAAACTAAGCAAAGCTTGTAATATGGAAACGAGATAGTTGACAGGATACTTATATACTTTTTTGTTTTGTAAATACATACTACACCCAGACACAGAACAAACGGCCAAACATCTATGTTCGTCACATACATTTTTGCCCTGGGTGGGGATCGAACCCACGCCCTACAGCTCTGAAGGCAGACATGCTACCAACTGAGCTATAAGGCAGTCAAATGGGATACTCCTTCCACCGGGTGCTTCAAAACCAAGCTCAGAGCGTGGTTACCAGAGTTTTTTTTTATGACATTGAATCTTATTTAAAAATAAGAGATTATTAACGTATTTTTATAATTATTTCCTTTTTAATTTTATTTTTATTTTTACATACTGAAATTGATGAAATTTGACGTGCAGCTGGTGTTATCAATAAGCTATAGTATTGACGTCCACTACAGGACGAAGGCCCCCTTAACATTGAAATCGATTTTTTTTAAAGTGATTCTAGCGCCATCTATTGGCAGCTCTCTATTTGACCGTCCACCTTAAACACAAATAATTAAAAAAACCTTTGTTACGCGATAATTATATTTTCAACTACATACATTCAATACTTGATCAATTCAATAAATTACATTTATCATTTACCCTCATTTTATAAATTAATTCTCAATTAATAGATCTCTACGTATACGTTTTTTCAATGTGCCCTACGATTTAGGGCTGGGCAGAAAGGGTATGCTAAGTCGAAATGGTACAATCACAGCTTAACAGTAACTACTACGTACAGAAGACTCACTCCAATAGAAAACGTGTCGGAACAAAGTTGACCCACTATACAGGGTTAGTTCTAATCAGTTAGCATCCTTTTAAGGGCATATTCTGTACATCAAAACAAACAACTTTTACTATGAGGCCAACATTGAAATCTCAAAAAAAAAAAACAACTGTTCCATACATTTGGTCCAAGGTCGATGAACTTTTTGTATGGAACAGCTGATAATTTTTTCGCGATTTCAGGGTTGGCCCCATAGTAAAAGTTGTTTGCTTTGATGTCCAGAATACGCCCTTAAAAGGATGCTAACTGATTAGAACTAACCTCTATATCTATAAATACAATAAGGTCATATTCAGTGCAAGCTAATTTGTACTCTATTTGTATAGCACAGTAACTATATTCCACTGTCGTGCTGAGGCGCGCGCAGCGGCGGGAGCCTCGTGACGTCAACGAGCCAAGCGCTAGTGGAAAATCAACACTCTGTCGTATACTAATAAAATACAAATTAGCTTTCACTGAATATGACCATATTATAGATATAATAGTAATAATCGTTTATTTCAGACAACAGGAGCTACTTAAAAAACACGAAAGGTATATTAACTTTTAGAATGTTGAGGCAATGACTCCTATCGACCAACCATACCTGTTCCACCCGAGCCTTTTTTTTCTACCAGATTTTGACCGGCAGCATAAAAGCCCAAAAAATACTTTATTAAAAAACTTAAAACTTCCGATAATCGTTTCATGTTTTCAAATAATGAGCGTTTATTGTACAGTGATGCTGTACTTTCGTTGTCACTAACAGTTCTGGGGCCTTATTTATTAATCCAACGCAAAGTTGCGCACGCGAGCGGAGCCGACGATCAAACGATATTGAACCTTATTCCAAACAATACCCATACGTGATATGTGTCACTTACCCCTTTCTTTACACGCGATACCGGGTTAAATGATACTTGATGTGTCTTCTATAGAAGCGATATCGGGGTAAATGATACTTCATGTGTCTTCTATAGAAGCGATACCGGGATAAATGATACTTGATGTGTATCGATATAGAAGCGATATCGGGGTAAATGATACTTCATGTGTCTTCTATAGAAGCGATACCGGGATAAATGATACTTGATGTGAATCGATATAGAAGCGATATCGGGGTAAATGATACTTCATGTTTCTTCTATAGAAGCGATACCGGGATAAATGATACTTCATGTGTGGCATCCACCCCTTTACAAGCGATATCGGGGTAAATGATACTTGATGTGTGTCATACACCCCGTTATTAGCGATACCGGGGTAAACGAAACTTGGTCTGTACCATCCTCTTCTATAGAAGCGATACCGGGATAAATGATACTTGATGTGTGCCATCCACCCCTTTACAAGCGATACCGGGGTAAATTATACTTGATGTGTCTTCTATAGAAGCGATACCGGGATAAATGATACTTCATGTGTGGCATCCACCCCTTTACAAGCGATACCGGGTAAATGACACTAGATGTGTGTCATACACCCCGTTATTAGCGATACCGGGGTAAACGAAACTTGGTCTGTACCATCCTCTTCTATAGAAGCGATACCGGGATAAATGATACTTGATGTGTGCCATCCACCCCTTTACAAGCGATACCGGGGTAAATTATACTTGATGTGTCTTCTATAGAAGCGATACCGGGATAAATGATACTTCATGTGTGGCATCCACCCCTTTACAAGCGATACCGGGTAAATGACACTAGATGTGTGTCATACACCCCGTTATTAGCGATACCGGGGTAAACGAAACTTGGTCTGTACCATTCTCTTCTATAGAAGCGATACCGGGATAAATGATACTTGATGTGTGCCATCCACCCCTTTACAAGCGATACCGGGGTAAATGACACTTGATGTGTGCCATTCACCCCTTTACAAGCGATACCGGGGTAAATGACACTTGATGTGTGCCATCCACCCCTTTACAAGCGATACCGGGGTAAATGATACTTGATCCATCCACCCCGTTAAGCGCCGACGCGTCTACCAGGGGGGCAATGGGCCAGGGGCAACGTGGTGGATGGGACTAGGGTTCACCGGGTCGATGACTTTTCCCAATCTGCCCCGGTAACGGGGCGCGGGGCGCGGGGTGGATGGGACCTAGTCGTTCTAATGTCAGTTCCGCTCGCACGCGCAACTCTTGCGTAAGATTCAAAGGCCCTGGGTACAGCTGCCATTTTCGTGGCGATATCTCTTACAATCACAAGAGCTCGTCTCACTTGATACGATTTAAATAACATTAAAATATAATCAATTAAATACAGGGTCATGCGAAACGGTTGTTCTAAGCCGAAAGGACTTCTTCATCTCATCATTGTGAACTTTTAGGCCCTAATTTAAATAAATAATAAATAAAAATTGGCGGATATTTCACGCAGCGCCATCTAGCCCTAACTAAGCAAAGCTTGTACTATGCGAACCAGATAGCTGATACAATACATAATATAGTAGATTACTCACCTAGGGTGCAAAAGTAAAGAATGTCTCAGATCTCATGTGTATTGTTGACAAACATGAGATCTGGGGCTTTTGTTACTTGCTCCCTTGGTGTATATGTTACCGGCCAAACCCAATTTCAGGATAAACTAGTTTGGCCTAGGCTAAACTAATTCTTCCTACATGCAATAGGATAAACTAGTTCGTCCTAAGCCCGATAGGATAAACCAGTTGGCCGAAATTACGTGCCGCTGCGGGGAGGAAGTGGTTCCTTTCGCGTACTTTTAAAGTAGCCACTTTAGCCCCGCGGGCACTTAAATAAATAATGGTTGACATTTCACACAGCGCCATCTAATCCCATACTAAGCAAGCTTGTACTATGGGAACCAGATAGCTGATATTCAACATTAACGGCCTTACTTAAAAAAACTTCTCAACCGTTAGTCACTGCTTAAACTTCTCTGTCCTGTTCTAGCACGTGCAACTTCACGTCAGAGGGAAGATGGCAGAGCATCTTAAGCAGTGACTAACGGTTGAGAAGTTTTTAAAAGTAAGGCCGCAGGACACAGAACAAACATCTATGTTAATCACACACATGTTTGTCCTGGGTAGGAATTAATTAATATATTTAAAATAAATATTGTATTCATTTAACTTCAGATTATTAACTGCACAAAAAGAAAAACAAGAAAATGTAACAGTATCGAAGAATATACAATCACACACACCCACATAAACACGAGCCAGACGGAAAAAAAAAAACAAAAAAAGTATTAATCACACTCGAAAATATGTTTGGAACATGCAAGGTTTTTTTTTTAAATACAATCAAGTGACGATGCGAGTAAGCGTCCCGCCTGCCACTAACAGTAGCAGTGCCAGAATTGTGAACTTGCGAACACAATCTCGCGCCGCACTGCACTGCGCTCGTCACCCTGAGATATTAGATGTTAAATCTCTTCATACCCAGTAATAGGCTAAATGACTGTTTTTTTTATTGTCCTATTAAAATGTGGCCCATAAATATAGCTGATTAATGAAAACAAAATTAGTAGAGAAGCGAAACAGCAAATCGTGACGTCACTTCTCTGTGCGCCATATAAATTATATTCTGACAAGTAAGGCGTGACGTCATTTTTTGTTTTGTGGGAAATGGACAGAGTTGTCTCTAACAAAAACTTTAAACGCTCATATATCAGAACATTATTAAACGATTTAAATTATTTTTTCAATAAACATACTATATTTACTTAAATTCTTCATCAAAGCTATTGGTTTCAACGATATAAACATCAGTCATCTACCCTATTTCCAGTAATTTAGTAGTAGTTGTTCACAATGACGAGTACATTTACCCCCTTCGGCTTAGTAATACAGTTCCGCTCAACCTTGCATAAGTTTACAACCGTTTTAGTCAATTTGCGTTCTTCCTAAGAGCAATTTTGTTTCAGCATCTTCGACTGAATTTTCTATATTTACGTATTGTATAAATATAAGGAAAGTATAGCCTAGCCTTATTATCTATAATTATTGTTGTGATATTTTAAAACAGGCATTTTTTTTAAACGTACAAAATTAATTTTGTCTCTTTCTAATTCTTGTTTGATTTCTCTGCAGTCTGTACGGAAATGACCAGCGTGGCAAGTTTGCAATAGTTGAAAATAATTGTGGCGAATTAACTATATTATAAAAAAAATAGGACTGGGACGAGTTTACACATATTTCTTTCATAATAGGCTAGATGACTGGTTTTTTTTTAATTGTCATATTAAAATGTGGCCCATAAATATAGCTGATTAATGAAAACAAAATGAAAATCTGATCAAAAATAAGCAACTTATAAGCATTTTAATATCACGCTAGACAGAGAGGCGAAACAGCAAATCGTGACGTCACTTCTCAGTACGCCATATAAATTCTATTCTGACAAGTAAGGCGTGACGTGATTTTTTGTTTTGTGGGAAAGGGACAGAGTTGTCTCTAACAAAAACTTTAAACGATCATATATCAGAACATTATTAACAGATTTAAATTATTTTTACAATAAACATACTATATTTACTTAAATTCTTCATCAAAGCTATTGGTTTCAACGATATAAAGATCAGTCATCTACCCTATTAACAATGGCCCCTTTGAATCTCGGGCAGAGATAATGTAACAAGTCTAAATAAAAATAAAACAGGACTGTCATGACAAGAAAAAAATGATAAATTGTTCTCTTATCGCCAGTGTCTTTCGGAACAATGTAAGGATTCTAACGATACCCCAAACATCCAAATCTGTTCAGGCATTTAGCTGTTATGAAGGAATAAACGAACTCGCACACATACATGAACCCTGAAACATTTACACTAAATTTTTGAGCAGTCGTGTAAAAAGAAGTTTTTTCAGTAACGCAACTTAAATATCTTTTTTTTTATTAATTTAATTTCCAGCACACTGACTGTTATGTCCAGTTTTTTATATGTATACAGGTGTTTTATACGCTTGTGTAAAGCCCATACAAAAACATAATGTATGGAACAGCTGATTTTCGCGACAACTATGGGACCGATCCAATAGCAAAACTTGTTCAAAATCGTTATTTTACAGTCTACAATGACCTGTTTTAGAACCAGCATCACCATTACGAGAAACCCTGCATAAATAACATCAGCGATCTACGTTTTTGGATATAAAAAAAAAACAGAATTATTTATTACTGCCACATTTAAAATATCACAACAAAACATTTATTTACACTTAAAATATAATTAAATAAAAAATATACAAAGACTCGTTTTTATAATATGGCGGAGTTATTACTAATTGTCGTTATAATTTATTGTACGTTTAAAAATATAAAATAAACATGATACAAAAATAAAATAGTATTTAATTTGATAATAAAGAAATATAGAGTACAAAATATGGCATTAAGATAAATTATTAATACCACAAGCTTTTCTGTGAAGGAAAACTTCGAGGTAACCTGCAGAACTTTTTGTATGGAACTGGTTTTTTTTTTCGCGATTTTAGTGTTGACCCATTGTAAAAGGATTTAATACGTCACTTAAATTCAAGAGGAGTTTTAAGGGACGTCACTTAGCTTCGAGAGGCGTTTTAAGGGATGTCACTTAACTTCGAGAGGCGT
Source organism: Erannis defoliaria (assembly GCA_905404285.2). Classification (NCBI taxonomy): domain Eukaryota; kingdom Metazoa; phylum Arthropoda; class Insecta; order Lepidoptera; family Geometridae; genus Erannis; species Erannis defoliaria. The sequence goes on along the minus strand of FR990094.1, from coordinate 1,027,734 downwards.
TTTAAGGGACGTCACTTAACTTCGAGAGGCGTTTTAAGGGATGTCACTTAACTTCGAGAGGCGTTTTAAGGGACGTCACTTAACTTCGAGAGGCGTTTTAAGGGACGTCACTTAACTTCGAGAGGCGTTTTAAGGGATGTCACTTAACTTCAAGAGGCGTTTTAACAGCGCATTAACAGCTATTTATGCCCTTAAGCAAAGCCCATTATATATTACTTTAATTGTCAAACATTAAAATGATTCTACATAACATAAATGGCACGAAACCCAAATGATTCAAAAAAATATAGACACATACAATAATAAACAATGACGGGGTTATTCGGGACGGGTATCATGCGAAAAGGGGATCAAAACATTAAGTTATTATGAATATTTTTTATAAACTAAAAATATAACAGCTTTGAACAGAATGTTAGAAACCCAATTTTTTTTATGAGGGTTAAAAAAGAATCATAATGATGAGTACAATGGTACCCTTTCCGCTAAACAAACCCTTTCTGACTAACCCCATTATAAAAACACTGATTTATTATTTTACGCTAACTAATGATTTCATATATCGGATTACTATATAATATTACGTAATAAAACTAATTTCTATTCACTACATCATATTTACAAAACCTGTAATACTCCAATATTTTTTGGAAATTACTGAAAAAAATATATCAACAAAGTTTCATACGAAAATGACACTTAAAACAAAAAATAAAAATAAGTTTCAATGTTCAAAATAAACGCCATGATACAAGGTTCAATTCTGTTTGTAACATATTCTAAGTTATTTGACGGCATTATATATATTTTTTCTAAGAGACGGTGTCGCTGGACTTTGCTTCGTTACTCACCGTAGATAATACAATGAGTTTCAACAATACTGAAGGGTATGTATGAACCACAGAGTAATACAAGCAGAGATGTGGTCAAACGATTTTTCTTTAGAAAGACGCGTGACTGTGCGGGGAGGGGTAGCTTCGCGGGAGGAGAGGCTAATTGTACTGCCATCTAGCGGTATTCAGGAAAAGTTTTTGAGAATCGAACTAGTGAACTAACACTTAGCCGAATTAACACTTAATTACTTAATATCACGCTAGATGTCGTCTTTTTAAATTTTATAGCACAGCTAATCATGTAACTGTTCGGGATCGCGATTTGTCATAATTGTCACTTGTCACTGTCACAGTTTCACGGTATCACGGAGGGATTTCTCTTCCTATCGTTATCGAACGATTGCATTGATTTCCTAATTAAGTTAAGCAAATCCGTCGGTTTTTTGGCGCTCCGTCCTGCCCTGAAGGGTCACATGAGTTTTGGCGGGACAGTGACAAGTGACATTTATGACAAATCACAATCCGAATCGCGATCCCGAACATTTACATGATTAGTTATCTGCAGGATAACAAAATATACAAATAAAATTACTCACGAATGAAACGAGACGCCATCATGTCATCTGAATCATCTGAATTTTTCCCTCGGTCATTTTTACATAAAGATACAGAGCAACTCATTTCATTTTTACTGTTACTGGGTAAAAACATAAAAAATAGTAAGTCTAATATGTAAGTTTGAATGACCGTTACGCGTGGCGGACGTAAGCAGACTGAGCAAATAAGTGTGACGTCACACGCTCCGTCCGCAAAATAGGATCTGCGGCCGCAAGTCGCTCATCGCAACTCCTTATCCTCCATGGTTTGTACTCGTCATTATGAACAACTTTTTCTAACCTTGAAATCGTGAAAAAACCTGCTTATCCATACAAAAATTTTAACTTGGACAAAATGTAATGAACAGCAGTTTTTTTCGCGATTTCAATGTTGGCCCCATAGTAAAAGTTGTTCATTATGGTGAGTACATACATACCCTTCAGTATTGTTGAGCCTTTTTGTTATCTATTGGTCTGGGTACCTCTGGATCATGCGGGCGATATCTCTTACCATCAAGAGAGCGTCTAGCTTGTCTCATTACTTGCTTTGAAGAACAAGAATGTCGACATGTGAAAAATAAACTTGTCAAAAGTTAAAAATAATCATCAAAATCAACGTAAAAATCGTTTGTAATTTAACATAATATGTTCATAAATAATTTTTATGGATTGTTCTTTTTTTAATACAAAACAAAATGTTCAAGAAACAAAGAGAAAATAAATCTGAGAATGACTGTTTTCAAATCGTTCAATTTAATTGATACATTCCGATTCAATTATTTGAGTCGAGTGGTGTTTCAATTATTTGAATATTCGGTTTCAATTATTTAAATCATTTGATTCAATTATTCAAACCATGGGTTTTATTAACCGAATCATGCGTTTCAATTATTTCGATCATTACTGTTTCAATTATTTAAATCACGTGTGTCAATTATTTAAACCATGAGTCTCAAAAAATCGAATCATGCGTTTCAATTATTTGAGATATTAATGTAGCCCTATTTATACAACAAAGAAAAATAATACCACATTAATAAATTAACTGATTCCCACAGTAGTTCGTAAAATTGATGAAAGATATGATATAATTATAACTTTCCATGATATCGACGACATTATGACACTGGTTTATAAAACATTATACACTATGAGTACTGTAGTTATATGTATAGTTAATACTAATAAATGTATAATATAAATGACACTTAACTTTATTAAAGTCCTTATGTATTTGGCAGTATTTTATAAAATGTGCTCCGCAATAATGGGCCTTATAGCTCGGTCCTGAAAGAAAAAATAAATAAATAAATATTTAGATTTTAAACTCGATATAATTATTTTAATCAAGTTTTTTTTTTTAAATTTTATTTCAAAGATAAAATATAAGCTGTCAGACAGTCTGTTTTTTGAATGAAATGGTGTGACGAGACGAGCAAGACGTTCGCCTGGTGGTAAGCGTCACGCCTGCCCATAACAGTATCAGTGCCAGAATTGTGAACTTACGAACACAATCCTGCGCCGCACTGCGCTCGTCACCCTGAGATATTAGATGTCAAATCTCTTCATACCCAGTAATTTCTCTGGTAACATTGCCCTTCAAACCGAAACACAGTAATGCTTGCACACTACTGCTTGGCGGTTGAATAACTAGCAAAGGCGTGGTACTTCCCCAGGCGGACTCTGCAGTAGAGTTCTGACTCTACAAGTATGGGAAGAGGGATGACAATTCATTGTTTATTCCACAACTGGAATTACTTTAAAAAATACAAATATTGAATAAATGAATAATAACTACATTTAACACAATTTGGCCTGTTTATTTATAAATTTCAGTATTTTTTTAATGGTGATGCTTTCAGGCCGAGTGGCCGGCCCCCGCGTCAGGTACCTGCACTATAGGAACAGCACGGGGCGGTGCTTGGCGGAGCCGCTGCCGTGGCTGGGGGGCCGCTCGGCCGAGTTGGAGCCCGAGCTGGTGGACTTGCGCTCCGCCGGCGGCTCCTTGCCGCGCTCCGAGCCGCCGCTGGAGCCCCCGCTGCCGGACACCACCGACTCCTCGCGGTTGTACCTACAATACGACATACATAAAACGAATTAATACATATTCGTATAAAATACGCTTTTTAAAAATAAACAGGACTTCATTTTTGTTTTATTTATACGGGAATAGTCACTCTTAATTAAAAGGTCACCGGATGTGATCGAAACTATAGTCGGAGTATCCGATTTAATTAAACGTGAGTATTCCCGTATAAATAAAAAAACAAAAATGTGTCAAAACCACGTCAGTTTTCATAATAAAACCGACTTCATCTTCATACTATCTAGTAATTTTGATTTAAAAACCAAACTACTGAATCGATTTCGATAAAATTTATATGGGACCACCTCCGAAGTATTACCTACCAAACAAAAAAAGAATCATCAAAATCAGTTCATAATTGGCGGAGCAATCGCGTAACATACAAAAAAAAATACATAGTCGAATTGAGAACCCCTTTTTTTAAAGTATTTTTTTTTTTTAATTTATTTGTTTCAGAAGTATACATAATAGTTTGGACAATAAGTATCGAAAAACTAAGATGTTTGTATCGATACTTAGTTTCAAAATATAAAAATTTAAAGTAAAAGTTTTAGTTAAATTAATTATTTTTTGTTAATATGTTTGGTTGAAAATATACAAGCTGTTGTTTTGCATTCCCGCCATATTTACAGAGGTAGATATAGTCATCGTTATGAACAACTCTCACTATGGGGCCAACCCAGAAAACACTTTAAAAAAATCAGCTGTTTCTAAAAAGTTCAGAAAAGTCAGGGTTTAAGAGTAAACAAGCCATTCGCTTCTCCATAGAAACGGGGAAGTAATATTACTCCACTATGTAATGTTGTAGGTGCAAGACTAAGTATTATATCGATTTGTCTCACCATTATCAAGGATTGTAAGTTGATAAGAAAGTAAAAAGTTTATAAACATGAAAGTTATGAGCCAGAAAACGTCTTGTATTTAAGCTCAATTTTAACGCCACTTCGGACGGAAATAAATTACATAAGGAGAACGAAAACTCTAAAATAATGCATCAAGCGGCATAGTTTAGTCCATCAAAATTTCAAATAATTTTAGTTGGAATAAATGAGTTCAGTAGTTTATTCATCACAATCCTGCAGCCAAAGGACGATATGAAAAAAATTGCGCTCATTTCTCTTTCTTTCTCCCTTTCCCACACTTTGTGTGACGAAGAGAGCATGCTTTTTAGCCACCGAGTTCGAGCCGTCGGGCGGTGCATCTTAAGCCTTCGTCTAAAGTTGACGTTGTCTCGCTGTTGATGATTAATTTGTATGGATGGCCTAAACTTCACAGTGAGCCAGACCCTACCATACAATATACAATGTGTAACAAAAAGGTCCAACAATACTGAAGGATATGTATGTACTGCTCATTATGAACATCTTTTATTATGGGGCCAACCATGAAATTGCGAAAAAAACATCAGCTGTTCCATTATTTTTTCCAAGGTTGGCTCCATAGAAAAAGTTGTTCATAATGACGAGTACATACATACCCTTCAGTATTGTTGAACCTTTTTGTTACACATTGTATACACAACTTGATCGACCCAGTACTGACCCGTACACAGTGTGTTCGCTGTTGACGCAGGAGGCGTACTTGAACGGTATAGGCTGGTAGCCGTACGACCCCGCGTATGGCATGTAGTTCCCGCCCATCATGCTGAAAAAAACAAGCAAAAAATATTTTAAAAAAAGCATTTTGACTACATACATAAAACGAAAAACGAAACGAACGAACGAAAACGCGTTAAAAACAAGTGGAACCACAAAATTTGTACGCTTATTTGTATAAGAGCGAGTCGACATTCAACTGCACCGCGTGGCTCGTTGACGTCACGCAGCCGCCGGCGCACCAATACCGAGTATGCGCGCGCAGGCTCGCAATAATAACTTCAGTCTTTTAAATATAGTTTACAACTCTACATCACGCTAGTGTGCGTGCGACGCTGTGATTGGTTACTTGGGGTTGGGCAGCTGCGGCAGCGCGTCGCTCGCGAGGCTGTCGCTGTCCCCGCTGCGCAGGCGCAGCGCCGCGAGGTCGGCGCACAGCTCGCCCGCCACGTAGTAGCACTGCTCCGAGAACGTTATCTTGTTCACCGTGTGCCGGATGAAGCCCGCCTGCGGACATGTCATGGTTAGATTTGTGCGCAGTACATTATATCGCCTTAACCATAGTATTTTCCTAGCCCCAAGTTTTCGCCTTATCCCAGATATTTGCCTTGCCACCGGTATTTGGTTGCTTGCCTTAAAAGTTAAGTTCTCACCTTATCTCCAAGTGCTCCGTAACCCAAACAAAATTATCGCCTTACAATAATCAAGACCTAACTTCGCCCCAAGTTCTCGCATTACCCTAACCAAGTTATCGCCTTATGCTAACCAAGACCTAACTTCGCCCCGTTACCCTAACTAATTATTGTAGTGGTAGGACTCCACTGCAGAGTCCGACTGGGGTAGTACCACACCTTTGTCAGTTATTCAACCGCCAAGCAGTAGTGTGCAAGCATTGCTGTGTTGCTTGCCGGTTTGAAGGGCAATGTACCAGAGAAATTACTGGGTATGATGAGATTTAACATCTAATATCTCAGGGTGACGAGCGCAGTGCAATGCGGCGCAGGATTGTGTTCGCAAGTTCATAATTCTGGCACTGCTACTGTTAGTGGCAGGCGTGACGCTTACCACCAGGCGAACGTCTCGTTCGTATCGTCACTTGAATATATAAAAATAAAACAAGTTATCGCCTTATGCCAACCCAGACCTAGTTTCGCCCCATGTTCTCGCATTACCCAAACCAAGTTATCGCCTTACGCTAACCAAGACCTAACTTCGCCTCATGTTCTCGCATAACCCCCGGGTTCTCGCATTACCCTAACCAAGTTATCGCCTTACGCTAACCAAGACCTAACTTCGCCCCAAGTTCTCGCATAACCCCCAGGTTCTCACATTACCCAAACCAAGTTATCTCCTTACACTAACCAAGACCTAACTTCGCCCCAAGTTCTCGCATAACCCCCAGGTTCTCACATTACCCAAACCAAGTTATCTCCTTACACTAACCAAGACCTAACTTCGCCCCAAGTTCTCGCATTACCCAAACCAAGTTATCGCCTTACGCTAACCAAGACCTAACTTCGCCCCAGGTTCTCGCATTACCCAAACCAAGTTATCGCCTTACGCTAACCAAGACCTAACTTCGCCCCAGGTTCTCGCATTGTCCTGACCAAGTTCTCGCGTTACCTTAAGCATGTGCGAGGCGTATTTCCTCGCGTCCCGCCTGTCCGCTATCCCCGCCACGTGCTGCAGTATCCAGTCGACGACGTCAGCACCGATGAACGCGCAAGGTATCGTGATCTTCAGCCACATGCGGTCACGGATCTCTAAACCTGGAATACGGTAGATCCGCATTGACATTTTGTTTTTCCATCTCGTTTTTACAACGTAACTATATTCAATAGAAATTTAAATAATCTATTAATAGGTAAGTGTTACTATACAATCACCTGGGACCTGGGTATGTCCTTAAACTGCAGCCAGACCCACCGGAGGACGGGCAGCAGCGTCCTCTTGGTCAACGGTGGTGACCATTCTGCGATCCCCAAGCCGCCTGCCGAGCGTGGGGATTATGGCAACACCCCTCTATTAAGGGGGAGGCCTTCGTTCAGCAGTGGACGTTTTATGGCTAACGACGCGACTATACAATCAGATAATTTATTAACGATAAAATAACTAGCATGTCTTAGTGAGATATTTGTATTGCCAATAATTTGCAGAAAATGATATTTTTAGTTGTACTGTGACATAGAATAGATATAAACATAATTTAAAAAAAAATTTAATATAATTTTTCTTCCTGTTTAAGCTTTAAAAACATAGCATAGCATACTTTGCTCGAAAAAATATAATTTCTAGTCCCTCGTCCATCTAGCCGTCTCGTAAATAGCTAAACGTTTAAACTGCCATATATTCGTACTAATTATGGTCAGCACTCATCTTTATATCGTTTGTGTTCTTCATACAATAGTGTTAGTAATGTTGTGGATATATTTAACTCATCTGTCTCTTCTTTTAAGAGACTTTTGCTTTCAATTCTAGATTAAATTACTTTCAATGTGTACCTAAGTATAATAGCATAACAATTTTCTTTAAGCTTGCTGTGTTCACAACAAGTAGGGCGTAAACATTTGCGTATGTTGTTAAGACGTACATTTTATTATGTAATAATTCCAGTTTTGTAAAACTAATAAAAAAAGCATAATAATTAGAATGATTGCATGACATAATTTACATTAATTTTATGTTTTAATTATTGTATGTTCTATAAGGACGAGACTGTTGAGATATGAAATAAATATATGTATTGTATACTTATTCAATAAATAAATAATGATTGATTACTTTTTACTAGCTTCACTTTGAATTGTAACTACATAAATAAATCTGCGGTGGCCTCGTGGAGAAAGGATGCGTCATGGTCAACTTGCGGCCGTAGTTCCGATTATGCAGTGACGTCACGCCTATTTGGTCAGTCTGCTAAAGTCCGTCACCGATAGCAGTCGATCAGGATTAAACTAGTGTCTGTTACGTAATCCCAGAGATGGCGACATTCTTTTTCTATTTCGCGTGAATGGTCTATAGCAACGCCTCGAACATTTTATTTTTTTCACTTTACATTGTGCCGGCCTCGCTGGCGCGCTCGCACGCCGGGGGAGCGCGGGAGTACTGTCTGTATATATACTGACCGGAGTCGGGGCGCAGCATGCGGCGGCACACGAGCGCCATGGCCATGTGCACGGATAGCGGCGGCGCGCCCGCGGGCAGCGTGCCAGCCTCGCTGGCGCGCTCGCACTCCGGGGGAGCGCGGGAGTACTGTCTGTATATATACTGACCGGAGTCGGGGCGCAGCATGCGGCGGCACACGAGCGCCATGTCCATGTGCACGGAGAGCGGCGGCGCGCCCGCGGGCAGCGTGCCAGCCTCGCTGGCGCGCTCGCACGCCGACGGCGCGGGGAGCGCCGACAGCGGCGGCGGGGGCGGCGGGTACGCCTCGCGCAGCGCCTGCGTGTGCGCCACCCACGCGCCTGCAACCGACCATCCACAAATAAATCAATAAACAAAATGAATATTTGAATTCAAAGCTGAAATCGTGAAAAGTGACAGCTGCTCCATACATTATTCGTCGTGTGAGTTTCATAGTGAAAGTTACCCATTATGATGAGTTTGACCCTTACGATAATTATCATAAATTCAATAGCACTCTGTATAAAAAAAAAAAACATGAAAACATTTATTTTAATGCCTTTGCAGAGTTAACTTTCTGTACTATAATTTATTCTGTGGTAATATTACTCCACTATGTAATGTTGTAGGTCCAAGACTAAGTATTATATCGATTTATCTCTTCATTATCTAGGATTGTAAATTGATAAGAAAGTACTAAGTTAATAAACATGAAAGTTATGAGCCAGGAAACGTCTTGTATTTTAGCTCAATTTTAACGCCAATTTGGACGTAAATAAATAACATAAGGAGTACGAAAACTCTAAAATAATGTCTCAAGCGGCATAGTTTAGTCCATCAAAATTTCAAATAACTTTAGTTGGAATAAATTAGTTCAGTAGTTTATTCATCACAATCCTGCAGCCAAAGGTCGATATGAAAAAAAATTGCGCGCTCATTTCTCCCTTTCCGACACTTTGTTTGATGAAGAGAGCATGCTTTTTAGCCACGCCCACCGATAAGTTCGAGCCGTTGGGCGGTGCATCCTTAAGGGTTGCAGCAACTAAAATTCACAATCTTCTTTCTCACCAGGGTCTATGGGTCTGACAGGTTCCGTGCGCGGTATGGTGAAGTATCCCTTAGGGTTGGGGTCCCAACACTTGGCCACCACCAGCTTGATTGGACCAGGCTTCTGGACCACTTCTCTCAGGACTCTCACAGCCTCATCATTGGTCATGTCCTCGAAATTCACATCGTTGACCTGGAATTGTTTTGTAAGGAAATTAGTATTTTTTGGTCAAAATTGATCAAGCACAGCAAAGGTCATCGAGTCTGTTCTAAGTCTAAGTAAATCACACTAGGTTGTTGATCTCCAATTGAACTTGTCACCATCAATCATTTTGACTACACTAGCATCAATGTTAAATAATATCCTGACAATTTTTGTAGAGTGAGTGACAAAGCAAGCTGCTGCCTGATGGTATATGGTCACCACAGCAATATTGCCAGAAAAGATGCAGGTGCTTTGCCTACTCTTCGGTATATGGGCGTTATTCACATTTGACATACACTAGATTTTCTCACTAAATCTCTACACAAGGGCAGGGGGTTGTCACTCCGCAGTTTAGGTATGTTCGGCCGGCGCTCCGTCCATGTGGACAATGCAAGGCAGAAGTCAGTGGCCGCCCGCACGCTAGCCTCGTCGAACGTAACTAAGCATACGTGATAGAAAGAGACCAGTATAGCTAGGTGAATATAGCGAGCGGTATCCAGCACTGTGCGAGTTAATTGCTACTTTATTGCCTAGTAGATAGAGTCCTTATTTATTTCAATTCCTTTGCGGAGTGAACTTTCTGTACGTAGTACTATTATTTTATTCTGTGACATGAGAGAGCACATATCACGTTTTGTATGGGAGTTAATCTTCTGTAAGTACATATTCTTATTCCTGTGGGGTGTGTAATAAGTCCTGCACTGATGTCCCGCTTGGGGTGTATTGTGCATGTGCATCCCTGCCAGCATCTACCCGAGCCAACCCAGTCCCTTGAAGTAACGGACCAAGACTCTAGGCCGCTGGATTAGACGGAGGTGTACATGATGAAGAAAAAAGTCAAGCTGTTGCGATGACATGATTGTGAAGGTACCACATGCAGTTGCATAGTACTATTCTATTTTCTGTGCTTATACCACTGCCACTTACCATCAGGTGAGCAGTGAGAAATGAGCACATTTTAAAACATTTATTTATTTCTATGTTTTTTAAGGAAGAAAAATTATGACCTCCGGCAGGACTCGAACCTGCATACGAGCAGTCTCCATGGGTTGGTTTTTGTTAATAATATTTATTTATTTAATTATAGGCGAGTAGCATTATGCTGATGTGCCTATATCAAACAGTGTTGAAATTCAGTATTTGTCTGTTAAGTCTATGTTCTCCTTTTTTATCTATTTCGATATTCCACAGAAGTGAAGCGCGCGCCCAGCCAGCATGTGACATCAACTAGCCAAACGCATCAGGAGAAAATCGAAACACTGTCTTTTGCAAATAATGTACAAGTTACCCTGCTACTGAGATTTTTCTAGTTTCAGTTATATCTAAGTTTAGTCATGTTTCCTATCGGAGTAAATGTGTCCTAGTAGCACCTATATTTGTGGTGACGTTTAGCAAGTAACTTACTAGCTAAACTTCACCATTACTAGCAGTAACTACCCTGTCTCCGTTAGAGTGCTATAAATTAAATTAAATTAAATAATCATTTATTTCAAGTATCATAGACTCATATTATAAATCATCAATTTAGCAGTCACATTAATAATTGTACCATACACACAATTGAAATTGAAATTAAATTTGCAATTAATTTTGAAATTGAAATTAAAAATTGAATTTGGAATTAAAATTGAGTTTGAAATGAAAATTGAATTAGAAATGATGTACATCATGTTCTTAAATAAATAGTACATACCTGTAAAATCATATCGCCAGGTTCTATTCTGCCGTCCAGAGCTACCGCACCACCTTTCATGATGCTGCCTACGTATATCCCACCGTCACCACCTTTATTTGACTGTCCCACTATAGAAATGCCAAGAAAATTCACCGTATCCATGTTTAAAGTCACCGTTATGATGTGCATTGACATTGTTGAGTCTGTTATTGAGGAGTACGAGGACGTTCGCGACATAACTTGAGGCCTCTTCCGCCGCCTTTGAGGTCTTTTCCTATTACTGACTTGTAAATGTGAAACACTGCTACACTCAGTCAAAGCCCGGTCTACTGAGGCATTTGTATGTCTTCCGGTGGTTGTAGTTATCTCAGATTGGCTGTCAAAGAGGCTAGTCGAGTCCAAGTCTGAGCTAAGAACAGAGGCTGTCTCGTATTCCAGACCGTGGTTTCCGTATTTGGAGTGTCCATTGATTCTCAGGCCTCTGTACTTGTATTTATCACAGGAAGCTCTGTGACCCGGTCGGGAGGATATGGTGCTGTCTGTGTCGGTGCAAGTGTCGCGGGTCAGGGGCGCCGGTGGAGCCCCGGCGGGCGCCTGTTTCGCTTTTCCAGGGTTGCTGTCTGTGCATTGTGAAGCGCCGTCGGAGGGATTGGAGCCTTCAGCGGACACTAACCATGACACCACACGACCGTTAAAACACGGTAAATGCGCATTATCGTCTACAATCTCTTCCTTCACAACACCAAAATCATCGTCCATAGATTTGAAGAAAAACTTGTAGTTTGGCCTGTTCAGCTGATTTTTGAAGTCTAATAAAGTCACTTTCTCGGGCGATATGGGGATTTTCACTAAGTACGGCGTCTCCTCGTCGTCTATGTAGTAAATTACTTTAGTTTCCTCCATTTCTAATGCATTTATTTATTGAAAAACAACACCCCTACAATCTATAAATATCGGCCGCCATCACAAAAATGGCGATTAACTTTAGTTCTCTTTGTTGCCGGAGTGTGGCGCCACTGCAGCTTATGTTTTGTTTCGTTTTGTGTTCGGATATGCGTGCTCTTCGCCATCGGATAGAATAAACAAATATTTTAGTCGATTTTTATGCTTAGTTTCGTGATTGTGCTTAGTTTTGAGAAACACTGACTTATTGGTTATCTGTGACAAATCTTTATCTGTGGTGTGTTTTCATTGGTCGCTCTGGTGATTGTTTTTGGCTGCGTTCCGTAATGCGCTAAACGTGATAATATCGTGAATCTGACCAAAGTGACAAGTATTACTCGATCAAATCAAAGCCCTTATATTTTGTGACTATTCAATTAGGTCGGATTCGCTATATTATCACTTTTAGCGCATTACGGAACGCAGCATTCATTTCGTTTTCGTAATTTGAATTTTCGTCGTTTTGTTTACCTCTCAAGAAAATATTTCGTTTTTATGAATTTTGTGATCGAAAATTAAGAAAAATTTCATAAAAAGTAATTAAAATGGGTGACAAAATCGATAAATCTCAACACCCATCGTGGTACATACCTGTGTTGGAAGTGTTCGATGATTTTAACAATTGTCTTGAAGGTGAGAATCGTATTCATATCGTAGAGCAGATCATCTTCAATTTACTTAGAAACTAAAATACCTACCTAATTACAAACCATGACCGTGACCTCTGGACTGGGCTCGTATATTTAATTCTATAGCTTTCCTCAATTTGAGTTCACAGATAAAATTAGGAAGGAACGTGAGCAACTCGAAGCTTGCAAGAAGAAAACTGAACTGGCTTCTAAATTGGCACTCGAAAGGAAAATTAATGTAAGTTCTCTTTACTTTACTGTTACTAAAACTGACCTGGACCTGGGTATGTCCTTAAACTGCAACCAGACCCACCGGAGGACGGGCAGCAGCTTCCTCTTGGTTAACGGTGGTAACACTGCGATCCCCAAGCCGCCTGCCAAGCGTGGGGATTATGGCAACACCTATAAAGAGGGAGGCCTTCGTCCAGCAGTGGACGTTTTATGGCTGACGACGACGACGACTAAAACTAATTACGAGGTCAGAAAATAAGGCAATAGAAGGGGCTAAACTATGTAGTTTACTGAGGTGACCTATGTAATTTCGGACCGAAAATTTTAAACTTAGCTTATAACTTATTAATGCTTACTAATAATAGAGCCACTGTCTTTACTATACATACACACACACACATGGATACACACACACACACACACATGAGAGAACCGAACCTGCAAATTCTATCTCATTATCAAAATACTTAGACAGGTGATGACTCGCCATCCACTAAATGGGCCCCCCATAAAGGCCACCGTATATCAGTGCCCGAGGGGGCCACATTGGCGTGGATGGCTTAGGGTGTCGAGAGGTGTGCTCCACTTTCACTAAACGCTACTCGTGGCGTTATGCCCTTTAACACTACCACCCTGGAGCTTAGGTTCTTAGCTCTTGCTATAATACCCCCCGGACAGCCGGTTAAGGCAAGCCGGAGGTCTGGGGGTCTCATTTAGCCCCATGGAATCAGGGTACGCAGTGACGCCACTCACTAACAGCTTGCCACAAAGCCGCCCCTGCGTTCAATATATATATATATATATTGAACGCATTGATTTATATATATATATATATATATATATATATATTATTATTATTATTATTATCTGCTAATAAAGTATCTCAGGTTTTATAAAAATTATCAATGAATCAGAGTTTAAATACAATTGTTTGTATCTAGGTTGAGTTAACAGAGCAGCTTGCCGAGTTAAACCGTCGAAGCACTGAGCTGGACCGGCTATGCTCCATACCACAAACCATCTCCGACAATGATAAAAAACGACTAGAAACTGCTAAGTAAGCACTTACATACCTATCTTATTCATAGAAATGAAGAAACACCGACTGAGAATTGGTTTGAGGATGGGGAAGAAAGGTTCTTGAGTGGTGACCACGAAACGGAAGACGCAGCGTAGATAAGCCTCCCTAGGTGGACCGACGACATTGTACAGTCGCGGGCAACCGGTGGATGAAAATGGCAGGTTGTCGTACAGTGTGGCGGTCTAAGGGGGAGGCCTTTCTTCAGCAGTGGACGTCTCCGGGCTGATGATGATGATGTCTGAGATCTTGCATGAAAGAAATAGGTAGTCTCAAGGTCCACCATATTTCCTGCTTGTATCTTGTTTGGTATTTCAACCTTTTTAAATATATAAAATCAATTGATATTGTTATGGAACATGGCATTTAAATTACCAAGAATAACATCAGGAATTTCTTCACTCTTGACTTAAACGAGGTCTAGTATACAGGGTTACTGGTCACGTATTCACGGTAGGACCAGATAGGGGGGCTAACATACATCAAATTTAAGCCCACCAATGTACGGGTGGAAGTTAATAGTTATCGAGATATTTAAAATTAAACTATTTTTGCTGTAGGTGTTTTTACAGAAAAAAAATGACTATTGGCATTATAGTAAAAATGTACACAACAAGTATTTTAAGTATTTTTAGTATTCTAATGTTCAACAAATTCTCCGTCAGCCATGTCAGAGGCCTTCGGGCGGCACAGTAACTCTGACACTAGGGCTGGCCACTCGGCCTATACGAATTTACTTACTTACTTACTCCGTCAATAGTGGACCGATTAAAAAAAAAATTTTTTTATTTGAAAGGGTATACTTCCGAGGTATTCCCATATTAATTTGAAGTCAGTTGTTTTTTTTTAAAGTTACTTGTTAAATATCTTATAGCTTTTTAAGTTATTTTCCCATATTATTTATTTTACATTTTTTTTTCAAAGTGTTTTTTTTGCTACCACCACCTGATCTGATCTCTGATCCCGCCGGGAATACGTCGAGTTACAAGTAACCCTGTATACCATTATTACAGCCGTTTTTTTTGACAGATGATACTAAAAATGTTGCATTCAGGTAGCTATGTTCTTAGTAAATTTAGGTCTGTGAAATATCGAGAGTTGGCTGTAATATGTTGTTTATTTCATATCTGGTTTTGTTATTGTTTCAGAGATATGTACCAGATCGGTAAAGAGCTAACGGGCATCCGGTTTGACTTCAGCGCACCACCAAATGTTGCTAAGGGATGTATCCTTTTACAAACTATTGTGTATCGGACTATATACCAATACCTAGCAGTGCCACCCACTATTCTTTTTTACGTTGGGTAATGCACTTACGCATACCCTCCCGCCAGGGCGCAGGAGGGTTATGTCGGACTCGATGCCAGAGTGAGACTCGATGGCACCCCTACCGACTAAAAACCCAACGGTGTTCCCACACTGCGCCTATTGTCGAGGTCACGGGTACGCTCTCGCATTCATCCGCGACCTCGACGGCGCTGCCCTTTCGGGCCCACCACGGGGAGCCGGAGCTTCTCCCGCACCGATGACGATGTGTCCGAACACCCAGACACATCGTGCATCCACCTCGGAGGCCACGCCGGCTAGATGGGCGCCGGACGGCCCCACGTCCAACGCCCTGGCCTCCATGCGGCGGGTCAGGTGAGTGGCCCCGCCGCCTGCCACTTCGGCCGCTGGGGATAGGGAGGTCTGGCCCCTCTGGCCTGTCCCCATCCCGCAGCCCCACCACGACACACCCGGTGGGTGCCCCCCCAAGGAAAGCCCTTGATGAGGCCACCACCCGGCTGTCCCTCCTCGCTCTCCACTTCGCTGACCAGAGGGACACGCGGAGAGCCCTCATGTCCGCACCCACGAGCCCAGCCCGTGCCGTGGCCCTTGGGAATGGAGAGCTCTGGCCCCTCTGGCCTGTCTCCATCCCTCAGGCCCGTGCAGTGGTCCAGCCCCCTCACTGTGGCTGCTCCCGCGGCCCCACCTCGGGTACCTCTTAGCTTCACCGTGGAGACACTTCCCACGGCTACTAAGCCCCCCCGCCCGGACAAGGTACCCCGGGGGGGGGGGGGGCACTATTCCTAGGGTAGCCTATGTGTAATTCATATCTGTTCACCCATTTTTTTGTGATTAATATGAAACATTGATACTCGCACTAATCAGTTATTATCCTAATGTGTTTCATACTATTCACTCTCACTCCCACTCCCACTAAATTCTAATCAATGTGCAAACGGGCCCCTATATGAAGATGAACTCTGCTATGGATCACCCTTGCCTCGAAACTTTTTCTTCTTATTTGGCATCGCACTTTGTGCAGTCTGCCAGTGTCAAGTAATAAGAATTTTTGATTTTACAGGTCAAATAGGATTAGGTTGTAATTTTTTTATAATTTTAATGTGTTTATGTAATTTATTATTATAACTGCTACTGCTATAAAATTAATTATGTATATGGTTCTATGATACTTGATGATTATTTTTATTATTAACGGACACAAAACCAGTCACAGTCAAGTCCAGTCCACCAGTAACGTTGTGTCGACTTTGCTAGAAGTTTTACGGAGTTTTGAAAACAACACATTCTTCGCAACACTTCACATTCATTTGCCCACTCTTGTACGTAATTCGGCACTTTAAAACATTCATCATCATCATCATCATCAGCCAGAAGATGTCCACTGCAAGACGAAGGCCTTCCCCTTAATAGGGAGGGGTGGCCATAATACTAGACTGTACCGTTGCTTACAATCAGCTAGGGTGTAGTCAAATGCAAACCTATTCCGATTAAAAAAAGAGAATACGCGAAAAAAACACAATAATTTTCCGCGTTACCGCCAAAAGTCCCGCGCCTTGAACACACCCAGATTGAATAAATTACATTTAGAAACAACCTCTTTTAACATATTACATATACAATATAACATATTTTTTTTTTTTTATTCCGGACATGCTCTGCTGATGATTATTATTATTTTGACTCACTGATATTTGTACCGATATTATTATTATTTTATTTGATTATTATTGTATATTTTTTTCTTTAATTTCGTGATGTATTTTATATAATGTTTTAACGTGAATCGTCCTTCGGGCGGCACATTAACTCTGACACTAGGGCTGGCCACTCGGCTTATACGAACTTACTTACTTACTTACGTGAATCTTATTATGGACTAAGTCTGAAAATAAATTATTTGAATTTGAACGTGTTTTAAAATCCTTAACGTCAAGTACAGATATAAAATCCGACTCGCGCAAGCTGCTCCAGCCGTTCGAAGTGCCTGAGGGCGACAGCGAAGCCCTATGGAGCATCTTGCAATCCACGGCTGCACCCATTTGGAGCGATAAAGAGAACCAACCTACCAACCATTGATATTAGCTTCCGAGATTTTCTCGGTGTGAAGCAAAATTGTAAAATAATTAATGAAGGTAACAACTCGTGCCTCGCTTGAGTTCTATCCTGCCTGTACCAATGACTGAGTTTTCGGCTAAGGGGGATCAGTGTTTCCACTTTTAGGGATTTCTCCCTATTTTTAGGGAAAAATGACCAATATTATGTAGGGTTTAGGGACATTTTCATTTCGCCAGGGATTTAGGGAGTTTGGGGAAAACTCTAACTTAATGTGGTAATCCTTTTGTTTATGTTTTTTTGGTCTCTAACTGACCTGTTAATTGTGCTATGACCGTAGTTACAGGCGACCTAAGTCGTATTATACCAACAGTTGATTTTATTTCATTCTGCATTGCAGAACAATAGTGAAAAAATATTCTATTATTTGTTTGAGTGAGAGTAGTGATTACCTATCCAATTAAGTGCAGCGAAAAACTGAGAAACTGTTCGGTTTCAAATTAGGGTATTTTTTTCTTGATTATGGTAATTCTCCCTAAACCAAGGAATTTAATACTCAATACTCAAATTGTTTATTGCAGTTATACAGGTTATATGCAGGTCTTAGATAACACATATTATTTATAGTAGACATTTTATAACTACCCTGTAAGGGTATGGCAACATCATGCGGGCAGTTTTTATCGTTCAAAAATTGATCAGCAGTATAATAGCACTTTTTCATTAATAAGTCTTTTAATGTTTTGGCAAATTCAAAATCATATTCCAATATTAGAATTATTTAAATATTTGTTTAGGGAGTTTGAGGGATAATTTGAAAAGACACTAGGTAAAAAACAAAATTGAAAGTGGAAACACTGGGGGATAGTCTTATAGCGCTGCCAAGAGACTGCAGTTTCATTTGAGCAGATCTTAAGTCCAGTACAGTGATTGTAAATCACACATAGCTCTGTATAACGAAACTGTCATCATTATGGCATAATAATGTCTGGGACACGATATTCAATGTACGTAATGCCAATCTAGACCGAGCTTGCTGAAATATGGACCAATACTTTGGCTTATGCCAACAGTGCAGCGTAAAAGCTGATGTATTTAAGTTTAAATCTTAGTAATAATTCTATTGTTTATTGCAATATAAGTATACTAACATATTTTTTTGTTTCATTATCGCTACTTAACTTTAACTACAGAGCTAAAAAGAGATTGGAGGATCGGCTTTCTATATTAGCTGGTTAAAACAGTAACACCATCGGCCCCTCCCTGTCCCTAACGTAGTGTTTATATCCTCTCTTTGCCCCCTCCTCCCTACGAGTAATAGACTATTCTATTGGACCATCAGAAGAACAAGAAGCTCGTGGTGGTCAGAAATACGCTGCCTGCTCATGGCCACGGCCACATTATATTTTTGACATTAGCAAACACAGAGAAGTGCGACGCCAAAATACGCCGTGTATAGTACTAAACGACACTGACGAGAGTTTTGGCGGGAACACGGAAAAATCATGTCATCATTCTATTATTTTCTTAAACTTGTGTATTTTCGCGAATTAATGATTAAAAATGGTAGTGTTTTATTCATTGAGTGTTGAATTATGTGCACGAGTGTGGGCAAGTGATATAATGTGGTGAAACATGTCTTTTTGTGTTGTTTTCAAAACTCCGTAGAAGCTCATAGTAAAGTCGCCACAACTTTACTAGGGCATGACTTGGACTCGACTATGACTAATTTCGTGTGACTGACTGTGATATCATGACATATTTGACTTGATTTTCATATAAATACTTGAAAAAATCATAAACTTGACACAGGCAGAATGCACAACGTGCGATGCCAAGAAATAAGAAAAAAAAATAAAAAAAATACGACACTGACATTTCAATTCACGGTCGGAGTTTTTTTTTTTTTTTATAATTGATAGGTTATGTTTTGTAAAAATTGTTATTTCAAGAATACCGATAAAATATAACAAGTAATTGTTTTAGGTAATTGTGAACTGTAAAATGACTTCAGTAGAACAGCCTGCAAAAGAATTGGATGAAAAACATGTCGTATTACTTGGGAAATTGGTGTCAGATATTCGCAATGGGTACGTGAATTCTGGTTAATTTAAATCTAAATTTTAAGCATATTTTGAAAAAATTATTGCTGATAACACAATGTTATACAATTCAAGTTGTATTTTTATTCAATATTTAGGGTAATAATCAAACTTTTATATTAGTAAATATCATAATTTCATCTCAAACTGGATCATAAAAATGCATACGTACCTACCTATTATTGCATCAGCTTAAATATTTTTTACAGTAAACTGCAAGACACGTTGAAAATCGCGTTGAATACGATCTCAATCTTGGAAGAAATCATCAGCGAGTCACAAAATGCTACAGCATAGTAAGTTGTTTATGAAACAGAAAAAAATCTGTAATGTACTTACCGTCATATTTTATACATAAAACACTAAACAGTATTTCAAACCTATTTTAATTAAAAAGTGTTTTGTCTTCTTTTTTCAAACACAAAATTTGAAAACACTTTTTACCTAAAATAGGTTTGAAATACGTTTTAAACGTATGATGGTTAATATATAAAAATGTTTTCATGTGTAGGTACTTACTATACCATACAGTTTGATTCCCGCAATAATAAATGTTGATAACTATGTTTGTATGTGTGGATGTTTGTTGCAGGCACATAATAGCACATTATGATACAAGTGTGCTGTGTTGGTCATTACACTAGAGGCGGTATTATGCACGCGAGCCGCAGGCGAGCGCGATAAGAAAGCCGAGAGTGCAATGACTAACATAGCACAAGAGTTTCATACGACTGTTTTCATCACACTTGCTAGGAAAAAACAAACTTTTTTTGATAATAATCAACCACACAGCGTAAACGTCAACAAAAATTTGCGGAAAATGGCGCCCAAACCAGCAATGAGGTTGACATTTACTTAAGCATAAGAACTCTTTGTTGGTATTACAAAAAAACTGTAAGTATTACCCGGCTATATTAAGAGTGCTTCGTATACATACGTCTAATTGCAGTCACATACAAACTTGACTTTACCGGGTTATACCTATTATAGCACTAGTGCCGTAATGTAAAGTAAAAAGCATGCGTGCATAATAGCTTGGATTATGAGCCTAAAACCGATGTAATAAGATCCACTGTATGAGCAAGTGTGATGCAAACCATGTCACCGCAACAGCTTGACTGCTTTTCATCATCATCATCATATGCTTATACACCTCCATCTAATCCACTGGAGCTACTATGCCAGCGGCCCAGAGCCTCGCTCCGTTACTTCAAGGAGCTGGGTTGGCTCGGGTAGACGCTGGCGGGGGAAATGCACAATACACCCGAAGCGGGACGTCAGTGCAGGACTTATCGCCCCCACATCGAATAAGAATAAGAATAAGAAGTGTGATGAAAATATAATTAGGTAGATAATTATATGACAGACATTTCCCAGGTCTTTGGTTCAGTAAAAATCTATAAATTTATTGTCCCAGGTTCAGGATGTGTGACACTTTATTCTGTTTTCGTTCCAGTGAACTATGTGCCATGCTTCATGCAGTCGGGAAGCACATTAGCCAAATGCTGCCCAATGACATAGTCGCAGTCAACATGGTGAGGCGTGTCCTCAGAGCCGTCAGGGATGAAAGCAGGGCGCAGGCTAACCAGGTACCGGTATTAAAATTAATTAAAGGTAATCCTGTGTTGGTCTATCATTTTCGGAGATCTCGATCTTTCGTAACCAACGAGCCAAGTGACCGAGCAAAAAGATTCGATCAAAACATCGTTCATCGGTCTCGAGAACCTACAAATAAAAATAAGGCTTAAGACTATTAATATAGAGTTGAATTTAGCTAGGTACGCAATTTCACCGAGATTGATCGAAGAAAACCGTGACGAAATCGGTTGGTGTTGCATCAATCGCCGGTCATTCATTCGGTTTCGGTCTCTCGGTCGGTCGCATATCGGAAGATTGTTATGAAAGGGAAGGCAAGTGCCGCGGATCTTGGGCCGCGCGTCGATCAATCACGACCCGGGTCTTTAAACGATTGACGACCGGGTCGGTCACGCAGAAAGCGCGATTCGATCGTTTTGATTCGTTCAATCACGATCGACACAGGACTAATTAAGAGTAGACAAGTTGGCAGCCAAAGGTCGACAAAAAAAATTTGCGCGCTCATTTATCTTTCTTTCTCCCTTTCCCACAGTTTGTTTGATAAAGAGAGCATGCATTTTAGCCGCGCCCACCGATGAGTTCGAGCCGTCAACTTGTCGATCCTTAAAGGGATGGTCAGAGGCCTGTTGTGCTGACCAATCAGAATCTTATTGCAATCCCAATCGATGTTAGATGGTGTGGTTGATGGTGTTAAACACACCCAGCCTGAAATGGGTACTGGCTCTCGAGTGACATTGCCAGAAGCCAGATTATTTTTTGGTAGGAAAAACTTGACACGCTTGGTTTTCTTTTTCTTAGTGTTACCGCGAAGCTAGTGGACTGTAGTTTTGTATGAATAACCTATGCATATACACACATGGTTCCTGAAGACTACAGAGCTGCATGAAGGATTGAAAATGAACACAGTCAAAGATGAAATAAAACTCATTTCACATAAATACAAGTGACACAGCTTACTACCATCAGCTATCCAAAGAGGCTCCATAGACAACACATCATGGAATTGGACGGAAATGATGTATAAAGATAAGAAGAATTGCTCACTGGATCATGTCTCCTAGACGATAACCAAAATACTACAACGAAACTGCTTAGTCTGAAGACTGATTGCAGTTGAACACAAAAAAAAACAAAAATATGTATATATACACGAGTAATAAAATTGGTTATAATCAATATTGTACTCGAAATTTTGAAGGTAACCGCTCCACCACAAGTTCTTAACTGACGTTATGAGTTTTGGAGGAAACACGGAAACATTGTGTCGTTGCATTCTATTATTTTCTTAAACTTGTGTTTTATCGCGAATTAATGATTAAAAATGGTGGTGTTTTATTCATTGAGTGTTGAATTACATGCACGAGTGTGGGCAAGTGATATAATGTGGTGAAACATGTTTTTTCGTGTTGTTTTCAAAACTCCGTAGAAGCTCATAGTAAAGTCGCCACAACTTTAATAGGGCATGACTTGGACTCGACTATGACTAAATTCGTGTGACTAACTGTGATTTCATGACATATTTGACTTGATTTTAATTTTAAAAAAATTTGAAAATTCAAAACTTGACAATGGCAGAACGCACAACGTGCGATGCCAATTATTAAAAAAAAAACTGACGTTATATTTTTAAACTGACGGTCGCTCTAACGACGACCGCTAAAAAATATGTAAGTAGTATTTTGAAATGGTTTTGTGGTGTATTTAAAGGCCTGTGATCATAATTTTCCACAGAGTGCGGAAGTGGTCGGGGAATCCTTGCAAAGGCTGGTGCTTGCAGCTCCAAGCCGCCGGGCCACCTTGGGGCCTGCCGAGCAGGACCTCAGAGAACCGATCAGAGACCAGATCGCTGAGGTGAGTGGACTCGTCGTCGTCAGCCATAAAACGTCCACTGCTGGACGAAGGCCTCCCCCTTAATAGAGGGGTGTTGCCATAATCCCCACGCTTGGCAGGCGGCTTGGGGATCGCAGAATGTTCACCACTGTTAACCGAGAGGACGCTGCTGCCCGTCCTCTGGTGGGTCTGGTTGCAGTTTAAGGACATACCCAGGTCCCAAATAGACTTAAATAAAATTAGATTTATTTAACATAAATAAGTAGGTATAAAATATAACATCTTTGATAGATAACATATCTTTTCATCACACTTGCTCGTAAAGTAGATCTTATTACATCGCTTTTAGGCTCATAATCCAAGCTATTATACACGCGTGCTTTTTACTTTACATTACGGCACTTGTACTATAATAGGTATAACCCGGTAAAGTCAAGTTTGTACGTGACTGCAATTAGACGTACGTGTACGAAGCACTCTTAATATAGCCGGGTAATACTTACAGTTTTTTTGTAATACCAACAAAGAGTTCTTATGCCGCTGAAGTAAATGTGAACCTGCGCGCGCATTACTGATTTGGGCGCCATTTTCCACAAATGTTTGTTGACGTTTTCGCTGTGTGGTTGATTATTATAAAAAAAAATTGTGTTTTCCTCGCAAGTGTGACGAAAACAGTCGTATGGAACTTTTGTGCTATTAGTCATTACGCTCTCGGCTTTCTTATCGCGCTCGCCTGCGGCTCGCGCGCATAATACCGCCTCTAGTGTAATGACCAACATAGCACACTCGTATCATAATGTACTATTATCGTACACACCAAAAGTTATATAAAACAGGTATTTTTGTAAAGTATATAATAAAGTTGTAGTTGTAGGACTCTACTGCAGAGTCCGCCTGGGGAAGTACCACACCTTTGCCAGTTATTCAACCGCCAAGCAGTAGTGTGCAAGCATTACTGTGTTCCGGTTTGAAGGGCAATGTTACCAGAGAAATTACTGGGTATGAAGAGATTTGACATCTAATATCTCAGGGTGACGAGCGCAGTGCAGTGCGGCGCAGGATTGTGTTCGCAAGTTCACAATTCTAGCACTGCTACTGTTAGTGGCAAGCGTGACGCTTACCACCACGCGAACGTCTAGCTCGTCTCGTCACTTGATAGTATTAAAAAAATTGGCGAAGACATTTCGGGGGGGGGGGGGGGGGGGGGTCCAATCTCGGCGTTAAAGACTTATTTAGTCCTTCCAACTATTAGCGCCCTCGCGCTCGAGCGCCAAACCCCGTCTCGGGACTAAATAAGTTACTTTCACCCCTAAGATAACAATGTACTATAGGCTAGATGCCTGGTTTTTTTTTATTGTCCTATTAAAATGTGGCCCCTAAATATAGCTGATTAATAAAAAGAAAATGAAAATCTGATCAAAAATAAGCAACTTATAAGCATTTTAATATCACGCTAGACAGAGAGGCGAAACAGCAAATCGTGACGTCACTTCTCTGTACGCCATATAAATTATATTCTGACAAGTAAGGCGTGACGTCATTTTTTGTTTTGCGGGAAAGGGACAGAGTTGTCTCTAACGAAAACTTTAAACGCTCACATATCGGAACATTATCAACCGATTTAAATTATTATTTCAATAAACATAGTATATTTAATTAAATTCTTCATCAAAGCTATTGGTTTCAACGATATAAACATCAGTCATGTACCCTATTGTTCAGTGGTATAATGTGGTCGGCAGCTCCGTGCCGAGCTGGAGTCCACGGAGACCAGCATCAGCGGGCAGGCGCGCTCGCACATCGACACGGACGAGGTGGTGCTGGCGTGCGGGGGCTGCGCCCTCGTGGAGAGCTTCCTGCGGGCCGCCGCGCGCGCCACGCGCGTGCGCCTCGTGCTGGCCGACGGGGACGCGCGGAGAGAGGTGGGAATAGGCATGATGACAAATTTTTTTTTATTACCTTATAAAAAAGTTGATCATCAATGTAGCCTATCAACGAAACAAAAATTTAAAATAATTCAAAACTAAATAAGTTCTAAGTATTTTAATTTCAAGCTAGACAGAGAGCATGCTGTACTGAGCTATGACGTCAAGCCTCAGGTGCGGCAAACAAATGCTTTACTAACACGTGCTTTGCGAGAAAGGGATAGAGCATCCCCTCTCTATCCCCACCTAAAACTTTAAACGCTCATATCTCAGAGATGTATCAGCCAATACAAATTATTTTTTCAGTATGTGTAATGTATTTAGTTATATTCATCACTAAGCCTGTTATTTGTCATAAATTAAACATTAGGCCACACACCTATTGCCGCAATTTTGCCAATGTCTAGTATAGGGTTAAGTAGACATAGACTTCTGAAGATTGTCCGGTGCATCAATGTGTGGTATTTTGGTCTTCAGAGTCCTCTGTTTGTGGTTATAGCTTTTTGATTTTACTTTCACCCGCTGTAAGGGACAATCACATGGCAACACAAACACAGACTTAGTTATATATATATATATAACATATTAAAATATTAATAAAATAAAATATTATTAATATATGTATATATAAATAATATTTTACCCAAATCTATAAGATACCACATAAATATGAGATATCAACTACCTAAAGTTTAATTTTGTTAATTTTAATAAATCTACCAAGGGTTAGTTCTAATCAGTTAGCATCCTTTTAAGGACATATTCTGTACATCCAAACAAACAACTTTTACTATGGGGCCAACACGGAAATCGCGAATTAATAAATCGCGTATACAAAAGGTGAAAATACCAAAGGGAGGAGGTTGGAGAAGTTAGTAGGATGTGGAAGGTCAATTGGGATCATATCACAAAGAGAGCCACGACATCTAGACCAGTAGGTTAATCATGTAACTGTTCGGGATCGCGATTTGTCATAATTGTCACTTGTCACTGTCACGGCTTCACAGTATCACGGAGGGATTTCTCTCGCTATCGTTATCAAACGAATGCATTGATTTCCGTTATTAAGTTAAGCAAATCCGTCGGTCATTTGGCGTTTCGTCCTGCCCTGCTTGGTCAAATGAGTTTGGCGTGACAGTGACAAGTGTAAATTTTTGACAACTCGTATCCGAATCACGATCCCGAACAGTTCAGTTACATGATTAGCCCGCTGATCGTGACCGCCTGCAAGATTTTTCGGGGTAAAATAGATGCACCTGAGCTGAGTGACGAGCTGTGTAGGTTTAATGTGCCGAATAATTACTTGAGAGGTAGGAAGCACGAATTTTTCGATTTACCCAGATACCGCACCGTTGCGTGCGCTAATTCCCCTCTGCCCCGTATGCTTACCACACTCAAATCGCTCCTGAATTCAAACCCTATCTGTGACCTGTTTGTGGATGTTTTGGTAATATCACATTCTGATTATCATGGCTTCTTTGTTCCTCGCAAACAGGGCAGAAACGAGCTGTTTTCCGCCCAGGGGGCGGGGATTTTCTTTCCCGCCTTCTGCGAGGAAAACTGCTCGTTACTGCCCTGTTTGGAATATGGATATTGTTAGTAAAAGTTCCAATCACCAAAGAGATCAACCACTGACATTGTATGAACAAGTAACAGGCTGTTTGGAAGAGGAAGGCGCGCGAAATGCATTCCGCCTTCGTTCGTAATTGTTCACTCAAATTCGGATTTTACTTTGTTTTATTTTAACTCAGTGTATCTTTCTCAATAAAAAGTGAGAGTGAGAATGAAATAAACGTAGGTACTATTCTTATACATAAGCTGCACTTACTTATTTTCTCATAGAGTGTGATAAAAAGCAGAGTGTCCACCTCCGGATCAACACTATTTTTAAGCTCGAGTACTTTGAATCCCTGCGCTCAGGATTATTCTCTAGAATCCTTCGCTACGCTCTGGATTCAAAGAAACGCTCTCGCCTTAAAAATTGTTGTTTCCGCCCTTGGTAAACTACTATTTAATTTGCTCAGCTTCTCGGACGCCGGGGTCCGCGTTTTTTTCTCAAAATTTTACTATTTTTGACAACAATAATTAATATCTATATTTTTGTACAGCTCAGCGTTAATTAGCATAAGCTACATGTTAACTTAATAACAGTCGTTTTGGAGCACCTTTTAGCCCAAGGTTTTAAAGTGCGTCCTATCCTACAAAACTACTGTTAATAAACTTGTAGCTCATGCTAATCAACGCTGATTTGTACAAACATTTAAATTAATTATGACAGTAAAGAACTTTAAAAATCAATCAAGTTCTACAGCCAAAGATTTAACGGAATTTTATGGTATTTTTATTTTAAATTATTGCCTGTCAGAAAATCTCCCATTGTAAAATAAATATGTTTCCAGAGTCACGCGCTAGCGGCGCGACTGAGCGCAGCGGGGACTAACGTCACGGTGATCAGTAACGCCGCCATATTCGCTGTCATGTCAAGAGTAAACAAGGTAAAACTAAAAACATAATGTTTAAAAATATATACAACGTGTAACAAAAAGGTTCAACAATACTGAAGGGTATGTATGTACTCATCGTTATGAACAACTTTTACTATGGGGACAACCCTAAATTCGCGAAAAAAACCCTTCAGTATTGTTGAACCTTTTTGTTACATGTTTTATAAAGGTCGGAAAACTAAAACCCGCCGCTTCTCACTGACACATATTATTGTAACCTACGATACGCCACGTTTTTGAGCCACGCCACATTTATTTAATTGTAACTTTTGCCACGCTACATTGTTTACTGTAACTAGCGCCACGCCTCACTTGTAACTTACGATACGCCACATTTTTTAGCCACGCCTCATTTATTTAATTCTAACTTACGCCACGCTACATTGTAACTAACACCACGCCTCACACAGCCATGTCAGAGGCCTTCGGGCGGCACATTAACTCTGACACTAGGGCTGACCACTCAGCCTATACGAGCTTACTTACTTTACCACGCCTCACATTTGATTGTAACTTACGATACGCCAAATTTTTGTACCACGCCTCATTTATTTAATTGTAACATACGCCACGCCAGATTTGTTACTGTAAATAACACCACGCCTCACTTTTGATTGTAACTTACGATACGCCACATTTTGTGCCACGCCTCATTTATTTAATTGTAACATACGCCACGCCAGATTTGTTACTGTAAATAACACCACGCCTCACTTTTGATTGTAACTTACGATACGCCACATTTTGTGCCACGCCTCATTTATTTAATTGTAATATACGCCACGCAATATTTTTGATTATAACTTATGCAATTTATTTTTATTTTAATTTATTTTTTAATCGCAACAAATTAGCACTAGCGACTATGTGACTATTATGTTAAATGAGTGTGTATTTAGCTATTATTATTAATATCAGCCTTCTCCGTCCCACTGCTGGGCAAACGCCTCTCTATCCTGCTTCTCTTCTCGGTTTAAAGTGTGTGTGTTTTTAGTTATGACAATTATTTTTTAAATATTTGACAGAAATAGTTGACAGCCTGATACAGAGCTGCAGGGCGTGGGTTCGATCCCCACCCAGGACAAAAAATGTTTGTGACGTACATCGATGTTTGTTCTGTGTCTGGGTGTAGTATGTATCATAAGTATGTATTTACGAAAATTTAATATGTATATAAGTATTCTATCAGCTATCTGGTTTCCATAATACAAGCTTTGCTTAGTATGGGGCTAGATGGCGCTGTGTGTAATAAATGTTCGCCCAATATTTATATTTATTTAAAACAAAGTTTTATATTAGGTGGTGATAAGTGTTCGCGCGGCCATAGGCGGGGGCGCGGTGCTAGCTGCACCGGGGTCTCTCCTACTGACCGCAGCGGCCAAACTGTACAACGTACCGGTAAGTACCGCGCTCTAGGCTCTAAGAACTAACTGACATACCTCCAACTGGGTCAGGATTACAGAAAAGCGAAAGCCCTACTTCTGGTAGAACGGCTGTCAAAACAATGTTGTAAAGCAATTGTATGGAAAACCGCTGTCGCCAGTTTCACACATAATTGTATAGAAACTACGACGAAAAAATGACAATCATTGGTCGAACATTTGAAGTAAAACGCTCGAAACACCATTTTGCAACATTAAAATTGATCTAATTACGGTGCATTGTGGTTCGGTTTCCTACGCGTCTATTTAAATTGTCTTTTTTGAGTATTCTCAGTTTAAAAACATGTATATTGGTAGAATTGTCATTAAGCGCATTTGCACTTAACGTTCTATTCACTTCTCTCTTCAGTGCTAAGAACTAACTGTCAGGCCCCGAACTGGGTCAGGCCACTACTGTTATCCACTGCTTTTTCTATATGAAAGGGTATACTTTCCAGGTGGTCCCATATTAATTTGAAGCCGGATGTTTTTTTTTGAAAAAGGTACTTGTGTGGATATTGACTGGGCTATTACCTTACCTTGTCCCCGGCAGGTGCTGGCGCTGACCCCGCTCTACAAGCTGATGCCGCTGCACGCGGCCGACCCGCAGTACACGGCGCTCGCCGACCCGCTCCTCACGCACACATACGAGTGAGTACACACAGCGACATCTAACGACGGCGGCAACGTGCAGCCACACACAGCGACATCTAACGACGGCGGCAACGTGCAGCCACACACTGCGACATGTGTCTAACGATTGCGGCAACGTGCAGCCACACACTGCGACATCTGTCTAACGACGGCGGCAACGTGCAGTCACACACTGCGACATGTGTCTAACGACGGCGGCAACGTGCAGCCACACACAGCGACATCTAACGACGGCGGCAACGTGCAGCCACACACAGCGACATCTAACGACGGTGGCAACGTGCAGCCACACACTGCGACATGTGTCTAACGATTGCGGCAACGTGCAGCCACACACTGCGACATCTGTCTAACGACGGCGGCAACGTGCAGTCACACACTGCGACATGTGTCTAACGACGGCGGCAACGTGCAGCCACACACAGCGACATCTAACGACGGCGGCAACGTGCAGCCACACACAGCGACATCTAACGACGGCGGCAACGTGCAGCCACACACTGCGACATGTGTCTAACGATTGCGGCAACGTGCAGCCACACACTGCGACATCTGTCTAACGACGGCGGCAACGTGCAGTCACACACTGCGACATGTGTCTAACGACGGCGGCAACGTGCAGCCACACGTGACTGCACGTTGCCGCCGTCTAACGACGGCGGCAACGTGCAGTCACACACTGCGACATCTAACGACGGCGGCAACGTGCAGCCACACACTGCGACATGTGTCTAACGATTGCGGCAACGTGCAGCCACACACTGCGACATCTGTCTAACGACGGCGGCAACGTGCAGTCACACACTGCGACATGTGTCTAACGACGGCGGCAACGTGCAGCCACACACAGCGACATTTAACGACGGCGGCAACGTGCAGCCACACACAGCGACATCTAACGACGGCGGCAACGTGCAGCCACACACTGCGACATGTGTCTAACGATTACGGCAACGTGCAGCCACACACTGCGACATCTGTCTAACGACGGCGGCAACGTGCAGTCACACACTGCGGCATGTGTCTAACGACGGCGGCAACGTGCAGCCACACTCTGCGACATCTGTCTAACGACGGCGGCAACGTGCAGCCACACACTGCGACATCTGTCTAACGACGGCGGCAACGTGCAGCCACACACTGCGACATCTGTCTAACGACGGCGGCAACGTGCAGCCACACACTGCGATATCTGTCTAACGACGGCGGCAACGTGCAGCCACACTCTGCGACATCTGTCTAACGACGGCGGCAACGTGCAGCCACACACTGCGACATCTGTCTAACGACGGCGGCAACGTGCAGCCACACACTGCGATATCTGTCTAACGACGGCGGCAACGTGCAGCCACACTCTGCGACATCTGTCTTTGCTTTTTTTTCGTGGTTTTGGACTGTCGGATTATCCGATTTAATGGAACGTGTGTATTCCTGTATAAATCTATATATATAAAAGGCTCTGTCCTGACTGATTTTGACTGACTGACTGACAGACAACGCACAGCCCAAACTGCTAGTCGTACAGACTTGAAATTTGGAGGGTGTATTCGTCTCGATGCGTAGGGGTGTTAGTTCACCCCTACACATCGAGACGAATACACCAAACGAAAGGACTTTTCGAAAAACTACCCAAAAGGGGGGGAAACGTTTGTATGAAAGTTCTTTATTTTTGTACTTTTAGTCACGAAAATTAGGATTTGGGTAGTTCATTTAAAATAAAAATAAACTGTTTTCAATATTTTATTGACAGGGACGGTTTAAGGGGGGGGGGGGGAATGTTGTATGGAAAGTTCTTTATTTTTGAAGTTATAGTGATGAAAGTTGATATTTCGGTAGTTCATTCCAAGGGGGGAAGTTTTGGGGAGTTGGTAGAGTTTGCTCGGAATGATTTAAGGAGATTTTGGGAGCGGGCCGAATTTCTTCCGTACGCGGACGAAGTCGCGGGCTACCTCTAGTATAATATAAATCTATCGTCCCTGCCAGCAGACGTGTGGAACAGGCGCATGTAAGTACCATTACGTTCCAGGCACGCCGACACGCAGCACGGCCACGTGTTCGCGCCGCTCCACGACTTCATCACCCCGGACCACATCACCCTCTTCATCACCAACCTGTGAGTACCAACCCTGACACATAGAATACGCTTTTAAAAAAAATACGTCCGACTTGAATTTCGACTACCTGTTTATAAAGCTACAAGCCTTGTACTTGGAGTGAGAAACTGGCAACACCGCAAAAAAATATTCTGTACGGCGTTCTCTAAAGCTGTAAGACAACCAGTGTACAAACTACAAGTACATTTTCCATCGTCGCCATATTTCCAGAGGTAGATATAACAACTTTTACTACGGGGCCAACCCTGAAATCACGAAAAAAAAACAGCTGTTCCATACATTTTGTCCAAGATCGATGAACCTTTTTGAACAAAGGTACTTTTTTATATAATCTAGGACGACTAATTATTGATTAAATGTTGATACCAATTATGAACTTAAAAACTTAAGCTTTGTACGAGTGTCAGGTGAGGATTCTGGTGTGAAGGACAACCCGTTTCATACATTTTTGCTTCCCCGAACCGGAGCCCTGCCATGTCGTGTGTCTGTCAGTGTTTCCACTTAAAATTTTGGTTTTATTTATTTATATAAGTTGGTTTTGGTTGGTCATATCCGGCCATATCATTAAGTCTATGATATTAACTCCACAGTCATCGGTTAGCTACTATGTACGTCCAAATACAAACAAAGGTAACGTACCTAAATAGGTTAGCCCAGCTCAAGTCAATCCGCTGTCGCGTTTACACTAAACCTTCAGGGATCACTCTGAGTATACTCTAGAGAGTAACGTTAATACAGCTAGTTAGCTGTATTAAACCTTATCGGCACTGGCTTAAGGTGCATTTTATCTTTTTATGATATGTAATACGCTGGAAGCGTGATGATTCTTTATATAAGTTCACCAACACCGTGTACATCAATACATTTTTAGTACATTATGATACGAGTGTGCTATGTTGGTCATTACACTAGAGGCGGTATTATGCGCGCGAGCCGCAGGCGAGCGCGATAAGGAAGCCGAGAGCGTAATGACTAATAGCACAAGAGTTCCATACGACTGTTTTCGTCACACTTGCGAGGAAAACACAATTTTTTTTTGGTAATAATCAACCACACAGCGAAAACGTTAACAAACATTTGCGGAAAATGGCGCCCAAATCAGCAATGCGCGCGCATGTTGACATTTACTTCAGCGGCATAAGAACTCTTTGTTGGTATTACAAAAAAACTGTAAATATTACCCGGCCATATTAAGAGCGCTTCGTATAAGTACGTCTAATTGCAGTCACGTACAAACTTGACTTTACCGGGTTATAGCAGGTTCCGAGGAGCCTAGCCAAGTCTGACAAGCTCACCCATGTCATGGGACCGACAGTGTACAATAAACTACCGCGTGACGTCACTGCCGCATCGACCTTGACTTCTTTCAAGTCTCGCCTAAAGCGCTGGCTTGTCGATCACACCTTTTACAGCGTCAAGGAATTCCTTGCATACGAGTGAACGTACGATTGTACTGTTGTATTTTGAGTAAATTAATTGACATTATATACCTAAATGTGTAATTTTTTAATAATTATAATTATTTTAATTTAATTTGACATGTAAATAATAATTACGCAATAAAATGAATATGAATATGAATGAATATGAATATTATACCTATTATAGCACAAGTGCCGTAATGTAAAGTAAAAAGCACGCGTGCATAATAGCTTGGATTATGAGCCTAAAACCGATGCAATAAGATCCACTTTACGAGCAAGTGTGATGAAAAATAATTAAACACATCATTTCATTTCATTCATCATATATATATATTTTTTAATTTTTTTTATTCCTTTGTATGTAAGTTTCTTTGGTATGAGCAATAAATAATTAATATATCTATCTATCTATATATCTACATCAATACATTTTTAAAACGTTTTAAAACTAGTAGTATAAAGCCAAATGTCACAATAACTATAGGTGAAGACAGCATGCAATAACAATAATTTAGAGTAAAATTAAATCCAACTAAAACTAAAACTGGGCAGCGTTCGGGAAATTGCGTAATATCTCCTCGTCCAAAATCCCTCAGTGTCTGAAGACAAGGGTCTACGACCAGTGTGTGTTGCCAGTGATGACATATGGAACTGAAACGTGGTCTTTAACTGCTGGCCTTTTGGAGAAACTCAGAGTCACGCAACGGGCAATGGAGAGAGCTATGCTCGGAGTTACTTTGCCAAAGAACCAAAGTCCCCGACATAGCTCGCACGGTTTGCAAGTTGAAGTGGCTGTGGGCAGGACACATCGCTCGAAGAACTGACAACCGATGGGGGAGAAAGGTTCTTGAGTGGCGACCGCGAACCGGAAGACGCAGCGTAGGAAGGCCTCCCACTAGGTGGACCGACGACATTGTAAAAGTCGCGGGCAACCGGTGGTTGCAAATGGCAGGTTGTCGTACAGTGTGGCGGTCTAAGGGGGAGGCCTTCGTTCGGCAGTGGACGTCTCCGGGCTGATGATGATGATGATGATGAGAGTAAAATTAAATTTTAAAAGTCAATATAAAAATCTTATATATTTTTTTCGCGAATTAATGTTTAAAAATGTTGGTGTTTTATTCATTGAGTGTTGAATTACATGCACGAGTGTGGGCAAGTGATATAATGTGGTGAAACATGTCTTTTCGTGTTGTTATCAAAACTCAGTAGAAGCTCATAGTAAAGTTGCCACAACTTTACTAGGGCATGACTTGGACTCGACTATGACTGACTGTGATTTCATGACATATTTGACTTGATTTTAATAAAAAAGCTTGAAATTTCATAAAATTGCCTCTGGCAGAATGCACACCGTAGGATGCCAATAACTAAGAAAAAAAATAAGTTGAAATTTTCCATTTGCCGCCCAATCTATAGGCATGGCACATTATAATCTAGCCGTCTGTCGATCTTGAATGAATCCTTCAATTGGACTACTTCAGCTGTGTTCGTCCTTCATTCACTACTTCAGTTAAAATGTAGCTACTTAGTTCAGCTGTCTAGTTCACTCGACGTCGCGAAGTCGCGAACGATGAGACACGAACGAGCCCAGTGAGGAAGGATAGATAATGCTATCACGCTCTGTTTTAGGTACTGAAGTAATTGTCTATTTCACTCAATCTTTGGCTCGTTGCGTTCGGTCCTCTGGTTACCTATTAAGGCCGATTTACACTAGACGAGCGAATGCTCATTCTATCCCCTCTCCGTCAAATTCTATTAGTGTAAACAGAGACAGAACATTCCTTCGTTGTTCTACGTTTGCTCGCATAGATTCTAAGAATGTTCGCTCGCTTGATGTAAACGGCATTAGAGCGCGCGAACTGTAGCATAGAGCGTTCCTACGTGTTCGGACTTGCTCGCTCCCCCGAGCGGTCTCTTCAAAGTGTTCTTGTGTTCGAGCGAATTGAAACACTTTATCGAATTCATTATGGATTGGTCCCAAGAAAAATGTTTACTAATGATAGAAGCCTACCAAAATGCTAGATGATTGTGGGATCCGACTTTTAAAAACTATAATATATACAGCCTTACATAAAAAAACTATTCAGATGCTTTGTCAACTTCTCACTGACGTGAAGTTGCACGTGCAAGAAAAGGACAGAAGTTTAAGCAGTGATTAATGGTTGAAAAGTTTTTTTTTAAGTAAGACTGTAAATGTGGTGAAACATGTATTTTCGTGTTGTTTTCAAAACATCGTTAAAGCCCATAGTAGACTCGACTGACAAACGTGTGACTAACTCTGATTTTATGACTTAAGTATATATTATTTGACTTGATACTTTCTAAACTTCATAATGCATAATACTTGGCTGGCTGCATAATACGATGGCTGAATGCACAAAGTGCGAAGCCAAAAACTAAAAAAAATACAATAGGGACCCACAGAATTGACATTGACACGAATGAGCACTAAAGGACTTGTATCTAGTGCCAATAAATTAAAAAAAATACGAATGAGCAAAGAGCATTTGTTCGGCTGATCTAAACTAGGCTTGCGCAGAAGTGTCACTAAATATCTATCTAAATATCTATAAGTTACGTATATATCTTTTCATTAAAAGAAGTGCTCATTTGAAATGATTTCGCCATTCGATACCTAACTACTAAGAAGATACGTTTACGAACGAAAACAGTGCGCTTACTATGATTGCTTCATTTTATATCCAAGCTCGTACAAACGTGTTTGTAAATTGTACATTGCCCTTTTCCTTCCTAGTTCAATATTAGCTATTTTGTATAACAAGCAATGTACGATAAAAGTTAGAGGACTCCTAAAATCGTTCTCGAACTATCGTAATAGGTAACCAGAGGACCGAACGCAACGAGCCAAAGATTGAGTGAAATAGACAATAGGCTAGATGACTGATGTTTAAATCGTTGAAACCAATAGCTTTGATGAAGAATTTAAGTAAATATAGTATGGTAATTGAAAACATTTAAATCGGTTAATAATGTTCTGATATATGAGCGTTTAAAGTTTTTGTTAGAGGCAACTCTGTCCCTTTCCCACAAAACAAAAAATGACGTCACGCCTTACTTGTCAGAATAGAATTTATATGGCGTCCTGACAAGTGACGTCACGATTTGCTGTTTCGCCTCTCTGTCTAGCATGATATTAAAAAGCTTATAAGTTGCTTATTTTTAATCAGATTTTAATTTTCTTTTCATTAATCAGCTATATTTATGGGCCACATTTGAATAGGACAATAAAAAAAAACCAGTCATCTAGCCTATTACTTCAGTACCTAAAACAGAGCGTGAAAGCATTATCTATCCTTCCTCACTGGGCTCGTTCGTGTCTCATCGTTCGCTACTTCGCGACGTCCAGTGAACTAGACAGATGAACTATGAAGTAGCTACATTTTATCTGAAGTAGTGAATGAAGGACGAACACAACTGAAGTACTTCAATTGAAGGATTCATTCAAGAACGACACACGGCTAATCTAAACTTGAATAGAACAACGAACTAGAATTGTGCAAGAATTCTATTTCTTGGTTCTCATTCTTGCTCGTTGTTATTTTGGTGTAAACGCTGAAACGAGCTTTCGTTTACAATAAAAGATCAAGAAAAAATGCTCATGTTCTAGCTCTAGCTCTTTGTTCGTTTAGTGTAAACCCACCTTTACGATAATTCGAGAACGATTTTAGGAGTCCTCTTACTTTTGTCGTACATTGCTTGTTTTACAAAATAGCTAATATTGAATTACTAAGGAAAAAGGCAATGTACAATATACAAACACGTTTGTACGAGCTTGGATATAAAATAAAGCAATCATAGTAAGCGCACTGTTTTCGTTCGTAAACGTATCATAGTAGTTAGATATCAAACGGCGAAATCATTTCAGTTGAGCAACTGGACTAGATGAGTGAATAGTCGTGATTGAACGAATCAAAACGATCGAATAGCGCTCTCTGCGTGACCGACCGGGTCGTCAATCATTAAAGATCAGGTCGTGATTGATCGACGCGGGACCCAAAATCCGCGGCACTTGCCTTCCCATTCATAACGATCTTCCGATCTGCGACCGACCGAGAGACCGAGACCGAATGAATGACCGGCGATTGATACAACACGTTTTGATCGAATATTTTTGCTCGGTCACTTGGCTCGTCGGTTACGAAAGATCGAGATCTCCGAAAATGACCGACCGACACAGGACTAAGTGAAGTACTTCACAGTAGTGGCTTGGATATATTATATTAGTCCTGTGTCGATCGTGATTGAACGAATCAAAACGATCGAATCGCGCTTTCTGCGTGACCGACCCGGTCGTCAATCGTTAAAGGCCCGGGTCGTGATTGATCGACGACGCGCGGCCCAAGATCCGCGGCACTTGTCATTCATAACGATCTTCCGATCTGCGACCGACCGAGACACCGAGACCGAATGAATGACCGGCGATTGATACAACACTAACCGGTTTCGTGTCGGTTTTCTTCCATCAATCTCGGTGAAATTGCGTACCTAGCTAAATTCAACTCTATATTAATAGCTTTAAGCCTTATTTTTATTTGTAGGTTCTCGAGACCGATGACCGACGTTTTGATCGAATCTTTTTGCTCGGTCACTTGGCTCGTCGGTTACGAAAGATCGAGATCTCCGAAAATGACCGACCGACACAGGACTATATTATATATTTTCATCTTAGTGACACATTCTGCGCAAGCCTAATATAATCTTTACTTATTATCGCGCCATGTCACTGAAATTCGTGAATAGTCCATGACGACTTCAAAAATACCATTCATACATTGGTGACCCCGACGAGATTAGTTTACCAAGTGATTCCAAAGCATGTCCAATATCGGCGAAACCGTTTCGTTTGCGCGATTCAGGAAACTAAATCTCAAAGCTGCGCGCCATCTATTGCGTGGAGTAGGAACTTTTTACTGTTGTTATGGTGGCGCTACTGTGACCAACGAAACGTAGTTTTGGCGGGAACAAAAAAACATGTCGCTCCATAATAATGCCACAGATAATAAAAAAGAGGGAGGCATTTGTTCAGCAGTCGTCTCTGGGCTGATGACGAATTACACTAATGATCATATTGCTAATAATAATATTCTCCCTACAAAATGATGATACATGATGATATGTATTTGTATAAGTGTTGACAAGTTACTCGGTTTGTTAATAGTACAATGCTGGTCATAGGCCTACACTCGAAGGACGGTTGTGCCCACAGAAAAGCGTAAGGCCTACTTAGGTAGAACGGCTGTCAAAACAATGTTGTATATAGGGTTTGGGAAGTCTCGACATTCTTAAAGTCCCGGGACACGAGACCACCCACGACCCAAATCCCGGGACTTCGAGACTTTCGAGAAGTCTCGGGACGTGGGAATATGATTAGAATCGAGTACATTTTTGGCGAGATGTATCAATAAAAAAGCAATTTTAATAAAAATCGACATTTGTTAAACATAAAATCAAATTCTAAGACCTTTAAAGAGAGCGCCGCAATCGCAAGTTCGCAAAACAACCGCGCACAGCACTTCACCTCGTTAAGGATGCACCGTCCGACGGCTCGAACTCATCGATGGGCGTGGCTAAAAAAGCATGCTCTCTTCATCAAACAAAGTGTGGGAAAGGGAGAAATAAAGAGAAATGAGCGCGCAAATTGTTTCATGTCGACCTTTGCCTGCAGGATTGTGATGGATAAACTAATGAACTAATTTATTCCAACTAAAGTTATTTGAAATATTGATGGATTAAACTATGCCGCTTGTTACATTATTTTAGAGTTTTCGTACTCCTTATGTTAGTTATTTACGTCCAAAGTGGCGTTAAAAATGTGCTAAAATACAAGATGTTTCCTGCCTCATAACGTTCATGTTTATTAACTTTTTACTTTCTTATCAATTTACAATCGTAGATAATGAAGAGACAAATCGATATGATACTTAGTCTTGGACCTACAATATTACATAGCTGAGTAATATTACTTCCCCGTTTCTATGGAGAAGGGACCGGCTTGTTTACTCTTAAGTGAAATTGACGACTGACTGATAGACCGGGAGGGCACTGTCGGTAGCCCTACCTCATCGAGCACCAGCTTGGCGCAGCCATTGTAAGGCGACAGACATAAAGTAATGAGAGCAGTAACTAGTGTGACTGAGCTGAGTCACAAATATCACAATTCACGATCTCTACAAATCTCGCAAAACAACAATATGTCGGCCATTGGTCGCGAAAGCATTTAGGAGTATTGTGTAGGTATCAAGTAATTATTTGTTAAGCTAATTATATTGCGCTTCCAATGACAAGGTGCGGGAAGCTAATAAAGTTAATTATGA
Organism: Erannis defoliaria; assembly: GCA_905404285.2. Lineage (NCBI taxonomy): Eukaryota > Metazoa > Arthropoda > Insecta > Lepidoptera > Geometridae > Erannis > Erannis defoliaria. The sequence continues at coordinate 988,450 of FR990094.1, read as the reverse complement.
CATTTTCAAAATAACATTATTTACAATAGGCTAGATGTCTGTTTTTTTTTATTGTCCTATTAAAATGTGGCCCATAAATATAGCTGATTAATGAAAAGAAAATCTGATCAAAAATAAGCAACTTATAAGCATTTTAATATCATGCTAGACAGAGAGAAGAAACAGCAAATCGTGACGTCACTTCTCTGTACGCCATATACATTATATTCTGACAAGTAAGGCGTGACGTAATTTATTGTTTTGTGGGAAAGGGACAGAGTTGTCTCTAACAAAAACTTTAAACGCTCATATATCAGAACATTATTAACCGATTTACATGATTTTTTCAATAAACATACTATATTTACTTAAATTCTTCATCAAAGCTATTGGTTTCAACGATGTAAACATCAGCCATCTACCCTATTTCAACAACCGTGTCTCGTCTCGAGTCTCGACCCAAAAGTCCCGGGAACCGAAACTACTAAATTTCCAAAAATTCTCGGGGTTCGAGACACGAGACGTCCCGGGACCCAAACACTAGTTGTAAAGCAATTGTATGGAAAACCGCTGTCGCCAGTTTCAATTGTATAGAAACTACGACGAAAAAATACAAATCATTGGTCGCGCATTTGAAGTAAAACGCTCGAAATGCCATTTTGCAACAGATTAAAAATGATCTAATTACGAAGCAATGTGGTTTCCTACGCGTCTATTTAAATTGTCTTTTAGAGTATATTTAAATAAATCCATTTAAATACTTGTATATTGGTAGAATGGGAAGTTTTTTGACAGCTATCAAAACGTAGTTTACAGCCAAAGGATAGACAGCGCTGGCGAGATATGGCCCATTTTTTTTTTCGCATTTTTCTTGTGTTAAATCAGTTCACTCACCTTCACTGCTTCATTTCACAGTTCGTGTTCGTTCTGATAAATTGCTATTGTTACGTTACGTTATTGTTATTATTTTTTGTTGATAGTAATTGTTATTTTTATTGATAGTAATTTAATTCATTTATTAATTAATTGGCAAGGCGCACTTAGTAATTTGCGTGGAATAACGAAAGCTTAAGAAATACTATGGGCAAGGACTTTGTTAGACAAACAACAACCACAAAAAACGCATGACATACCTGATATAAATTAAATAAGGTTAAAGTTATATTATTATTAACGAGATATTTACCGTGATTATGTTGTGAAATGAGCTCCCGATATTTCGGCGCAGTTGCATGCGCCATGTTCACGAGTAGACTAAAGAATGCTGGTTGTCAAAAGAGTTCGAAAAAACATTAAAGGCATTCATAACGAACTACCCTCTTTCTAAGTCTTTTACTACGATTACTGGAACTCGAACTCGAACCCAAGTCTCGACAAAACACACTCACAATATCACTGCATATATTGTTTTGAACACATTTAGGACGTGACTTAGTATTTTTAAGGCAACCTAACAAAGACTTTTTTCGTAGTAAAAGACTTAGAAAGAGGGTAGTTCGTTATGAATGCCCTTAATGTTTTTTCGAACTCTTTTGACAACCACCCGCATTCTTCAGTCTACTCGTGAACATGGCGCATGCTACTGCGCCGAAATATCGGGAGGTCATTTCACAACATAATCACGGTAAATATCCCGTTAATAATAATAGAACTTTAGTAAACAACCGTGATAGTTTAAAACAGTGAAATGAGGTTACTTTATATTTTTTGACCTTATTACTTTGCTTCATTCGTTCAAAATGTTCAGAACCACAGACAAGATAGTGAAACTGTTCAGGGCCATGTCTCTTCATTGCCATCGAACGGATTTTTATGAACGATATGTTTTTTTTAATTGGCTGTCAGAAAATTGGCCATGAAATAAAAATAAATAAGTATTGGGGGACATTTTACACACAGCGCCATCTAGCCCCATACTAAGCAAAGCTTGTATTATGGAAACCAGATAGCTGATAGAATACTTATATAGATTTTTTTTCATTGTCATTAAGCGTGACTTAAGAGTGCGCATTGTTACGAACGACATGGACCTACTTAGTTATTTTCCAACCGACTTAAAAAAAAGTGGTTCTCTATTCGACTGTATGTTTTTTTGTTTTTGTATGTATGTTACGCGATTACTCCGCCAATTATGAACCGCCAATAATGATTATTTTTTTGTTTGGTAGGTAATATTTCAGGTGATTTTATCGAAGTCGGTTCAGTAGTTTGGTTTTTAAATCAAAATTACTGGAATATATGAAAATGTCATTCGGGTATTCGAAGTTTAAGTCGGTATTTAAAAAAAGCGTATTATTATTGCCTAACAACTAAAAAAATATTTTATTGTTTTGGCGGGAACGCGAAAAAAACATGTCGCTGCATTGTATTATTTGCCAAAACTAGTGTTTTTTCGAGTGTTGATGCATAAAAATGGTGGCGTTTTATTCATTAAATGCTGATTTACGAGCAAGAGTGTGGGCAAGTGATATAATGAAGTGAAACGTGTCTTTTCTTGTTTCCAAAACTCCGAAGAAGCTTGTAGTAAAGTCGCCACGACTAACTAAATGTAACTTTGACTGTGACTAACTTGACTTGAAATTCATCAAAAACTTGTTATATCGAAATACTTGACACTGGCAAATGCACAAAGTGCGACGCCATAATCCTCCTAGGTGCTCCTAATTTTTTATTTCACATTATTTTTTTAATTATGAAAACTGACGTGGTTTTGGTTTGGTCTCCGGATAGGGTCGAAACTGTAGTCGGAGTATCCGATTTAATTAAATGTTATTAACAGAAAAAAAATGTTTTTTTTTTTAAATTAATGATCACTTGTTTATTTTCAGGGGCGGCAGTTCTCCTTCATACATCTACCGTCTTCTATCGGAGCTATACGATCCACGAGACAATCATCTTGAAGCATTCAGCAAACCTTGAGCGTGACCTTATAGACATATACCACACACATATACAACATATGACACACACACACACAACATGATGTGATGTATGTACTGTTTAAATCGTAGATATGCCTATAACTACGACAATGTCTTATTCAGTGCAAGCTGATTGTACTTTATTTGTGTAAGTTTCTGTCGATTTCCCACTGTAGCGCTTGGTTCGTTGACGTCACTCGGCTCCCGCCGGCAGTGCGCGCGCCTCTGCACTACAGTTGAATATCGACACTGTTCTGTACATGAGAGTACAAATTAGCTCGCGCTGAGATTGCTTGCTAACTGTTGTGTTGTAGTTATACAGGGTTAAATAAGCTCGCCCTGTGCTAAGCCGAAAGGGGGTCATTTACTTATCACTGTGATCAACTTTTACTATGGTTTTTCAAGGTCAGAGTGAATAGGTATCTTCTAAATTTGCGTGCTTCATCCTCGACCACATTGTCGCTTACCAACAAGCGAGCAGCCACATACACAAGCGCAAACTTATAAAAGTAAAAAAAAAGAAAGGCCAGCCTGAAAATTAAAAAAAAAACCAAGCTGTTTCATAGAACAATTGCATCATGACAAAATGTTTGAAACAGCTGATTTCTGTTTTTCGAGAAATCGCGAAAAATTCTAGTGGCTTTTTTATGGAACAGTAAAATATAAAAAGGTGTTCATAGTTAATGGCGTTCACAAGGATAGTACGATTACTTCCTTTCAGCTCAGTAATAACGTTACATGTAACCCTGTATGTATGTATAAAGATATTATATAATAAACAAATATTTTTTGTATGTACTCGTTTTTATTTTTGATCACAATATCTCAGTGTGACGAGCGCAGTGCAGTGCGGCGCAGGATTTTGTTCGCAAGTTCTCAATTCTGGCACTGCTACTGTTATGGGCATTGGGCAGGCGTGATGCTTACCACCAGGCGAACGTCTTGCTAATCCCGTTGGCGTAGTTTGTATCTACGCTGCGGTCACGTGTTACGTGGGGCTGTTTGTATCTGCGGTCACTGTCACGTGGGGTTGTTTGTATCTGCGGTCACTGCCACGTGGGGCTGTTTGTATCTGCAGTCACTGTCACGTGAGACTGTTTGTGTCTGCGGTCACTGTCACGTGTGACTGTTTGTATCTGCGGTCACTGTTACGTGTGGCTGTTTGTATCTCCGGTCACTGTCATGTGTGGCTGTTTGTATCTGCGGTCACTGTCACGTGGGACTGTTTGTGTCTGCGGTCACTGTCACGTGTGACTGTTTGTATCTGCGGTCACTGTTACGTGTGGCTGTTTGTATCTCCGGTCACTGTCATGTGTAGCTGTTTGTATCTGCGGTCACTGTCACGTGGGGCTGTTTGTATCTGCAGTCACTGTCACGTGGGGCTGTTTGTATCTGCGGTCACTGTCACGTGTGGCTGTTTGTATTTGCGGTCACTGTTACGTGTGTCTGTTTGTATCTGCGGTCACTGTCACGTGTGACTGTTTGTATCTGCAGTCACTGTCACGTGGGACTGTTTGTGTCTGCGGTCACTGTCACGTGTGACTGTTTGTATCTGCGGTCACTGTTACATGTGGCTGTTTGTATCTCCGGTCACTGTCATGTGTGGCTGTTTGTATCTGCGGTCACTGTTACGTGTAGCTGTTTGTATCTGCGGTCACTGTCACGTGGGGCTGTTTGTATCTGCAGTCACTGTTAAGTGGGGCTGTTTGTATCTGCGGTCACTCACGTGTGGCTGTTTGTATTTGCGGTCACTGTTAGGTGTGGCTGTTTGTATCTGCGGTCACTGTCACGTGTGGCTGTTTGTATCTGCGGCCACTGTCACGTGTCGCTGTTTGTATCTGCGGTCACTGTTACGTGGGGCTGATTGTATCTGCGGTTACTGTGTGGCGGCGCGTCCAGCGCTGTATCATACGTGCGCGCCGACCGGCGGCGCAGTGCGAATTAAGTCCGCGGGGCGCGTTACTGTTTATTTATAGGAACTACAACTTCAAGGTTACATTGGTAGGTTAACATTTTTGGAAATCTAGTTCTAAGTTGGTGTAAATAAAAGTCTAGATAGTTGCGTAGTTTTAATATCCCTAGGTAGGTAGTAAGTAGGTATTATGTCCGCTTGAATACCCTCACCGCACGCCCCACCCCCTCGGAACACACCGGCCGGGCGCGGCACACACAAGGCGTCGCGCGCCGGAGGCCCGGTGTATCTGCGGTCACTGTCACGTGGGGCTATTTGTATCTGCGGTCACTGTCACGGGGCTGTTTGTATCGCCGGGCACTGTCACGTGGGCCTGTATGTATCGCCGGGCACTGTCACGTGGGGCTGTATGTATCGGCGGTCACTCTCACGTTGGGCGGTTTGTATCGGCGATCACTGTCACGTGGGGCTTTTTGTATCGACGGTCACTGTCACGTGGAGCTGTTTTATCGACGGTTACTGTCACGTGGAGCTGTTTGTATCGACGGTTACTGTCACGTGGAACTGTTTGTATCGCCGGTCACCGTCGTGTGGGCTGTATTTGTCGCCGGTCACTGTCACGTGCGCTGTAGTATGTATCGCCGGTCACCGTCGCGTGGGCTGTATTTGTCGCCGGTCACTGTCACGTGGGCTGTAGTATGTGTCGCCGGTTACTATCACGTGGAGCTGTTTACATCGCTGGTCACTGTCACGTGGGACTGTTTGTGTCTGCGCGAGGGTCGTCCGGTGTGACGAGGATGTCTCCGACGGCGCCGGTGTGTTGGTGCACGGCTCGGAGATGCTTCACAGCGTAATAGCGAGCGCGGTACGTGCGAGGACACATTGGACACTGGGGAAAATAAATTTAAAAGTTATGAAAACTGACGTGGTTTTGACACTTTTCGTTTTATTTATACGGGAATACTCACGTTTAATTAAATCGGATACTCGGACTATAGTTGGACGCAGCCGCGAGCACGTCGGGCTCTGTTTTCATTCATTGAAAAAGATCACCGGATGTGATCGAAACTATAGTCGGAGAATCCGATTTAATTAAACGTGAGTATTCTCGTATAAATAAAATAAAATGTAATAGTTATAGGTTATCAACGAAGAACGGAAACTTTTTTCTCTCCTGGCAATACTGTTCACAATCTCGTAATTATCCAATCATCTTTCTCCGACTTCCTACGGGGTTGCTACTGTTTAGAATTAGACATACTTCCGATACGCCCCTACTTTAATTTTTTTTATTTTTCAAGCTGTAGTCTAGTTTTTTTTATGGACCTGGGACCTGTGTTTTAAAACTGCATCCAGACCCACCGGAGGACGGGCAGCAGCGTCCTCTCGGTTAACGGTGGTGAGCATACTGCGATCCCCAAGCCGCCAAGCGTGGGGATTATGGTTATACTGTTATGTTCTCTGTAGTTATACTATAGCTCTCACCTGGTACGTATTGGTGTTATGACAGAGGCTCTTGTGCATATGAAGGGAGTTGTTCGCTTTAAATGCAGCAGGACATTGGTCGCACTAAAAAAAAACATAAACCACATTTTTTTTATACAATCAAGTTACGAGATAAGCAAGACGTTCGCCTGGTCGTAAGCGTCACGCTTGCCACTAACAGTAGCAGTGCGAGAATTATGAACTTACGAATACAATCTCGCGCCGCACTGCACTGCGCTCGTCACCCTGAGATATTAGATGTTAAATCTCTTCATACCCAGTAATTTCTCTGGTAACATTGCCCTTCAAACCGGAACACAATAATGCTTGCACACTACTGCTTGGCGGTTGAATAACTGGCTAAGGTGTGGTACTTCCCCAGGAGGCCTCTGCAGTAGAGTCCTACCACTATCACTAGCCTATTAGGCTAGATGTTTTTTTTTTATTGTCCTATTAAAATGTGGCCCATAAATATAGCAGATTAATGAAAAAAAAATGAAAATCTGATCAAAAACAAGCAACTTATAAGCATTTTAATATCATGCTAGACAGAGAGGCCAAACAGCAAATCGTGACGTCACTTCTCTGTACGCCATATAAATTCTATTCTGACAAGTAAGGCGTGACATAATTTTTTGTTTTGTGGGAAAGGGACAGAGTTGTCTCTAACAAAAACTTTAAACGCTCATATATCAGAACATTATTAACCGATTTAAATTATTTTTTCAATAATCATACTATATTTATTTTAATTCTTCATCAAAGCTATTGGTTTCAACGATATTCCTATTATTACTATCTAGCTACGCCCCGCGGTTAATGATGATGATGATGATCATAAAAAACCAGCGTGTATGCTATTCAGGGAAATATTTTATTACCATTCCGAGTTTTATCCAAATTCTATCAGAATTGGAATTTTAGGCAAGAGCTATTCGGCCTAAAAAAAAACAACGCAAACGCGCATGAATCTACGATTTTTGTGTATGTTGTTAGGACCCTGCGAGTAGTTTATACCCAAGTTGGCAACCCTGAAAACTTTGCGCTACTCCCGTGTTGTTAGGACCCTTGAGCAGTATAAATAAAGGAAACCCTTTCACACGGACGTCGGGGACGGGCAGCGGCGTCCTCTCGGTTAACGGTGGTAACACTGCAATCCTCAAGCCGCCTGCCAAGCGTGGGGATTATCAAATAACATTTATTTCAGATTACATAAATCCATATAGCACAAAAATAATTAATAGAAGAAAGTCGTTATAAATTAAAATTCACATTGTATAGGGTAGATGACTGATGTTTATATCGTTGAAACCAATAGCTTTGATGAAGAATTTAAGTAAATATAATATGTTTATTGAAAAATAAATCTAATTCGGTTATTAATGTTCTGATATATAAGCGTTTAAAGTTTTTGGTAGAGGCAACTCTGTCCCTTTCCCACAAAACAAAAAATGATGTCACGCCTTACTTGTCAGAATAAAATTTATATGGCGTACAGAGAAGTGACGTCACGATTTGATGTTTCTCCTCTCTGTCTAGCATGATATTAAAATGCTTATAAGTGGCTTATTTTTGATCAGATTTTCATTTTCTTTTCATTAATCAGCTATATTTATGGGGCCACATTTAAATAGGACAATAAAAAAAAACCATTCATCTAGCCCATTGAAATTGAACTGATTGAATAGACACGACTTAACAAAAATTATATCTTTTGTCCCATAAGCACACCCATCCACTTGATCTGAATGGGACAGTCAAATTGGGCTGCAATCATCTGCAGGATACCGTTGCGACTGGCTCGTATACGCTGTCGCAGGGACGCGACTTTCTTGCGAATCATCGCATGAAAGTCGTCCGTGTGCGCTTCAGCGAACATCAGAGACGCTGCAGAAGCGAGGCAGCCGCAGTAGTACCCTGAAGATGTCGTTGTACTGGATGCGTAGATTACTGGCAGCCGCGTGTGTGGTTAAACCAGAGGCTGCTCGCGTAAAAAGACTGGCAGTACGCCTTGAACAGACTGATCTTCACTTCCCTCGAGCAGCGAGCAAATCTGCGTGCAATCATATTTCCCCGGACTGCCAGGGCTCTACGCTCCCTCTCTATGTCACCATCATCCTTCATGTCCTCCGTGACAATATGCCCCAAATACCAACGCAATATGGCAAAGGCCTCGTCCAGCAGTGGACGTCTTCGAGCCGATGCGTGAGTGTAAGCCCTTTGATCGCTGCTCTGTTAAGCTGTACGCGTTACCTTCATGTTCCTCTCGGTCCGGTGGGACTGCCTGTGCTGTGCCAGGAGGTGCGCCGCGTGGAACTTCGCCCCGCACTGCTCGCACACGTAGGGCTTCTCGCCGCGGTGCCGCCGCTCGTGGTTCTACGACGTCATTATAAGGCCGGCCGCAAATTATTATTATTAATCATTTATTCCAGCCCATTATAATCCATATTACACAAAATTAAAAACAATACAATACAATTTGAATTACAGTGTTATATAATAGGTACAGGTAAAAAAGAACGCTGGCGGTTAAGCTGCGCAGTAGGCGATCTATCGGTCTATTTGGTGGTATGAGGTGGTATCTAGCAATAATCAATATACGAAGCTGCGAGCAAAAGGCTAATTAATAATTATTTAAAACAATAGGCCTAGTACTTTTGTGCGCAAGTGTACACATGCGCAAACACACCCCCTCTACTTTCTTCCAGCGTTCTTTTTACATGACACGACACACATGTGGTTTAATAATAATAAGGCCGGCCGCAAATTATTTTGGAATCAAAATTACTAGAAAAAAGATATCATCCAAGTATGTGATGGAATCAGGTGTTACTTTGCGGAAGTTCATCTTAATCCAACTGTTGAATACTGTATAGTTAGAATATCATCCAAGTTACTCTGAATTTTGACTATCTAGATTACCGGTACTCATCATCAGCCCGGAGACGGCCACTGCTGAACGAAGACCTCTCCCTTAGACCGCCACACTGTACGACAACCTGCCATTTGCATCCACCGGATGCCCGCGACTTGTACAATGTCGTCGGTCCACCTAGTTCCCACTCCCACACCCCTCCCGGCCTTCCCGGTACTAATTACGCGTTTTTGATGATCGAAAATGGTAACACTCACTTTAATAGAGGTACTGCTCGCGCTGCGAAAGTCGCACATACTGCATTTGAACTTTTCATACCCGTGCTTCGCTCTGAGGTGCTCGTTCAAACGAAACTTGTTCCCGAAGCGATGCCCACAGTGCTGTCAAAATGTTTTTAAATGTAAAGCATCGTCATCTAGAAGACCTCCCCCTTAATAGGAGGCATTTGCCACAATGTGTTTTGTAGCGGTAGGACTCTACTGCAGAGTCCGCCTGGGGAAGTACCACACCTTTGCCAGTTGTTCAATGTAGTGGTAGGACTCTACTGCAGAGTCCGCCTGGGGAAGTACCACACCTTTGCCAGTTATTCAATGTAGTGGTAGGACTCTACTGCAGAGTCCGCCTGGGGAAGTACCACACCTTTGCCAGTTATTCAATGTAGTGGTAGGACTCTACTGCAGAGTCCGCCTGGGGAAGTACCACACCTTTGCCAGTTATTCAATGTAGTGGTAGGACTCTACTGCAGAGTCCGCCTGGGGAAGTACCACACCTTTGCCAGTTGTTCAATGTAGTGGTAGGACTCTACTGCAGAGTCCGCCTGGGGAAGTACCACACCTTTGCAAGTTATTCAATGTAGTGGTAGGACTCTACTGCAGAGTCCGCCTGGGGAAGTACCACACCTTTGCCAGTTGTTCAATGTAGTGGTAGGACTCTACTGCAGAGTCCGCCTGGGGAAGTACCACACCTTTGCCAGTTGTTCAATGTAGTGGTAGGACTCTACTGCAGAGTCCGCCTGGGGAAGTACCACACCTTTGCCAGTTGTTCAATGTAGTGGTAGGACTCTACTGCAGAGTCCGCCTGGGGAAGTACCACACCTTTGCAAGTTATTCAATGTAGTGGTAGGACTCTACTGCAGAGTCCGCCTGGGGAAGTACCACACCTTTGCCAGTTGTTCAATGTAGTGGTAGGACTCTACTGCAGAGTCCGCCTGGGGAAGTACCACACCTTTGCCAGTTGTTCAATGTAGTGGTAGGACTCTACTGCAGAGTCCGCCTGGGGAAGTACCACACCTTTGCCAGTTGTTCAATGTAGTGGTAGGACTCTACTGCAGAGTCCGCCTGGAGATGTACCACACCGTTGCCAGTTATTCAACCGCCAAGCAGTAGTGTGCAATCATTATTGTGTTCCGGTTTGAAGGGCAATATTACCAGAGAAATTACTGGGTAAGACGAGATCTCAGGGTGACGAGCGCAGTGCAATGCGGCGCAGGATTGTGTTCGCAAGTTCACAATTCTGGCACTGCTACTATTAGTGGCATGCGTGACGCTTACCACCAGGCGAACGTCTTGCTCGTCTCGTCGCTTGATAGTATAAAATTAAATTAAAAAACCCCACGCTTGGCAGGCGGCTTGGGGATCGCAGAATGCTCACCACCGTTAACCAAGAGGACGCTGCTGCCCGTCCTCTGGTGGGTCTGGATGCAGTTTTAGGACATACCCAGGTTCATAATAGTGTATATATTGTCGTTGATAGTAGATTGTTACACAAGGGGCGAAAATGTCCCATTATATACGAGTTTAAAATAAACTAAGCTTAGTACAAGAAACCGAGTTATAATGAGTTTTTTTGCGCTGTGTGTTCCTCTACTTTTCACTATGATTGCGAGAAAATAAAATAACCCAATACAATATCAAATAGTTTATTTTATTTAAAATTAAATGTAAGTAAGTACAAGTTGTATCATTCTGGATATTTAAAGAGATGTCTTTTCCCGGCAATTTAATTTCAGTGATCTGTGTAGATGAATGTTGAGATATCTGTGGGGTTAATGTGAGTTACCTACGTGTACCTCCCACTTTTCAGGAGATACACGTAGTTCTAGGTCTTAGGGTCCCTCGTACGAAATTCAGAATAGAGAATCAGCTGAGTCGACTCATCCCTTGATGTCGATGGTCGGTGCGCTAGATGGGAGAATACTGATGCGTTCATTCCTCTGTGAAGATTAATGTTGAGTTATCTGTGGGGTTAATGTGAGTATCTACGTGTACCTCCCACGTTTCAGGGTCCCTCGTAAGAATGTTCTTGTAGTTTATTTATTATTATAGATAAAATGCAGCTAACAGGCTTACTTACTCCTAGGCGCAACATTTTTATTTTAGTTACTTAAATAAATAAATACACAGAGAAGAACAGAGAAGCAGCTGAGTTGACTCATCCCTTGATGTCGATGGTCGTGGGCTAGTTGGGAGAATACTGATGCGTTCATTCCTCTGTGAAGATGAATGTTGAGTTATCTGTGGGGTTAATGTCGGAGAGATACACATAGTTCCAGGTTTGAGGGTCCCTCGTACAAATGTTCTGAATAGAGGACCAGCTGAGTCGACTCATCCCTTGATGTCGATGGTCGTAGGCTAGTTGGGAGAATATTGAAGCGTTCAGTCCTTCGGGAAGATTAATGTTGAGTTGTCTGTGGGGTTAATGTGAGTTAGCTACGTGTACCCCCACGTTTAGAGAGATACAAGTAGTTCCAGGTTTGATGATCCCTCGTTCGAATCATCTGAATCCACTCATTATGATGAGGATAATACTGATGCGTTCAGTCCTCTGTGAAGATGAATGTTGAGTTATCTGTGGGGTTAATGTGAGTTATCTACGTGTACCTCCCACGTTTCGGGAGAAACAGGTAGTTCTAGGTCTGAGTCCTCGTTCGAATCATCTGAATAGAGGACCAGCCGAGTCGACTCACCCCTTGATGTCGATGGGCGTGGGCTAGTTGGGAGAATATTGATGCGTTCCGTGATACGCTGGTTGATATCAAATTTGTTTTGAATGGAGTTCTCTATATAGCCTCTCGCCACTTGATCCGATATCCATCCTCCGTGGTGTTTTAGGGTTGTTAAATTTACACCGGAACCCGCCAAGAGAGTGGCAGATGTTCTTCGAAAACAATGGCCAGTGTATTGCTCCGGATTAGGCAATTTAAGATATGTGGCGATCTCTTTTGGCATGTTGCTAAATTTATTTTTCCCTATAACTTGCTTCGTGCACTTTCCGTTTTGATAGTTGAGAAAAAATCTCTGCGTGGCCACTCCACTCGGCCGTAAATCTTGGTAGGCTTTGACAATTTTTAGAAATTCTCCGCTTATAACGAATTTCCTCTCCTTGTTTGATTTTGTATTGGGTAGAGTTATGGCTTGAAGGTGGGTATCAGTTTCGACATCGTTAACGGTCATGTAAGCCAGTTCTAACCCTCTGCAGGCACCGCTGATCCCAAAAATTAAAGCAACCTGTAAAACAAAAATAAGTGTGTTAAGTGTATTTCGGTCTCTTCATCCACATTCGTAACTAAAAATTCAAAACTAGTTACGAAAAAAGAATTTTTCTTCGCTGTTTCATAACAGGATTTATTTTTCCATTTTCATAAGCAGCTACGTAAAAATTATATTTTTTGTCAATGTTAATTATTTTTATGTGTTTGTCTGTTCATAACCAGTTATTTAACAGGATTGTTTTTAGTTTTCATAATTTTTCGTAGGTTTATAACTCTAATGACCTCTTGACAGTCACTAACTATTTAATGCTGACTGTACTATCGGTAAATTTATATCTGAGCGCTACCGTGGGTCGGATATTTGTAGTTTATTGATAGAAAATGCTGAATATTATTATACTATTACAGCGATCCGCCCCGGCTTAGCACGAGTGCAATTTAATTAAGAATTTAACAAATTTTCTTTAAAAAATAAAAAATATATTTACTGTGATTAAACACGGTCAGGAGACCTGGGTATGTCCTTAAACTGCGACCAGACCTACCGGAGGACGGGCAGCAGCGTCCTCTCCGTTAACGGTGGTGAGCATTCTGCGATCCCCAAGCCGCCTGCCAAGCGTGGGGATTATGGCAACACCACACTATAAAGGAAGGAGAAGGCCTTCGTCCAGCAGTGGACGTTTTATGGCTGATGACGAAAAACGTCAGGCCAATTACATTAAAATCTCACAATCATAATTATAATAGAAAAGGAAAACATACAACACAAATACAATATAAAAACAGTTCAATTACCAACAGATTAAATAAAACAATAATAGTAATAATCACAATAACGTAAAAAAAAATACACAAAAAAAAACAAATTCACAACGAAAAAGATGAAGGCAAAATATTCTTCATTCGGATTAGAATGCCAATACTATTTTGAAAAAATATATATTAATAACTGGTTATGGGACAGTAAATGAAAGCCTTTTGTTCGTAGCTGGCCAGAGTTATGAAAATGAACGGATTCGTAGTTACGAAAACGAAAAAAAAGTCTTGTTTTATAACTAGTTACGAAACAACGAAGAAAAATTCTACCAATTAAGTTAGATAAAAATAACAGAAAAACGTTTACAAATGTAAGCATTACCTTTGTTGCCAAGTACTTTTCATTCGGTGCATTATTTACGAAATTCTCGATATCTTTCCTCGTGAAAACTTTGGATTTCTTTGCCTTGTAGCCGGTAGACAATTTCTTGAGTAAAGCCGTCAACTTTACATATTCCTTTATGTTGACATTATGTCTTGTGTGTAAGGTTGCTCGTAACATTGAATACGTGCTCCAAAGGGTTGAACTTTGATATTTTTTGGAAAGCTCATCGAAATACGTAAGAAACACTTCTTCCGTAAGCGAATCCACTTGCTTTTCTGTCTTCCACTTCATGAACTTTTCGTATGTATTCAAATAAATACTTTGGGACTTTGATGGCAACAGATTGAAATTGATTTCTTTTTCTTTCTCTTCCATCTGCAAATTAGGGTCTCCATTATCACTACACGATGACATTTTCACTATTGTAAAATAAATTACGGTCACCAATAGAGAAAAGTTCTAAAGATTTCGCGCCAATGACTTCTTTTTTTTCTGTAGCCGCAACGCAATACACGCATTCCACCAAAGAGTTCGCCGCTTTAAGTTCCATTTTCGAAAATAAAAGAAATTATATATTTTTTTAATAACAAAATAAAGAATCTTCTTTTTTATGAAACTGTAATAAGTCGAGTCTTTATTTTATGAATAAAGACTTTTTCGTTTTTGTAAGGTCGTCGGTAAGAATATATATATATATATATACTTTTTCTTTTTTACTTTTTTTTTATGGCTGTCAATGATGATGATGACTTTTTCCCCTAGGCGATAATATGCAATTTTAGCTTCGCTCTGGTACGCTACAATGACGGACTTTTCGAGCAAGAGGTGTGAAAAATATATAGAGGGTGAATTACTTTTTTTTCTGACGAAATTAGTATGGTATTATGTATAAACAAGTGATATTTATGTTGATACATTACATTTTGTTTGTTGATTGGTTTGGTATTATAACAGCAAAAAATATAAAAAAACATGTTTAAAATGTATTCTCTACCTATGTACAATTATTTTTTGTAGGTTGATATTCAAGCAACTGGTATTTTTGTTGATACTTTAAATTATTGTTTGATATTGGTAAATTGGTATGACATAAAAACAGGTGGGAAGTTTTGGCGGGAAAACGGAAAAATCGTGTCGCTGCATTCTATTATTTTCTTAAACTCGTGTTTTTTCGCGTTATAATGATTAAAAATGGTGTTTATTTATTTATTTATTAAGAACACCAACATGATGTACGTCATTTCCCACATCTGATACATTGTTGTTGTTTTATTCATTGGGCTTTGAATTACATGCACGAGTGTGGGCAAGTGATATAATGTGGTGAAACATTTCTTTTCGTGTTGTTTTCAAAACTCCGTAAAAGCTCAAAGTAAAGTCGCCACAACTTCACTAGGGCGTGACTTGGACTCGACTATGACTAATTTCGTGTGACTAACTGTGATTTCATGACATTAGTTGACTTGATGATTGATACTATATAAACTTAAAAAATCATATTATACTTGACACTGGCAGAAAGCACAAAGTGCGATGCCAATAACTAAGAAAAAAACAGGTGACATTTTTAGCATCATTTTTTTATTATTTACTTATCAAATCTATTAAAACGATATTTTATCTATTGTCTAAAAACCTACTTCAGGTTTGTCTAGACATCATTTACCATTATCATATCATTTTTCATCATTCTCATATATATTTTTTTAGTTTGTCATTACGTCATTATAAGCGGTTATTTATTATTACGAAGTAATTATAAGCAGATTTATACGCACCTCGCAGACAGGCCCCATGCCGGCGTGTTTGATGTCCTTATGTAGTTTCAAACTCGCTTTCTGCATCAACTTGTTACAGACGTCGCATTCTACGATCAGATCTTTCCTCTGTAAAAAAAAAGTTCGTATAGGCTGAGTGGCCAGCCCTAGTGTCAAAGTTGATATGCCGCTCGAAGGTCTCTGACATGGACAACCATGAACATACGTACATACATATGTCACTGAAATATACGACAAAAAACCGGGACCAACAATTTAACGTATCATCTTAACAACGGTAGTGCTCAGAAATAAACGCCACTCACGGTCACCCATCCGAAGACTGACCGGACCGTCAGTTGCTCAACGTCGGTGATCGTTTAGAATCACCTAGTCAAGCTACGATACATTCTTAGTAAATATATTTTTATTATTAGCCCAGTCAATTTACGAGACTTAGTCTGGCAGTACTTGCAAATTACAGAACAAAAATATTCAGCAATATTTTTATTTATTTAACTAGAGGTCGCCCGCGTCTTCGTCCGCGTACGGAAGAAATTCGGGCCGCTCCCAAAATTCACCACTTTAAATCATCCCGAGCAATTGTTTTAGCCTAATCAACTCTACCGACTCTATCGACTATATCGACTCTACTATCCAAATCCAAATTTTCGTGACTAAAAGTACAAAAACAAAAAAAAAAAAAAACAATTGTTTTACCCTTTCTGAGATTGCTTCTTGCCTCCTCTTTTTTGTCATACATGCTGGAGCGTGGTCCGACAATAACGCTTCGGTGTCATATTCAGTCTTGCAGAACTGAAATTTTAAATACAATGTTATTCTTAATCCAAATATGACTACATCAGAATTATTAGATATAGATCTGCGATGAAATATAGGGCCCGAAAACAGCACCGTCAAAATAAAACGTAAAAAGCGTAGTATGCCATGTTTTGCTCTCAGTCGCGTATGAGAGCCAATCGGGTGACGTGCTACGATGCCGAATGTTTTACAACGCTATTACAAGTTAAAATTCATGATAAAAAAATAAACAATTTCAGCTTGTGGACTTTTTTATATTAGCTGGAGAGGTATAATATCTGTATGTAAGCATTGGCGCGGGACACTTTTGAGGTTTGATTATCATAGAGACTGTGTATCTATAGTATATTTGATTTAAGATATTGGTGGACATGTCACACAGTGCCATCTAGCCCCCAACAAAGTAAAGCTTTATCTTATATATTTATTTTAAATACACTACAGTATACGATCAAGTGACGAGACGAGCAAGACGTTTTCCTGGTGGTAAGCGTCACGCCTACCACTAACAGTAGCAGTGCCAGAATTGTGAACTTGCGAACACAATCCTGCGCCGCACTGCGCTCGTCACCCTGATATTAGATGTTAAATCTCTTCATACGCAGTAATTTCTCTGGTAACATTGCCCTTCAAACCGGAACACAGTAACGCTTGCACACTAATACTTGGCGGTAGACAAACTGGCAAAGGTGTGGTACTTCCCCAGGCGGACTCTGCAGTTGAGTCCTACCACTACTTCGTTTAAATTTCTCAACCTTTACATACATGTCTTGTTTCATTTAATGAAATTCATTAATCTGTCTCCAGGTCTCTGCCCTGTTTTCAAAACTACAAGTACAAGCTTACAATTGTACTAGCGCCTTGTTCCAGTAACTACAAGTTACCAGGTACAGGTATATGGTTTGTCTTTTAACTTATATTCAAGTTCTTGTACTTGGAGTTTGTGCACTGGTTGTCTTGTAGCTATAGAAAACGCCGTACTCAATTTTTTTTGTTGTGTTGCCAGTTTTTCACTACAAGTACAAGACTTGTAGCTTTATAAAACAGGGCCCTGGTGTTCTACAACTGATGTAAATTGCTTACCCTACATTTAAAACAGTCTTTTCCATGCACTGCAACCTTATGCTTATTCAAAGTGGCGATGGGCACATACATATCACATATTTCGCATTTGATTTGCCTATCATCTGCCTCCGGGTGAGATTTAGCTACATGGGCTTGTATGCTTCGTCTTGACAAATCCTTTTGACATATTTTACATGTGACTCTATTTGAATCTTTTTGTATAAAATGTCTATCTTCAAAGTCTTTTTGTGAATTTTCTTTTATATTTAAGTTGCTAACAAAAGTCAAGTTTTCAGTGCCTATTTGTGGATTTTCTTTTTTTATGGAAGAGTTATTTTCGTTATCTTTTTTAGGTTGTTCCTTTATTGACGATTCTTTTGTGTTCTTTCTGTTTTTAAGTATCTTTTTGCTGGTGTTGTACATTTGAAGATCTTTGTTCTGGTTAGGAGTATTCAAATCTGTTTTAATTGGGACTTTTATTTTGTATGTAGAACAGTCCATATTGTGTTTAGGAATTTCTAAATTATATTTGGGAATTTCCATATTGTACTCAATTTCCATAGCTTCATTTAAATGTTCATCAGTATCAGATTCATCATGCAATTCTAAAAATTCTGTTTCATATTTCGATCCATCTGGCAAGTTAGCCTCTGATTCTAGAAATTCTATATTACCTTTGATATTATTAACAAAATCATTCTCAAATTTTGGTTCAGACTCATCAATTTTACTATTACTGAGACACTGATTGTCAATTTCTTCTTCCTCTCTATAATTGACATATTCGTCCCCATTTTCTTCATTCAAATATTTTTCATCAGTAAATTCATTTTCAATTTCTGCTTTATCTTCATCAATTTCTTCTTTGATCGATTCCTTTCCACCCTCTAGTTCTATTTCGTCCATTTTAACAAATTCCGTCTCTATTTTGACAAGACTGTTGTTTCTTGATAAATTTTGAGTGAAATTTAGCTTTTGTTGTAATAAAGGTATATCATCGTCTAGTTCAAATTCTGGCTCAATCTTTATATTAATAGAAGATGTATAGTCATTGGTTTTTTTTCTGCAATGTCTAGGTTTTTCTGGATCAGTATTTATCAAACATTTTTCTCTTTGATCTTGATTGTTTTTGATACTTAATAGCTGTATTTCAGTGTCTTTGCATAGCTGACGGAACTTAACTGCGTCTGTTATGAATTTCATACAGGTTCTACATATTTGCTGGGGCAGGCCGTCATTAATTTCAACCTATAAAATACAAAGAACAAAAATTATCATACGGTATAACTTATGAAATAAAGGGGTGCAAGTGAAAGGGTTGAAGATGTTAGATTCATTTTCAACAACCCAAACACCTAACTTGTTGATCTTACCTCAAGACTTAGTATGACGTTACTCGCATAAATTTGTCATCAAATATTAATTGAGGTTGGTTTCATTTGTTGATGGAGATACAGTAAAAATATTATTAAGGAAATATGCCCTTCACCTTTTGAAAAATAATAATAAGAATATTGAAATGCATCATCCAACAATGCTGCAGGGCCGATTTTAATTTGTCATATATTGTTTTTGGCCATTGGTATAGGAATTTTAAAAAAGCTGGGATGGGTTACTTATAAATAAAATAGATTTTAATTAATTTCTAAGAAGCCAAAAATTATTGACCCTTAAATTAAGTGTCGTGTTGTCGAAGGAATTGCAGCACTGTCATTATTTACCGTTAATATTTTTGGGCTGAAAATAATTTAATTAAACGCAAATAAAAATAAAACGGTTATCAGAAAGACATTCCTTAATTTTTAACTTTTTATAAGAGCGGTAGGTTCTATTATAACATTCAGAAATCAGAATGCGCGACTATTTTGTTTCCCGGTCAAATCTTAACTTTCCTGGGCTAATTATTTCTCTAATATCAAAGGACATTAAAAATAACTTATTTTGGAACAGGTTTCCGACATTCACACTTCTAGGGTGCCCCCTTTTGCCTCCCAAAATTCATTGGTATTAATTTAAAGTTCTACCCTTATTATATTATTAATATTTTTTACAGTTATCATTTATACATGCATAACTATTACATTTTTACTACTCAAAATGGACTGCATTTTGATGACATGAGGATTGACCAAGGCCGTCTTAAGCAATGCTGGGGCCCTTGGGCACACAAGAAATTGGGGCCCTTCTGGAAAGTAATGAAAGCAAACTATACTAACATTTTTCTACTGGTTTTTTTTGTCATAAATCGATCCTAAGCCAAATCAAATCAATTGTTATGGAAATTTTATACTTCTAAAAAAGCAAAAAGGCAAAGTATGACTTGATATTGTCTTAATTTGGTTTAAAATCAACATTATTTTGACTTAATATTTAAGACAAATTAAGTTTTATTTTCGGCCCAGGTGCTCACTGTTACTGTGGCCAACAAAAATGTTTTGAGATTAAATTTGAGATACATTTTTGGTCCTTCGGGGCCCCCTGAGGACGGGGCCCTGGGCACGGGCCCCATGTGCCCTTATGGTAAAGACGGTACTGGGATTGACTAAGAACCCATTTCTACCTAGATTTATGTGAAAAAAAAAACGAGAAAGAAAGCAGAGGAGTCTCTGATGAAGTTTGACATCGTCTGCACAAAATGTTCTAAATAACAGAAGTTTCACACAAATAGTTTAGATAAGCTTAGTTGGTCAGTCAGTTCAGATAACATACTTACCCCCACCTATACCTATACCTGTACTTATACCTATGTAGTTTGTTAGACCTGGTGACATAAATTTTTTTTTTATGGCACATGCATTAGGTAAAATTTATTTATACAAAACAAATATTGCAAAACCTAAATATGATAGGCAAAAGTATAAAAAATAAATTGTTTTTTATTTAACCTGTGTTGTGTTGTCCCACTGCTGGGCAAAGGTCTAATAATCATCATCATCATCATAAATAAATAAATCATCAGCCCGGAGACGTCCACTGCTGAACGAAGGCCTCCCCCTTAGACCCCCACACTGTACAACCTGCCATTTGCATCCACCGGTTGCCCGCGACTAATGAAGGTCTAATGGTGGTGTTTTATTAATTTAATTTATTTTTATTTAGTAGGGATAAGTGGACTATTTAAGAGTTCAAGTTTTCCAGTTATCGCTACCGGTAGATCTAAGTGGATTTTTTCCACCTATTCCTACTGATAGGGATACCTTGCTAGGGATAGGTGTACCAGGCCATTTATTGATTTTTTGTCCGGAATAAAAATATTGTTTTTTAACTGAACATATTCTAATATTGCTTCCTGAACCACCGGAGGACTGGCACGATTAAAGGTGGTGAGCATTCTGCGTTTTCAGAGCCGCCTGCCGAGCATGGGGATTATGGCAACCCCTCCCATTAAGGTCTTCGTCTAGTAGTGCACAACTTCTGGCTGGTGATAAAAAGGCGGCCTTAAACGCCGCTTAAAGGTAAATGAAGTTTGTTAGTATCGTTTTTTGCTTAAGCAACAATGTTAAGGCCCCAGGGACTGCAGTTACGTAGGTAAATAGGTAATAGGTAGGGATGCAAACGATACATCGATGTTTCAAAACATCGAGGTATCGTTCATAAACATCGATGTTTTAACATCGATGTTAAACAACAAGAAAACATCGATACATCGTTAATTATGAACGATGTTTTATGAACGATGTTCTATTGCAGCGCCATCTCTTTGTTAGCATCTATACTCATAAGTCACTCACATCACACGCCTTCTATTTTTCTATTTCTATACGATATGCGATGCGTCGTTGTATGTTTGGCGTCGTGTTCGTGTGCCGGTGTTTCGTTCGTAAAAAACAAATATTGAAATACCTTAACTAAATTGAAAATCTCGGGATTTTGTATAACTTGTACCACGTAAGCACCCAGAAACTGCGTTATGTAAGTATATTGTTCAATTATTAAATTACTTAACAATTTGTAGGTTATGTTTGAATGATGGTTGGTTTTGTCAAGTTTCTCAGCTTTGAACTAAACCAGACATTTGCGAAATGCTATTATTTACTTACCTATATTCAATCTACTGTGTACACTTGTTTATTGTTTATTGAGATATAAATTGATCAGAAGTGATTATTGTAGGTACACATCGTAATAGTGATGGGCATCAGTTTGTTTATATTTTTTTTGTTATCGATATTATTTTTTAAGGTGTTACGTATGTTCGACGCGTATAGTTAGATTTTAACAGATATTTTATTTTTTTCAGATAAAATGCCGAAAAATAAAAAAAAAAGTGCAATTTGGAATTATTTCAAAAGGAGTGACAATGACAAGGAAGCGACTTGTAAATTTTGCAATAAAAGCTTGAAGACTTCAGGTAATACTACTAATCTTCGGGGTCACATCGAAAAAAAGCACTCTGATGTTGTTCATGTTCAGGAGTTGTTAACAGAAGGACCTTCCCAAAAGATACTAAAATCGAATGATGAAACCAATAAGACTGCTGAAAATAGCCAGCCCGCTACTAGTAATATTGAAAGTACTGATGCGGTTTTGCCACTAATGTCGGTAAAAGATGTTGCTTCTAATGACATTGTTAATAAAGGAGCTAGTACTTCTGGTGGTTTTAGTAGCAGTTCAACAGTTACGTCCATGTGCTCAAATGCTGAAGCTAAGCAAATATCTCAACAACAGCCCAATGTGGCCGAATTGTTTAGTAGCATTAAAAGTATAACAAGTACTGAAGGTACCAAACATAAGAAAATCACCGA